>JAOQGH010000040.1:25320310-25344274 GCA_025769975.1 Gallinago jamesoni
AGGGGAAAGGGCCTCAAGTTGTGCCAGGGGAGGTTTAGATTGGATATTAGGAAACATTTCTTCACCGAAAGGGTTATCAAGCATTGGAATAGGCTGCCCAGGGAAGTGGTTGAGGCACCATCCCTGGAGGCGTTCAAAAGACAGGTAGACATGGTCCTCAGGAATATGGTTTAGTAATTTTTATTTCCTATTTATTTTTTTTGTCAGTTAGGTTGATGGTTGGACTAGATGATCTTTAAAGTCCCTTCCAACCTAGATGATTCTATGATTCTATGATTTAAGGTTGGAAGTGGTGCTTGGCAAAATACCCTGGACTTTGCAGAAAGTGAAAGATTACACACTACATAACTTTAATGGTCCTTTCAGATATATGAAAGCACTTACAATTGTGTGTAATGCAGTGATGTTGGAGTATTTGCCTTAATGAGGGATGCTGTTAGTAGACTCTACAGGTTACTCATAGTATTAAATACCTACATCCATTCAGTGACAGTCCTTACAAGGTAAAAATGTCTGGGACTAAGTCTTTTAATTACTTACCTCTGTGTTTTCCAGTCATACATATAACACAGTGGGAGCTAATTCTTATTTGCCATTCATTTGTGATCAGTTGTAAATTATAATCTGGAACAGTCAGAAATGTCTTCCCTAATAAGTATTTGCAGAATACATTAATAGTAGTCTGTGCTTTCCCCAAGTCATATGGTCATTTGTTAATAGCAGGACATGATTCCACAAAGACCAATATGTTTTTGTTCTCCTGTATCTTAGCATATAGTTTTAAGCACTGGTATTTTTATGGGGTCTCCTTCCTTTCTTCTGGTGTGGCTACTACATTTGGTTCATGTGCTTAGCAGGTGATCATGTATGGTGCCTTTTACAAAACAAATTGTGGTATATATAATTACTATATTTAATTTTAAGCAGAAAAGGTCATAAAACTACTATTCTTTAGAAATACCAGATACTCACATGGATTTTGTTTGTATTTTGATTCTGTCTTTTCAGTCCTGGCCCTCCAGAGCACCTCATTACCAACGATGTCCTAGTGGTAAGGTTCACACATGAATTTAGCTTGGAGTGACTTTTCCTTCATTTTGGTTGTCTCCTCTTCCCCTCAGCCATTTGACATTTTATAAAGAGAACAGAATTACCATGATAGATAAGAGCACAGTGTGCATTATAAAGTGAACGATGTGGAACGATTCCCATTTGTTATGTTGTCCTCTCCATGCAGAAATAGAAGCTGTGTTTCTGTAAGTCCTCAGGTATTACAGATGTCAATATTTTGCCCAGCAGTGCTTTGTTAATGTTGCAGAACCCCATATTTGTTGGTGTTCAAAATGAAAAGTCCTTGTGTTTCATGTAATACGGTATGGCACTTGGCTGAAAAAACAAAGGTTATAAACGGGATGAGTCTGTAGAAGGCCATAGTAAGTATTCAGTGTGCTTATGACTGGGTTATCTAATGTAACAGCTTTTTGGGAAATGAGTTTTTTAATAAAGAGTTATTTTAGTCGTTGAAACAGAGTCCTCTTTTGGTATTAGTCAGCCTGTGGTACATTACCTGTCTCCTTGGGCTGGCCCAGCGGCTAAGGAGTACAAAGTACTTCATGCCAACCACTCCAAGCCTGCGCATGATTTCCAGGTGCTAGCCTTTAATACCCCTCAAGCAAAGAAACACATATTGTGTTCTTTCCCCCTCATTTTCTCTGTGAGGCATAAGAGCTGTAATGATTGGCATGTGTTGTTCCTGAAATGGCTTGGAAAGCTGTCCTGGCATGACTTATTAAAGGTGAACTGGAATGACTCAGGTGGAGGGTAGGGTGGAATAAATCCATGATCTCCCAACATCAGGACCAGCAAGAAGATGCCTTGTAGACTAATCACTGCCACAATACACAGAAACTCATCATCAGGTGTTTTCTCCCCACCCTTCCTAAATAATTATCAGATACATGTGGTTTTGGCAATAGTGTGTTGTACAGAGTTTTCTGATTTTGGGATAATTTGAATGTGTATAACAACCTCTGACAATGCACCGCTGAATGGACAATCTAGTTCTGAAGCAGTGTAACTGGGCTACTGAGCTCTGAATTTACTCTTCTGCAGCTGGATTGCTTCCAGCACTGAGGCCGGTTTAGTTGGCTCTGTGTTTGGGAAGTGGTTGTCTGCACGATGTTTCATTATGTGCTGCAGATGTGGCATTTGTGACCTTCATGCTCTTCCACTCCTGTCTTTTACAGTCCCGTGAGGTTTGCTGCTTGGAAGTGCAAGTGGACATTAATGAAAGCAGGAGATACTTGAGAGGTATGCCGCTTTCTCTGTGAAGCGAGGACATGACCAAATCAACCCTATCATAGTCATTCAGACCCAGGTGAAGGCACTTTAGGATACAGAGGCAACTAAGGATGTTCTAAAGACAACAAAACGTAATGCAGTTGAAAGTCCTTGAACGGCCTTCAGTTGTAACGCTGATCTCTGCGTCTTTTCCTTGAAGCTATGCAGTTTGGACACAGTAAACTTGACTGGTGGAAGTATGAGAGAGTGCTGATGCTGCGAGCACTCCAGGCTATGGGGTGAAGGCAGGAGTGCTGTAGGAGACTTGCCAATGTAGCAGTTTACAGAGGAGTTACCACAGAGTATGACTCCAGCAGAAAGTTTGCCAACTTTGTTGTTAGCTGTTTTGCCTGAACAGCACTATTATTCTCTAAACCAATCTGTTTTCACTAGAGAGTAAAAATCTTGTGCTTACGGTGCCTGCATCTCATGAGGGAACACAGAAAACTACGGAGGACACAGATACTTTCTACTTCCATTGCGTGAAGGCTTGGGAGCCAGTTCTAAAAGTCAGGCTGCAGGTAATTGGCACTATACAATACCACTGTTCACACTGCTTGCTTATTTCCAATGTCACTAAAACAGTAAAGAACTGGATTCTTTCTATTCTGTGAGCAAACAACATGTTTTTTGTTCTCTGTAGAAAGTTTCTGATAAGGAAGATGACAACAGCAATTTAAGTGACACCTTGACAGTACCACTGAAATTCCTCCCTGTTGGACATAAAGTGAAAGTAACCCTCCCTGTAAGACATGTAAGTGCTTCACCATTTATGATCTTTTGGAGAGAAGAGTAGAGTAACCCTCAGTATTTAACACCATAACATTGAAAAAAAAAATAAATCTATTAGTAAGTCTGAGTAAGAATTTTGTGCAAGTATAAGCTTTCTGTGAAAAAGGTTAGTTTTGTCAGAGAAATATCAAGTTTCTGTCAATAAAATCAGTAACTGGGAATTTGTCCTTGCCAGTTTTAGATGCATTTCAGATCAGCTTCTGCTGACCTTACACAGCTGAAGGAGAATATTCAATACCCCTAGCCAGGCTTTGGGATGCCCCACTGCCCTTTATCAAGCCTGGGTGGCCAGCTCAGTCTATATATCTAAATTTTAGGTGGCTAAAGATAGATGAGTTGTATCTTACCCTCAGAAACAATTCTGTCACATTCTTCTTCCCCCTTCCCCAGAGATATTCAAGGTGAGGCTCGACGAGGCCCTGGGCAACCTTGTCTAGTTGGGGATATCCCCGCTGACTGCAGGGAGGTCGGACTAGATGACCTTTGGAGGTCCCTTCTGTCCTGGACCATTCTATCATTCTATGATTCTATGCTTCTTTGCTTACAGTCGTGATGGTGGATAGGTACAACTCTAAGCTGCTTTAAAAGCAGCAGTAATTCTGCTGTGGGACTGGATGGATCTGTTAACAATAACCAGACATCTTTTCCCAGACCTTGCAGCAAATGAGAGGCAAAAATAGGAGGAGAAGAATTTCTCCGCAGCCTTTCCTGTAAAGAGAATGAATATCTGTTTCACCACTAGTGATTCCCTGCCCCTCTGTTTGGACTCTCTTTTACCTCCAGTAGTTTTTTGGAAGGGTGTGGGGACTTGTGTTTCCTCTTCTGTCACTGTCTTTATCGGGCTACTGTTCTTCATCCTCAAGAGTAGGAGGGTGACAATGTGATACTGCTGCTGGGTTAGAATGGTTTGTGAGGTATATTCACAGTGATAATGAAATCCTGTTTCACAGCCACTCCGATGACTCCTGCCTCTTTTGCTTCTCTGTAGTATATGTTTGGTGTTTAGTTGCTTTTCTCCTATTTCCCACTTCAGTTTTCCAAAAAAATGTGTGCAGGGTGGTAGTGGTGGGGCATTCCAGGAGGCAGTGAAAACCTTCTCTTTTTTCCCAGTCATTCACACTCCTACTCTCATTTCTTTGTTTACAGAATGTGCCACTGCAGTTGTACCTCCAGCTAAATGAGTGGTAAGAGGACTGGGTTTTTTCTCTAAGGATTTTATTGCTCTTTGAACTGTGAATTCAAGAACGAAGTATCCTTTATTTAGATACAAGGAACACATGAGACCAGAGGCAAAATATAACAATAGTTAAGTCACCACTAAAGAGTCACCATAACAGATCAAAGTTAAATGTCCTTAGGACAAAAGAGTCATGCCAAGATGCATAAAAAAAATTATGAGAATTTCAAACAGTGAGAAACTTAGTCACTGAGTGTCCTTTGTGTCAAAGAACCAGACTGAGATTTGGAGGCTTCTTCAAAAGGGACACAGAAGCGGGAAGAAGTCCGAGGGAGAAGGGAATTTGAAATAAGAAAAACATCCAGAGTCCATACATTACACAAACTACACAGGGATTCTTAAGAAAATAGGTTTGTGGCTGTGGTGATATCAATAGAAAGAAGCACAAGCTAGGGAAGATTAAATATTACGCTGTAAAATAATGAGACAGGCAACAAATAAACCAAAATTATTTGAATATCTTTTTCACTGTACTCTTTCTGTGTAAATCTGTGGTACAAATCCCCATGAAAGACCTTGTTAGGTTCAAGTTGCCCTTTGCGCAGAAATTATATGAAGCAGAAAGAGGAAGGATTCAGCTTACAAAGCTACTGAAAGGCACAAAGAAGTCTTTCTTTTTTCATATTTGCTATCCTCAGCTGGCAGTAAAACTTACACCGAAACATCAGAAAATATAGAGACTACATAAAAGCAAAGCAGTTGGTTTCTTCGAAACTGAAAGCTGCATTTTTGTCTCTAAATCTGAAGAGTGAATCATGATTTTTATGATATTTAGTAGACTGGAGTTGCTGAAAGTAGACCCATATAAGTTTTAAACACCAGTCCTGTGCTTCTGGATTTATTTTTGTTTCAGCACAGAAACATTAGATGTGCGCTTTGGGTATGATCTGTGTCGAGAAGAGCAAGAGTTCTTGCAAAAAAGGAAGAGAGTGGTTGCTAGTGCCCTGAGAAGGGTTCTTCATCTGGAAAGAGATCTACATGGACACGAGGTCTGTGAGTTGGAATCCAACCATGGGGTGTGGGTCTATGAATTAGGATTGGCACAAGTCCCCACCAAATTTCTAGTGGGTTTTGTATGTTGATGACAAACCCATTGATTTGAGTGGCAGCAGGACAGAAGTTCTCGCTGTGGTGTACCCCATACTCATCTAAAATTTCAGCTCAGCTATTCATGCCTCCCTCCTTTTCAATGGGTCGAATTCCCAAGGACATACTATACCACTCTTCAAAGCCAGAGTTTCCAACAGTATGCTGCAGCGGGTCAGCAAGAGATGAGGCATGAGTACCTTGTTTTATGCACAGCCTAGCCAAACAACCCAAACCAAGTAGGGAAATAGGAGTATTTGAAATTCACCTCACACTGATATTCATGAAATTGTTGTAATGTCCCTTCTTCAGGCTTATGCTTTTTTCTTCATTTTCAGAACACTTTTCACAAAAAGTCAAAATCCTTTAGGGCGAAGAAAGAACATTTTATAACAAGCTCCAGCTGAAGTATGTTTTGTTGCCAAGATCCAGGGTGAATTTTTAAGTGAACATTTCTTTTCTTGCTGGAATTGTATTTGTTGAATGGATAATGTCCAAAGAATCATTTTGTTTGCTTAGTATAGTTTTTCTGAACTCTGCTCAGGATTTCCTTTAATCCATTCTTAATTACAGTTATTGCAATTTTTGATATTTATAATAATATCACTATCTGCTATTAATCATTGACATTCCAATTATAAAGAACAAGGAAGGAAAGAAGGTTAAAAGCACTGCATATTCAAACTCGTCCAAGCTTTTGGGTTAAGGGAACCTACTGAGTATCTGGAGGTTAACTTAAAGAAGGTACTGGTAAAGACTGGCTGAATGTAGATTTCATTTCATTGTCCTCCAGTGAAGTCTGCTGAGGAAATTATAAGAGCTGTAATTAGACTTTTCCAAGTAGGCGAGTAAAATTTTTGAAGATAACGCTTATGTTTTGGACAGGTCCCAGTAATAGCTGTTATGGCAACAGGCGGAGGCCTCAGAGCGATGTCAGCTATGTTTGGCCACCTCTTAGCTCTTCAGAAGCTAAATCTGTTGGACTGTGTTACCTATGTCACCGGGGCTTCTGGCTCAACATGGTGCGTATAGAAATAAGTTTTGTATTTGGAATGACTGTGACATTACATTTCCACATGGCAGGAGAGATGCATCTCTTTGGAAGTCTTACATTATTAATAAGTGAATGTAATTCCCTGGTAAAGCCATTACTGTTAGCTCTTGATCATAACTTCAGTTTGGGCTCGACAATTCTCGTCTTTGATGAATGTGGCTGGGTAAAAGTAGTAATTTTCCAAAATTATCAGAATAAATAGGTGATTTTCTCATGTTTCTGTTCTGTAGGACCCTAGCAGACCTGTATGAGCATGCCGACTGGTCACAGAGGAGTCTGGAAGGGCCACTTAAGACAGTAAAAGAACAAGTGACAAAATGCAAGCTCAACCTTATGTCCATAGAGCATCTGAAGTATTATCACAAGGAACTCGCCGAAAGGGCAAAAGCAGGACACGTGCCATCTTTTACAACACTGTGGTCACTTGTGCAGGAAATGTTCTTACATGAACGGGTATGTGGTCCTGCCACACATTTGGGAAACATCCACCCATTTTCTTTAGAGCTTTATTCTTTGAGGGCATGACATAATGTGTGGAAGAAATGCAAAGTGGCCGAGGCACCCCAGTGTGATTTGTAAACAATGACAGAGGATCTTGTAGCTGGGATTTTCCAGGGTAGCTAATCATTGGAAGATGTCTGTACTTGGGTGCCCAACAGCTAGCAACTTCAGTAATCTTACAGAAAGAACTGAGCTATTTCCCCTGAAAAGTCAGGTCTTTTCAAGTCTTGTTCTGGTTAGACACTTTAGAGCTAATCTGTCCTCACATGAAGATCGATTTCAGCCTTAGTAAAGATCTGTGGGACGCAGGCAGTCAAAGCACTTAGGTATTAATGAAGAGGTTCCTAGTTATCAAAAAGGCAACCAGGAAGGAAAGTGCAGGAACATGAAGGAAGAGGTCTCTTATAAAAACATGACTCACAGATTCTTCTGGGTTGTAAAACATCTGTTGTCTATCTGTACTCAGGTAGATTGTGTCAGTGTTTTTGCCTTACGCTCTTCCAGAGTTTTACTGTGATTTTTTTTTATCTCTGTGATTAGCCAAGAAAGTACAAACTCACAGACCAACGCAAGGCATTGGAGCACGGACAAAACCCATTGCCTTTCTATGCAGTCCTCAATGTGAAAGAGGAAAAATTTGGTACTTTCAAATTTAGAGGTAAGTGTTCCCAAAGTTCCTTCTGAGTCTGAGGGGGAAGTAAAGAGAATTTGGAGGGAGGGTGCATGTGTGTGGACAATGAAAGGGGAACACATCTGTTGCTTGCTCTGACTCTGTATTTATCTTTTAATAAAATGTTTGCCTTTTTTGCAAACTGCTGGATGTTGATTAGAAAGAGCAGGGTAACATCCTTAGGCATGAACAGGGCATTTCTGAAGACCTGGGGTGAAGTTCTAGTTTTGCCACAGACATTGTGAGTGAGTGTGGGCAAATCATGTGATCTTTTTCTGCCTCAGTTCCACACCTATGGAATGGCTTTGATGGTTCCTTATTTTGTAGAGGTGCTGTGAAATGTAATTGTCATTTCCCTAAATAAAACACTGATAAGGGTATGAAAATGGAGTGGAGAATGATTACTATAATGGGTGTGATATGACACCTTTTAAATGGACACAGGATACATTCAACAAAAGGTATTAAAATGAGCAGATACTGGAAAGAAAAAACACTTTGTGCTTACATTTGGCTAGGTTTATGGCTGCTGTTCTACTGCTACACCTGTACAGGACAGCTTGAGTCTGGAGACTGCGTGGCTGTGCCCACACAGCGATCCTTTCTAGTTTGGAGCCGATGTATCTTTAGGCTGTTTTGTTATATCATGTAGACTGACAGGTTTGGGTTAGTAGAGGTTTCGTGCCAGTCATTCCTTGCAGGTTAGATCACGCTTGCATGGTGTGCATTTGATGCTCTTGATTCACAGAGGCAAGTGGGATGCCAGAATCTTTATATAGAAATATAAGTCTAAGCTTTTGAAGGTAACATTAGACTCTTTCTGAGGAGAAAAACCTAGTTCCTTTTGTATGCAAATCATCTCTCAGTTTGTATGGAACTAGACAATGTCGTTTACAATACAGAGCTATTGATATTACAGCACTCCTGATAGTATAGAGCTGCTGAGACAAGCAAGATCCATGGAGCTTGTGGATAGCTTTATCCACAGGGGAAGGTTTTGGTTTCTTGATTTTATTAGAGTAAACATGCCATCTGTCAATTCTTTTGTAGAGTGGGCAGAGTTCTCTCCTTACGAGGTGGCCATACCAAAATATGGAGCCTCCATTCCTTCAGAATATTTTGACAGCGAGTTCTTCATGGGAAGGCGAGTGAAGAAGCTGCCAGAATCTCGGATCTGCTATCTGGAAGGTGACCTAGCAGTGCTATGTAGTAGAAATCATAATACGGTAGAAATCATGATCCTAGCTAACCACTGGCCTGTGTACAATACTCCTTGCCAACAGGTCTGCTCTAGATCTTGATTCATTGAGATCTTTACCCCTTTTATACATTTCTGCTCTTTGTAAAGCTTCTTTCCTCCTATCCTCCCTTTGCCTGGGCAGATTTGGGAAAGTTGCAGCGAGGTTCCACTTCCCATTTTCTGAACCAAACAAGAAGGTGGAGAAGGCAAATTGAGGAAATAATAAACCTTTCTTCCCTGACCAGTCATCAACTCTTCAACTTCATCAACTGTACTTCTAGGCAAAACATTGCTGGGGTAGAATTGGAAGGAGCTGAAAATACAACATAACTCATGTAGTACAACCCTCAAAGGGTTGAGGTTTGTGGGTTGAGAATGGTGTCACTAATCTTCTCTGCCCATAAGGATGAAGGAAGCCCTTTTAACCTCCAACAACTGTTTTGACTAGCTGTTCTGCCTCAAAAGGCAAAGAGAAGGGGAAAAGCAGATAGTCAGGGAATCTGTCTGCCCCAGGCAGATTATAAATCCTTGTCAGTATTTTAGTTTTTAATACGAAAAACAAGGGTCCGGCGGAGACAAAAATCCTATTTCTCTCACTGTGAAGTCTGTTAGAGATTGAATTTGTTCCTCATGTGAGTACCTGGCATGGGGCTTAATGACAAAGGATAGTTCTTGCTTTTCCAAAAGCAGGCTCACATATGGAACGAATTCGATTTTGGTCCTGGACCAGTTGAACTCCACAGAAACAAAACATGCCTGAAGGGAGAAGAATAAATCAGTTTAAAGAAGGGTTTTATGCTTATATGGCTTCACCACATTTTCAAAGCCTGCTTTCTTTCAGAAGAGCACAAGTACACAGCAAACACTCTAAAACATTGTGTGGGTGACTGATAGCCCTTACTTTGTCACTCTGTACAGTGCAGTGAATGGTCTGTGTGTTTGCTCAAGTTTTCTCTTGAGAAAGAGCACTGAAGTGCTGACACCATTGTGTTTGAATTCTATGAGACCCATTGCTTAATCTGTGTCATGGCAGGGTCAGTTCACATGGGCCAATAATATGTAGCATGGATACCTGTCATAGTCAGTGGGTAACATGATGATGCAGTATTTTTCCATGTGTTTTGACTTGCAGGTCTTTGGACAAACATCTTTACTAGGAATTTGCTGGATGGCTTGTACTGGTCCTCAAATTCAAATGAATTCTGGGAACGATGGGCCAAAGATATGGTAGATATAGGTAAGAGTTCCAAAATCAGTATGTATATTTTTTTTGACCAGTGTTTCCTATTCACGAGAAGTTTAAGAAAGATACACTATTGCTACTGCTTATGAATAATCTCTCACATGTTCTCCCTAAATTGCTGCATATTGTGTTGCCTCACTCTGAAACTTCCAGCAGGATTTTCACCTGTATCTGAATGATCACTATGTGATGATTTGATTTGATTTTACTCTTAATTTGAACCCAAAGTCGCACTTTCATTTAAAATTTGCTCGTGATCTATTAAATGATTCCTGTGCCTGCAAATGAGAGGGTGAAAGTACAAATCCAGTGTATCATTTGAAAGAGTAAGAGACAAAAGCTGTGCTTGCTTTAAACAAAAGCAAATATCTCCTTTTTTTAAATGGTATTGGTCACGTGCTTATGTTTTCAAGCAGACTGTAAGAAGCTGGGAGGGGAAGGCCCCAGGGCAGTTAGCCAGTAAAGGTGCCCAGCAGAACAGATTGCTGAGATGTTTTCTCACAGTTCCTTCTCTATTTCAGAAAAGCATTCCCCTGAGGAGGACGTCGCTATCATCGAGCCTCCATCTTGTTTGTCAGGGAAGTTGTATGAAATGTTTCAGGACATTCTGACCAAGCGTCCACTACTGGGAAAGTCGCATAACTTCCTGAGAGGCTTAGAATTTCATAAGGATTATATCCACCAGAAAAAATTTACTGAATGGAAAGGTAACTGCAACAAAGAGTTAGCTGCAGTGTGCAGGTAACATCTCAGATTTTTTTTTTTTATTTTTTTTTTTTTACTTTGGAAATCTCAGAGATATTTTCTCAGGGTTTGGAAATCTGCTGAGATGGAACTATGTTGGTGTCTATTTCTTTAGGGTAACAGGTTAAAATGAACTAGTCCATGGGCCACTCTTTCACCACCTGAAGATATCTGTAATTTGTGTCAAAGCATGTTCTTCTGCAGGAAGTTTGTCACTCTGTATAGGCAGAGTAGTCAAAAAATTTAGTCAAAAAGTCTTTTGAGGTCAAGAAACAAAGGTAACACTGGAAGCATAAAACAGCAGGTTATTATGTGGATCATATGAAGGAAAGGACTGGCTGCAAGCATGTCTTTTGCCCATATGTGTGGTATTTCTGCCTCTCTTTAACCCTTCAGAAACAGAAATACCAAGATCCAAGCATGGAAAGTTAGAGGCAGATAGGTTTAGACTGTATATATTAAACAAACAGAATGCATAGACTTGATGTATAAATTGAACAGAGATTTTCTATGGCCTGTGCTCTGCAAGCAAGCAAAGTTTTACCTCAAACTCTATGAAACAATCTGTGAAATTATAGCAAAGTGGCAGAGCTGAGGTTTTGTGCATCACAAACCTTCTTGTAATCCCAACATCCTTATTTATTCGATGAGCGGGTACCAGTGGGGGAGGACCCCATAAGTTTTCTTGACTTCAAGAAAACACGTGTTCTCTGCCTCCTCTGACTTCTCTTTGGCAATTAGTATTTTCTCTCCTCTGTTTCATGCAAGTTAGTTACAACACTTTTTGTCCCTGGCTGCCGTTGCTACATGGCTTGCTGACAATGGCAAGAGATGGTGGAGCTATTTTGTGGATAAAGGCAGAGCCCACAGTGTGCTAAGTGCTTTCAAAATGTTCAGTGAGCAAAAAGTCTGTGTCTTGAAAGAGTCTGCTCTAAGAAAACAAGCAAGAGAAGGAGAAAACAAGCAGCATAAGAAGAGTGGGCGAGAGAAGGAACAAGCATGTTGCTTAAGAAGGTGGATGAAGGATAAAATTTTCAGTCAGTAAATGTTAAAAGAAATAATTTTCCTTCCTAGGCAAATGGGTAGAAGCAGATTTCAAGGAGGATTTGGAGGAAGGGGGCATAGGGACACTAAAGACTACGTCAGGGTAGATATTCTACAAATAAAGTAAAATAAGTGGAAAGCATGAAGTCTGCAGTGGGAAAAATTAGCAGATTTTGTATCTTCTTTTGGCTGCCTGCATGAGACTAAGCTAAAACCAGGTATGGATCCATCTCTAGAAGCAAGAGGAGATGCCAACTCTGTGAGCAGAAATGCCAGTCTTGTGGTAGGTGAAGTTTTCAGAGTGTAGCTGTATTTTAAAGGCTTCCCTGCAGCTCAGGTTATCAGACATATTAAAACAAGACTTTAAATGCCATATGAAAAGCCTGATTTTCATGGTGAGAAATTTGAGAACTTATGGCCTGGAATTAGTGTAATGCATTTACGGTAAGGTTCATGCTTTCAAGGGAATTCCTGAGGCAGGACTTTCTTTAAAGGCCCTTTTTGGTGTGGGATGAAAGAAGACACTCTCCCAAGGATATGCCTGCTTCTAATTCACGTATTCAGCCATGAATCATAGAACAGTTTGGGTTAGGAGGGACCCTAAAGATCATTAAGTACCAGCCCTTCTGCCCTGGGCAGGGACATCTCCCACTAGACCAGGTTGCTCAAAGCCCCATCCAGCCTGGCCTTGAACCCCTCCAGGGATGGGGCAGCCACAGCTTCTCTGGGAAACCTGTTCCAGTGTCTCACCACCCTCACAGGAAAGAATTTCTTCCTAAGATCTAATCTAAATCTCCCCTCTTTCAGTTTAAAACCATTACCCCTCATCCTCAACCATACCCTCCCCGATAGAGTCCCTCCCCACCTCTCTTGTAGGCTCCTGTAAGTTCCTGTAGGAACTGGAAGAAGTCAGGAGTAAATGCTGCACAGTTCCATCTCCATGATAAGAAAATGGAGATAATGGAATTTCAACTAGAAATATTCACCAGGCCAAATAAAACTAAAAAGTATGCTGCTGCTTCTGTAGGGGACTACAAGAAAATGTCTCTCGTTAACAGCAGAATCTGTGAAATCCCAGCAGCCATGAATGCTAAAGCAAGCAAATAATTTTGTAAAGACCTGATACTGAGGGAATGGAAAAAAAATGAGTTATTTCTTCAGGCTGTTGTGAAACATTCCATGCTATGACACAAACTGGAGTTATTCTGCACGGTTTAAATTAACAGTACAGAGTGAGGCCAAGGAGGCAGAGAGACTGAAAGAAGTGAAATCCTAGAACTTACATGTAGTATTTCTGTGATCAACAGTCTCTTAAAATACCTAAGCACAAATGACTTAAGGCTCAAGAGAACTGCCCTGGACTTTGCTACCTCATTTTGTGAACTTGAGGAACACTCATAAGCCACTATTTTGATATTTAAAGCCATGGCAAAAATGTTTCTTATTCCATGGGACTAGAAATGGTACCGAGGGACCAGTAGTAGTCTACGGGGTATAATCCCCTCTTTGTTCCTTTTTGGCGTTAATGTCAGAATATGTGAAAATATTCAAGCAATGTTTTAAGCTGTTGGTAGGGGATGCTGTGTGCATGATTTGGTATTTTTTTGAAGCATGGCTAAGATAATTTATACGAGAGATCACTGAAAGCAGGTTGAAGTCATATTTTTTCACCCTGGGAGAGGAGTCTAGTCCTGAGAATGCAAAAGCTAAAAAAGAGCAATGGAGAAGTGCAGTGAGGTACTGCGTTTGTTAGATTTGTTGCTACACTGTGAAATTGTTTTTGTTGTTTGCATTTTTCCCAGCTCTTAGGGGGAAAAAAAAAAAACCCAAACGGCTAAAGTCTGTATTCTGTGAAAAATCCCTCCCCAGAGCAGCCGTGAGGCCAGTGGAGTCTGTGTCTCACCTGCCCTCTGCCCAGCTGCCTCACGGCCTGCCCCTGTGAGCCCGCCTGGGGTAAGAGGCCAGATGTGCTCAGACCTGCCATTTGGAGGGCCTGCTCCTGGGGCCACCTTTGTGGGCTCGCAGTATGGAGGGAGGTGAGCCTGGTCTTGAGGGCAACCAAGGGGCTGCCCTTAACCTGTAGCACAGACAGAATTACTGACTCCTCCTTTCCTACCAATGCACCACTAACTATATACAAAATGTTTTTCAGACACTGTGCTGGATGCTTTCCCTAACAGTCTGACACCGCTGCAGAAGTATCTTTGCCTGATAGATGTTGGCTATTTCATCAACACCAGTGGAGCAGCACTTTTCAAGCCAGAGAGGAATGTAGATGTCATTATCTCACTGGATTATGGCTTGGGGAATGTGTTCAAGGTGAGAAGATTAACGTGCTCTGCCCTTTGCAGTCCTGGTAAAACCTTCTTGTGTTATTAAATCACATCCTCCAGAGCAAACCAGAAACCATATCTTGGAGGAGGAAAGAAACTTCCTTCAAGATCAGAACTATCAAAACTGTTAGGCTCTTTCCTCTGTAGTAGATTGCAGCATACGCTTCCTAGGATCCTGAGGGAACTGGAGTAACAATTGGTTGCTGGAGACATGACCTTAATCTCTCCTGGTCTGTCCTCATGACGAATTCTAAGTGTGGCTTTTGGTCATTCCCTCTAGCTGTGAAAAAAAGCACTATAGAGTGATAAGAAGCATCTTCTGACTTTTGGTGAGCGGTGGCAGAAAGGAGGGCTATACTGTGGCTACTCTGAACTACACACTCGTTGCAGAGAGATTCTAGGGACTGAATTAAGTTGCCGTAGTATTTCTACGATACCTCAGTAAACCTGATTCTTGTCTCAGTGTTGGCTTTAATGCAATGACGTTCTGTGTTCACAGCAATTGGAGATGACGTACAAATATTGCAAGATACAAAAAATCCCATTCCCCAAAGTGGAGCTAAGTAAAGAAGAAGAGAAGAACCCAAAGGAATGTTACGTGTTTTCAGATGCAGAGGACCCCCGAGCACCCATAGTAATTCATTTCCCCCTGGTGAATGACACCTTTAAGGAATTCAAGGAGCCTGGTAAGTTCAGTCAACAAAACTGTACTTTTTTAGTTGAGTTCAGGACATTTGTCTTTCCACAGTACGGATCTTATTTGTCCTTTGTAGCAATAATTTTAAGCGAGGGCACAGGATGGTGGGTGAGACCGTCCTGCCTCCAACCCATCACTGTCCTACACTGTATATTTGGTATATTTGCCTTTTCCATTGGGCACTGAATGAGCCTACCCACTCATCTCTCAGGTCAGGTTTAGGTTACTGCGTTCAGGTCAAAGTACATGAGTTTCCACCATGGCAGAGGAGAAGGAGGTGTCAACTCTTTGTCTGTTCACCTAGTCATGTTAACATTCTCGCCAAAACTGGGACAACGTTCCCTATATACAGAGTGACACCCTATCTCTCATCCAGTGAACCACAATGTGGCAGAGGTAGCTGAGGCAGGTCCATGTCTCTACTGATTAGCCTCCATGCACTGCTCAAGAGGCAGGTTAGCAAACCTCACCAAACTCAGCGATGTTGAGCAAGAGACAGGACAGAATAAGGCTTTAAGCCACAACTCACACTGTCAGTCATACTGGAGAAGGCAGCACTTGCAGTGGTGGGATGCTGGGGAAAAGGTAGGACCAGCATTCCTCCTTGAGCTGCAAGGGACCCAGAGCATCTGCCAACTGCTTCTTCACTTGCCTTCCCCCTATCAATTTAAGACCTAGCAGTAAGCAAGCTTGCTGGGCACTGGTTGCTTCTCCCATACTCTCATGCCTTTGTGCCAACCACCATCTAGATGGAGAGAATTATCAAGTCTCTCCAGCAATAATAAAAATGATGGTTTTGGCCCAAGAGTCTGAGCAGAAGGAATGGGCAGATGGCTGCTAAGACCTGGGTCAAGTCATTGTGTTCTGAACATCTCCAGAAAAATAGGAGGAGGTGGATGGGATGCTATGTTTAGTTGACATAAGGGTAAGAAGCATAAAAGTTCCGGTGGTCCTACCCAGGCCTAGCCATTATATGGTGTTGGTACAAGCATTGTGGGAGAAGGAGGTTACTTCCTTTACTAAAAGACAGTGAATAGAAAGAGCTGCTAGAAAAGAGAAGGGCCTTGTCCTGTACTTGTTAAAGAGCTTTGCCCATGAGTGTGGCAGCCCTGTGCACAGGACTGACAGACAGCAAGACCCTAAGCTTCCCAGGTAACACAGCTCATATCCTTCCTCCCCTTCTCCAGGGAATTTAACAACAGACAGGGCTGTGCTATGGGGACGTATGCAGTTGGGTTGGTTCTGCGTGGAGGCCCAGCAGGCCCCGGGCAGTGGTGTCTGTCCTCAGGTGTTGTCTTTGAATGCAGGCACGAAGCAGCAAAGGCCATGTTAGAACAAGAAAGCCTCAGTATAGACTAGGTTTTTCCAACAGCTCGTGGGACACTCCGCCAAAATCAGGCAGGCGATATCTTCTTGGCACCTCTTCTGCCTGACTTCCTTAACCTGGAGCTCTTACAGCAATGAACCCTGAAGTGTCTCTCAGACTACCTCAGGCCATGGGGAACTTGTGCTCTCCCTCGCTACTGCCCAACACAGCAGGCAGAGCATTCACTCTCCTTCCAGCTTTATCCAAAATTATACTGTGGTACTAGGATCCCAGAAAAACGGATGTCTCTGAGGGAACACTTGGGGAAGGTTATGAACAGGTTAAGTAAAACTCTTTTTCTGCTATGGTGTTCACCGACGCTCAGAGAATATGTGCAGTAAGAGATAAACCAATATAAAATCATGTTTAGAACAGGGCAGATACTCACGGAGGGAACTAGGCTTGTGAGGTGGAGGCTGGAGACGGTGCAAATGGCAGCGGGCAGTGAGATACAGCCATTGAGCTGTGGCTAGCAGGTGACACAAGGTGAGTGTTTTAGAGTCTCTCTGAGTGGAAGACAGATAAGATGATGCAGAGCAAAGCGGCTGCTGCAGCCTCTTAGCACTCCAGGCCCGAACTCGTGAGCCGTGACGCTCACCTGCACGTCTCTGAGCAGCTGGTGATTCATCAGTCAAGCTGACAGCCAGCAACTGATGTGGGTGGCTGGGGGAGGAGGGACCCTGGCAACCCCTGCTTGTGAGGATTTGAAGTTTAACAGTGGAGCTTTTCATTTCTAGATGGCTGAGAGACACCTTGTGGAATGTAGGTACTTATTTTTCTTGCTTTTAACTATTTAAGTTCTAGCAAAGAGCATCAGCTTGTCAGGTGCCCATTTACAGTGCAACTATAGACTCTGGTTTTGTGGCACGTGCAGCTGGATCTGGATGTGGATAGCACAGAGAACATGGCTCTCTGAGTATTGGGAGGTTCAGTGAAGCAAAACTTGGACTTTTTTAATACAGCCACTTCTAGTGACAGCCTGCATCCAGCACCCTGAGATCACACTGCCCAGAAACCACTAGATTAGACTAAAACCTGCTGTGTCTCAAGCAAAATTCACGTGTCATATTCGGTGGTAGACATCATAAGGAAGATATAGGTAGATATAAGGAAGATAAGGTAGACTCTGTAGCCCTGCTGACACTCTTCTCACAATACACTTGTGGTTTGGGCATATTTGGTTCAGACTGTATGGAGGTAGGTAAAAAACAAAGAAAATGTAACTAAACATTTTACAGAAGCATAAGTATGAGGCTGCTGAAGTCCCTGGTGGAGGTAATGAGGGTGTCCTTTTAAGCAAAAAGATCAACTTACCAGGGAGGATGATGGGATGGGTGTTGGGCTCTGTTGGTAAGCAGAGGCGGAGTTGAAGGGTGAGAGGCTGATGTGGGGTGCTCTGTTCCCCCTGCACCTCCACGCTCTGCTGCAGGCAGTCCTGCCTGGTTAGCATCGCAAGGCCTCCTTGGATGTACCAGGTTGCCCACCCTGGGCACGGTAGCTGGCAGATACGCTCTCGTCACCACTTATGGAGGTTTGGTCATGGATTTTGAGAAGTGTTACAGGTGTGTGGCTTGTCTGAGAGTCAGACTCGTTAGGGTTTGGGAAAGGATGTGGACCCAGGGGTGCACTGCCCAGGAGTGACTGCAGGGGCAGGGTGAGGGGGAAGGTAACCACTCCGGGGAATATCCAGGTCTGAGCAGGAGCAGGAAGGAGAGTCACTGGGAAAGCTGACCAGGAATGGCTCTTTCAAGCTGAGGGGTGGTGCAGTCTCTCCTGGAGGCTGTTTTTAACAGTGGGTTCTGCCAAGTAGGTCAGTCCCCTCCAACACCATGTGTTGTGTGCTCTGGATTGTGTGCTCACTGTGGTGCTTTTGTCTTTCTCTGCAGGGGTAAAGCGCAGCCTCTCAGAGATGGACGAAGGCAAGGTCAATCTGGACAACAACTGCTCACCCTATTACCTCATTAGGCTAATCTACTCCTCTGAAAATTTTGACAAACTCGTGAACCTGAGCAAATACAACATCCTTAATAACAAAGATCTGCTCCTCCATGCGATCCGGAGTGCAGTAGAACGGAGGAGAAGCGGTAGGACTGGGAATTTCCCCAGCCACTCTGGAGCTGGGTACCCCTAGGCTGGGTTTTTGCACTGTTCCCCACTGAAGGCTACGACAGTCACATTACAACACATCACAGTCACATCACAGCACGTCACAGTCACATTACAACACATCTCAGTGTTCATTATTTGCAGGAAACTGAGGAAACCTGTACATTTCTCATCTTGCCTTGTTTAAGTTCCTAGCTTTCAAAAGGGTTTGTTTAATCTCCTTCCCCCAAGTTTTGAGACCACGAGAACCTCAGGCTGTGGTCTTACTTGTTATGCAATTAGGGTCCTGGTTAGCAGAGACCTTCCAGGACCTCCCTGGTGTTATAGAATATGGTGGTGGTGATAGTGGTAGTTCTTTGTATGTGCCTGTCCCCTCAATCCTGAGCCCATTGTCGGTGTCTTTTCAATGCTTCATTACAAACGAAGTCCTGGCCATTTGCATTCAGTAATGTCCAGATTTTCAGACAGGCTGAGCAAGTAGAATTTGCACTGAATTGGTGGGCTCAGCTTTGAAGTCAGGCCAAAGAGTCATAAATATATATATATATATATAATCTGTGAACATCGGCCAAACTGCAACGTGGACAATTGCATTCTGTCTGGCCGATTCCCCTTGCTGATTTAGAAATTATTCCTTTTTTCCATTCCCCTGCAAGAGTTTGGCACAGAAACGCTGCTCCAGGCTGCCACGAGGGGGGCAGTTACATTTCAGAGAGAGAGGACGTCAGCTGCAGAGAGCGAGTGTGGTTCTTTTGAGCTTTGGCTGGAGGAAAAATTCTGCATGAAGCGTGACTGATTATATTGATTTATAGGGGTAGTGCCTTTATGCATGAAAATGTCAAGAGCCTGAAACAAGCTTTTGATACCGGAAACTTGAGAGGATTAATTACTATAGACTCAAGTACATTTAATTTAATAATCAGGACCAAGACATAAGCTGGTGCTCCTTACGTATGCGAATTGGAGGTAGGATAACATAACTCACTAACAGAGTGCATAGCCATTGTATTTTCACACCCAGAAGATTTTTTTTTTTTTCCCTTTAGAGTCTCCTATCCCTAACATCATAGGCAAAGTATTTTTAATAGGTGCTACACTAAAATAGAGCACAAATATAAAAAAAAAAAAAAAAAAAAAAAAGAAAAGGAAATTCTTTATCACACCTCCTTGCTAGAGGAAAATGTTTGGAAAAAAATGACACCTGGTTTTCATCTGCTTTGGAGTGCAGTGAAAGACTTGAATTGCCTTGAACTAGGAGCTTGGAACGTCCTTATAGGCCTCAGCTTTATTAAAGAGATGGTTGGTAGGGAAGGATGGTGAGCAACGCAAAAGAGAGCTCTACAGAAGTCAGAGAAGGTTCCAGGCTTCATAGCCCTGAAGGATTTGGACCTGCTTCTGGTGTATTAATCCAAACAAGGCATTTTCATCAGGACTCACAAGGACAATCTTATACATTTCTTCTGTGTTGGAAGTTTACTTGATATTTAGAATTAGTTTTACTTAAAATCCAAAATAAGACAGAGAAACAGGGGCCTGCCTTTTCGGTGTCCGCAGACAGTATTCAAGCTCAGCAGGAGAGCATATACAAAAGACTTCATTGGCTCAATCCTGCATCTACTCAGTGCTCCTGCTGCTGCTGCCAGCAATGGCAAGGAATGAGCCTCAGCAATATTCCTTCTATGACACTTATTTACTGAGCTAAGGAATACCACGCAAAACCTGAGGAGTCTTAACAGCTGGGATGGAACTGTACAACTGAACTCAGACCATGAGAAGGCAAGAACTAATGGGATACCAGCTGCAAGAAGAAAACTAAGAGCCGTTTAGCGCTGAAAGGTGTGATGGCAGCTGTCTCTCTGGAGAGTCCTGCCAGGAGGATGCGTCACCTTCACGTCGGAGAGCAGCACACCTTGGCACAGCCTGCAGGTATATAGAGCCCCACAGCTGGTTGGCGTTTGACCCCCCCTGCCCCTTTCCAACCCCTCACTGTGTCGGTGCCCTTGGGGTGACCAATTATTGCTCGTGCCTTCCAGCACAACGCCATTGCACAGTGGGGGCAAGGGCTGAGCTGGAGGAGAGGGCTGGGGGCTGAGCAGCCCCAATAGCAGCAGCCGACAGTAGCTTTTCTGCTGCAGGTGTTGAAGGACTGAGTTCAGTGGGGGACACTGATTTCTTTTGACACCCACCCAATATCTAGCTGAAGCTGCAAGACTCGGCCTTCAGGAACAAAGAGTCAGGGCAGCCCCCGCTGAGATGATACAGCAGATTCATCAGGAATGAGACTACCAATGATGGTGTGTAATTTCCTTTTGTTTACACATCATCCATATCGTAAACAGGAACACTGTTTTACCTCATCTACCTAATTTTTACACTCTGCTGCTGCAAAAAGATATCCCTGTTTTATTCATGAGGTATCCGTAACCCTCGTGGACTGTGGCAGCCTGTGCCCAGCAGTGAGGGGGCTCAGCCACACAGAGAAAATTGGGTCTTGCTAAATGCTCCACAGACTGATACCTGGGGATTGTTTGGTGCATTCACGGTGCTGCTGATGCAAACAGGGATGCCCTATGAAATGTGAAAGAGGTAAAAAAGAAAAAAAACAACCCACAGCGTTTTGGGGTAACCCACAATCGGTGGAGAGTAACTTTTCTGAGGGACTGTTGAACCCTGTTACAGAGTGAGGGAGGTACCTGTGGGGTCGGGAAGGTGGTGAGACTCCCTTTGCTGAGACAACTGTCACCCGAGGCTGCTGCTTCGTCTTGCCACCAAGAGGCACAGACAGGCCTGTGCCCCTTGATCTCCTGGGGCCCTGTGTGGATCCCCTGTAGCCTTAAACCATCATTTTTATTTTTTTTAAATACATCTTTGCATTTCAGAGACTGACGTTATGTGAAGGCTGTATCACTGCCCATCAGAGTGTGGCTTTGGTGTTCTGGCTGTTTTAGTTTTCTGTTGTTTTCTTTTTGTTTGTTGTGTTTTTGTAGCACGGCCTTGAGGGAGGATGTCGCCGGAGGGCATTTGTAAGGGCAGAAGCTGCTGGAGGACTCTGCAGGGTGGAGGGACCCACACCTGGCAGAGTCTTATCCCTGCAACTTGTAGGGAGGTGGTGGCTGGCACGTGCTGTCCCCACAGCACACCTGGGCTCTGGGTCAGAGCGTGGTGATTTGCACGGCCCCAGACCCATGGAACTGTAGAGCATAAGCTGCGGTGACCGACAGGGACCTGTGCTCAGGTCCTTGCTTCCTTTAACGTGTACATGGAGTCCAAGAGACGGGGCCACGGAAATGTTGTGTGTTTGTTCCCCAAAGATTGTGTGTTTGTTCCTCTCCCCAGCCTTGCCCAGCCTCACAAATGGCTGTTGGAGCCGAGTGTGTGGAGCCCAAAGCAGGTGTGTGAAAGCCAGTCCCTGCTATTCTGGTGTTACCTTTGCTTCACTGCTGAAGTGTATCTGTGCGTGCAAAAAAAAAACCCCTCATCCGAAATGCACCCCAGATCCCTGCTCTCAGACGGACCTTTTGCTGGAAAACCCCTGTGAATCCAGAGCTTGCTACCTGCTGCCAAACACAAAGGAAGGTTGTTCTTACTACTCTTTCTAGAAATTGCTTGCTTCTGTCTTTCCGTTTAACAATATATTAATTAAAAATAAAATATTGCAAAGGAGCACCAGACCCATGAAAGTCTTTATGCGCTTAAACACAAGATGACACTTCCTCCCCTTTCTGTTAGCACTCCTGATGCTAATGCCTGCTGAGCACTTTGCAGGACATTTACTGGTTTCAAGACTGGGTGGAAAAAAAAAATCAGAGAGAAGATATTCTGGTTTACAAAGGCATTGAGAGCCTGGAAAAAAAAATGGAACAAAATCTACCTCCTGTGGGAGAAGCCTCCCAGTGGAATGGCAGGAGTCAGGGAGGGAGCAGCTGTACTGAGCCACTGCCAAGACACAGCTTTATTTTGCTGCTCAGTGATTTGATTTAAGTGTGTACAGAAGCCTGCCTTTCACTGAACCTTACTGCTCTCGATTAAATGAGGTTAAAATACTTCAGTTTTAAATAGAGGAAGTATTTATTCTTTTGTAAAAGCAGTTTAAAATTATCTACAATAAAGGAAAACGCACTGGTTTCCCATTACTTTAATTTGCTGTATGTTTTTGTGCCAGGCAGCGGCTGCGGCAGGGGTACAGCCCGTGAGAGAGCTGGGCTAGCCGAAAAAAATTGTACTGATGAAATCACCTGGTTGGGTGAGAATGATCTGAATCTGTCTGAACACACATTTAACCTCTGGATGTTGCACGTACCCATAAAGTATTTGCATAAACCTGGTGTTGCGCGCTGTCCTTCCCTCCCACTGGAAAATTGGTCAAGGCAGAGGAGAAGGCTGCAGGCAGAGAGCAAGGCCCGTGCTTCAGGCTGGCTAAGAAACGATAGAGGCTGAGGTCCTTGTCAGAGGAGTGAAGGACTTGAAGCTTTAGCTTCTGCTTCTCAGGGAAGAGCCCCCAACCACTACACTGTCCTGTGGAAAAAAAAAACAACAAAGAAACCCCACCATTTCACCATTTCTCCCCAGCTTGGTGCTAAGAGAACGTTTCTTTGCCTCAGAAACAGAGGTAAGTAGGAAAATAAACATAATTCTTCGTCATGATTGCACCTTACCTTAACAAGTAGAGCCTAAAATCCAAACAGTTGCAGCAGTAGATGGGTGTTTAAGCAAAAAAGGCCTAAAGAAGCCCCATCTCATGCTGGAAGGTTCATCTGATCACTCCTTCGTCAGCCTCAGGAGCCTGGGCTAAGCCTGGCAGCAGGACTCGAGTCAGTATCTCAGGTGGACTATCTCATGGGCATGGTATTTATTTCAAGGTGCACCAGGAGTTTCCTTCTGTCCCTTTTGGATCTGCTCTGCCTCATCCCAACTGATCAAAAAAAAGCAACTTTAGACTGAGAGCTGAATCTTGCTTTCTCCGAGCCCATTGCAGGGGGATGGATCACCAGCCCTGAGTGGACAAAAGCACATGCCCAGCATTAATGGCTGCCACGCTCCTGTGTTGTTACACCTCTTAGGCATAAGGATTTAAAGTACACGAAGGTGAGAAGCTCAGCTGAACCCTCTTGCATATCCGAGCTGAAGCAGAGGAAAAAACAAAGCCACCAGCAGCCCTGTGCCACATGCTGTTTTTATCACCTCTGCTCCTGGGCAGAGCTACACGTCTAAAACCACACGAATGCCTGAGTTTCCCCGTCCTGAAGAGAAAGGAAGCATTTACCGTCCACAGCTGCTAACAATTTCCAGGTAAAGCACGCTGCTAACACACTCTTCAGATAAACCCTCTTAAGAGAAGAACGACCTTAAGCAGCCCCGGTGTACAGACAAACTAGTTTTGTGGCGGGTAAAGGAAAGAATAACATTCTTTTCAGGTCAAAACCTCCACTTCCATAAACAACCCAACCTGTCTGACCTACAGCAAACAGAAAGTCCTGCAAAATTGTCCCTTAGTTGGCCCTAAATTGGCCC
>JAOQGH010000040.1:25344374-25374406 GCA_025769975.1 Gallinago jamesoni
AAACAACCCAACCTGTCTGACCTACAGCAAACAGAAAGTCCTGCAAAATTGTCCCTTAGTTGGCCCTAAATTGGCCCTAATCCCTGCCCTAAATTGGCCCACGTATGGTCTGGGTCTGGGCAGGGATTAGGGCTTGCTACTCTGCTTGCAGGTCCTACCTTGGGTGGTAAGAAAGCTTCAGGCAGTTAAAGATGTTCTGGGGGAAACCCCGATATTCATAAACATTGAATTAGATAGGGTTCTGTTTTGGGCTGGGAGGAGAATGATCACACACGCTTGCTTGGCATCTCCATGGTTTTCTCCATTTCACTTGTTCAGAGTTCTTCTTGGAAGAACAAAATCTATGTCTTCTGGCTTTCACCCTCCCGGAACAACAGCTACTCTGAATTTGCTTTTTGTGGGAGCCCAGGACTGGAGCAGTCACCTATGTCTAGCCTGAATTTCCCTGCTGGGAATGTGTAATAGATATTTAACCCATTGTACCTCTAGATGCCCCGTATTTAAGGGCACAAGGGTTTTCCTAAAGCCTTAGAACAATTTACTGCTCGGTACAGGAGAGAAGTAGTAAGCGAGATTCCTCCTCATGGAAAGAGCACCCAGTGTCATCTTATAGTCCTGCTGTGGTAGAGTTTAGTTATCATCCTGTGGGACCAGGTCTCGTTATGCTAATGCCATGGTCTATGTTCTATTCAGGCAAGGAATATACCTTGGGCAGGCATTTTAGCTTTCTGCTTCAAGCATTGACAACCAATTAATGAATTTAATGGATATGAGCAGCATAAAACTGTAACTGTACGCAATGATAAACTACCGACCAGTGTATATTTGCCATGAGACCAACCCAGACAGAACCTTAGAAGAGCCATGGGCATACAGGGGCAGGAGTTTTAATAACGGTGATGACATTGTGAACAGAAAATATAATCCACACCCCTGGGATAAAAACCAGTTCCTGGTGGTAGAAGAGTTATTTGCAAGAGGGAGGAGGAGAGAATTAAGTGTCCAAACTGAGAGCACAACCAGGTTAAGACTGGAAAGCCAAACTCATCTCAGTGCTGGAGATACAACCACGTGACTTTGCTTTGGTGTGTTAGGAAGAATTTGGTGCCAGGAGTCCCCCTTCAAACACCCGACTCTCAAGCCTGTTATTTCCTTTCCAGTCATAGAAAAAAGAATAGCTCCTTTTACCTCTTAGCAGTGCATTCCTCTCTTAATTCACGCAGGGAATCATTATGCTCTTGAAGTGTCTGGTTTTCAGTCTCCTCTCGGCCTCTTTGGGATTTCTGCTGGGAAAGCTTCTCCGGGATAAACAACATGTCGAAACGCCTCACGCGCGCCCAGCCGAGGAGCCACACTTCCAGCGGTGGCGGGTGTTGGTGTCTTACTGAGCAACGGCAGCTTATGCCTTGCAGGAAGCAACGGCTTGAGCCACCCAAGCGGCCTCCTTGGTGTCTGCACCGTGCCAGGAGCTGTGCGTGCAGGAACCGACACGGGACTTGACATGCAGGAGCAGGGGGACGAGGACAGAAGCGCTGCGGAGCCCCTGCTTGGGACCCTCTGCTGCGGGAAGAAGCACGTGAAAAAAGCAAGAGGACTGCAGAGGACCAGCAGGTCACCGCAGCTCTTCTGATAGGAAAGTCACAGAGAGACCTAGACTACAGTGTAAAATGGCATTTTAAGTATATTAATTAATTAGCAGTGAGCCCCAGCTTACCTGTGGGTGTGGATGCCTGGAAACCCAAACCCCGCTCATTCTTCAGTAACATTTGCAATAATGCAATAAACGCTCACGTAGCTTAATGACAGGCTTCCACCTCATCACCTACTTTTTTCCAAGCCCTCCCCCCTCCCACCCCTCTGGCAAAGGGCAGGAGAGGTGTTTACCTCCTTATTTGCCCATTGCAGGGGTGGGTGTAACCCTCCTGAAACAGTCGCAGAAACTAATTGACTATTTATAACTCAGCAAAAAAACCTCTGCAAATGGTACTTTTCCTTAGTAAAGTCATGCTTTCTAACCACCAAATTACAGCCCACCCAGATCAGATGGTAATTTCCACTACTTTTTTATTTTATTCTCGAAACTGATTTATGGCAGAATAGCCTAAAAGTGCCCTGATGCTTTGGCAGATGCGGAAAGACAAACTTATACTCACTAATTTAATCCCACGGCGTTTTGCATTTCTAATGTGTGAATCACTTTTGAAAGGTTGAACGTCTTCCCTGTAAGAATCTGTCAAACCCTGAAAAGTTCATTTTTATGAGGCAATAACCGCTCTCTTTCTTACTTGCTTTCTTGCTGGGAGTGAGGCTCAGGTGGCTGCCAAGGGTGGGGGTTTTTCTGGGGGTGCGTGTGGGCTCCTAGAGCGAGGTTCAGCAGCCATGGCCGTGCAGAGCCCCACTCGGGGCACTGGGAACAGAATCTGTTAGGCTGGAGCTGCCCCGACTGCGTGGCCGACTCCATGGGCCGTTTGCGTCAGCACCTCCAGGCAACAAGAGAGCACAGGAACATCAAAAGACAAGACAAAGCATTAAGTGCAGTTATCTTTCATCTGCGGAGACGGGGCATCAGGCTGCAGTTATTCTTAGCCTGATCTCCTCTAAGACCACGCTTCGGCGTGGCTGACCAGCCCCGAGAGTGATGTACAGCCCTGACAGCACCTAATTCCTCTCATTTGTCAGTACCCAGCCCATGCAATTTAAAGGCTGAAGCCTTTCACCTACCTGCAGCTCTGGCCACCTGCGCTCCTACCCGGCAGCGTCTGAAAACACTGACAACTCTTTTCTGCAAATTGCTTCCGTTGTGATTAGAGGATCACTCCTCTCTCGGTGTAGACTTTTGACTTGCCATCTGGTTTCCAACACAACGGTGTGTTGTGAAAGGAATGAGACCATTTTATCAAAAAAAAAAATATATTCTCTGCAGGCCGTGTTCTTATTGCACAGTTAAAAACTTTTTAAAGACATTTTTTTATTTCATGTTTCTCCGCCGTTGTATCAGGCACCATAACTTCTTCAACTGGGGTCCATGACCTATTGTGGGGCCTCATCTTTTCACTCCAGTGAAACAGACCGGGTCATAGAGCATGGCTGTTGGGGTGGTGAGTTTGGAAGATGAATGTCTCCTCACAGGAGTACACCGTGCACAGGGGGTGTGTGTGCAGGCGCACACGTCTGTCCATCAAGGAGGTTCTGTCTAATCCCCTGTAGGAAAAGATTCTGTTCAATGTACACCACTTTATCCAGCCATTTCATGGCGTTATTGCACAAGGCTTCATTCTAAATTCTCTGCTCTGTCTCCCACTAGGGAGACACATGGAGGAGAAAACCTCTGATGGATGAGATGGAAAAGGCGGAATTATTCCATAACTTTCTTTTTTTCCCTCCTTCTCTTTTTTGTCAGTACTCACAGGTAGAGCCTGGTCCCAGGCCTGCGTGCGGAGCAGCAGGGTTAGGGAAAGAGTTGGGAGATCCGACATTTTGGAAACAACACATCAGGGGCTTCTTAGAGAAGCTAGATGGTCAGTAAAGTGCTGCGCTATCAGGCTATGTGACTATGGGACTTGCCCTTCCCGTTACCTATAAAGCATTATGGGGCTGGGGAAGGTCTCTCATGATGGGTCACAATCTAGCACATTCAGCACAGCATTACTAAGAGGACATCAGGCTTGGACCATGTATTGCCCTTCATGGTGAAAATACCAGGTATGTTGTCCTGTGGAGAAAAGTAGATGTAATATACTCTAGCTTCAGTAAGGCTTGTCCCTTGTCTCTAACAGCATTCCTATTTAGAAGTTGTGCAACTCTTGCTGGATAAACAGACTGTGAGATGGCTTGAAAGCTGGCTGAACTGTCTTCTGCAATGGCAGCAATTAATGGCTGGATTTCTAGACATTGGCTGGTGACAAAGGGACTACCCTGGGGTAAATATTGATATTGTACTACGACTTCATCAGTGAGCCAACAGTGAGGTGGAGCACACCCTCAATACATTGGAGGCCAATACTAAAAAAAACAGGGGGTGGCTGACATAATGAATGGTAGATCTTCAATCCAGAAGGACTTTGAAAGAAAACTTGAGGATTGGACCAACAGAAATCGCATGAAGTTGAACAAGGAAAGGTGTGGAACTCAGCACCAGGTGCAGAATATGCCCCTTTGTCAGCAGAGACTGAGAAGCAACTGCCTGAGTAGCAGTTCTGCTCAAAACATCTGGCAGTTACAGTGGAGGCCATGGCTGGTCTGAGTAAGCTCTGCAAATAAAGCCACCCGTGTAACGGGCTGTGTCAGGAGTGTAACCCCCTTTAGCCAGGGGTGACCATACATCTGATATGGTGAACAGTTTGGGGAGGCCCAGTTCAAGGGACAAGCAGAGAGTCTACAGCAGGTGCAATGGAGGACCATCAAGATAATGAGGTGTTTGAGGGCAAGCAGCCCATGAGAGGAGGCTGGTGCAGTTGCACTTGCTTAGTCTGGCAGAAAAGCAGGCAGTATGACATGATGGCACCTTCAGCTGCTAACGTGCAGGTACAAAGCTGGTGTGTTCGTGCTCTTCTTGGTAATGGTGTGTAGCCTAGCTGGGGACAGCAGGCACAAGTGCTGGTTTGGAAGGGTCATATGAAACTTTAGAAATAAATTCACTCAGAGTAGAGCAGCGCTAAAGAGGTCACCCAGAGAGACTGTGCAACTGCCATCTGTGGAGGGTTTTTAAGGCTTATCTAGACAAAACTATACCTGAGCTGATCTAGTGTTGAGGAGTACTTGGCTTTGAGTAAGACACTAAATTACAGACCTCCAGAGGTCCCACCCCACCAACACTTCTGTGTTGACCCCAAGGAGTGGTATCTTTTCAAAGTAAGCGTTAACACTACTTGCCAAAAAGAACAGACTCAAACCAATGTGGTCGCCTGTCTTTATGGCGCTGCTGCTGCTGCGTCGTGCTGGGACGTTGCTGCGTGCACTGTGGAGATAAAAATCTGGTCATCTGTGTGCACTTAACGCCCTGTTTGACTATAGGAATTGAATTGTAATATAGGAATTGAAGAGTAAAAAAGGCCAATAGTGTAATGAGAACAAGCTAAGGCTTCATACAAATAACATACTATTAAACATGTTTTTTCCCCTTTACCAACATTTTCCCAAAAGACTAGCTTATACAATTCCTCCTCAACCCAGCTTCCCAACAGGAACAAGACTAGACTCCTCCTTGCTGTCCTGCTTTTCGTCTCCTTTTACACTGAAAGACTGATTGTTCATGCATTATTTTAGATTCAGATTCCCTTAAAAAACCAGTAACTCTGCAGGACTTTTTTTCCCGGTAACCTCATCCAGAAAGAATTGGAAAATAGTTAGGAAATTGTTGGTTAATGTGTTGTAAAAATGAAAGATTGTGGAGACTACAGAACGCTGGAGGAATTACACGCCAAATGCTCCCTTTCAGACTGCTGCTCCCGCGGTGCACAGGCCGCCCAGCCCTCTTAAATCTTACCCGTTGATATTTGCAAAGCTACTGGCTGGGTGGCTGCTGTTCACTCACAGCCTGCACCTCGAGCTCCGCTCAGTGCTCCCCACTTCTGTCTCACCTCTGGCTTAAAGGTCCCTCTGCTCTTCCCTCTTCCATTAGGTCACCTGGAGTAGGTACCAAGTGACCAAGTATACTTAGGGTATACTATGAATGACAGAGTCGTCATATACACAAAAGTATACCAGATGCAGTCCTGTTTAATTATATTTAATAGTTTTACTAGATTCTTATACATAATTAAAATAAATTCCAAGGGTAGTGATTAACTTAAAACATACCAATTCGTTTCCAGAGGAAATGGCTGGATTAAGAGATAATGGAGAAGGGTCTGGTATTCATTGGGGCAAATGTCATTTTTCTCTTCGTGCTTCTAGTAGAGATTGAAGCGGTTTTGTTTGATTACCAGTCTGTTGGCTCAGGGTGGTGGCGGAGGCTCATGTCGCTGCAGTCCCAGCATCCTTAAAATCTCTGGAAAATTCTGCAGACTCTTTCTCTGGTTTGATTTTGAAGGAAGGTGTTCTCCTGTCAACAAGATGCATCATCAGAAAATCAGGTACAATCTAGAGGAGTTTAAGTCACTGTGTATAAGTAAGAACTTGTCAGGCATCTAGCTCAGTAGCAAAAACCCACCAGGCAGAAGGACCTGGATTTCACATCTTAGTCTGTAGGATTTTTTTGACTCCAAATGCAACAGAAATTGATTTACACTACAGGCCAAATTTCCTCATTTGTCTGTGTTTGGATTTTCAAAACAGCCTTTGAGTAAAGTACTCAAACAGTGCAACTTTAGACAACTGGTTTGGCTCCAAATCCAGGAGGCTGGGTTTCTCTGAGATCCTGCTGGAGAGGATATTCAGAGGAAAATCCAAGGCATCTATTGCAGATTCCTTCTCTGATTCCCTCATCTGCTGGAAGAAGTCTCTCTCTGTTGAGCGTACAGCTAAGCCAGTCTTCAGATCAGATACTTTATTTCAATAACTTTGGTGCCTACAAAGTAGCCAATACAATAATTCCTCTGTGTGCCCCAATTTTGTCATCAACCACAGGCAAGACATGGCTGACTACAGTAAGGCCCATTTTTAAAAACTGGCTGTAGCACATCATAAATGGCACAGATTAATTGAGGGAAGGTCATACTCGGGAATTTTACTGGATTTGTGACAGAGGAGCGGGGCTTTTTGACCTCAGGGCAATCCTCTCCCTGTGTAGGTGACTGCTCCCTAAGTGCAAACAGCGGTGAGGCCAGTGCAGCCTTGCAGCCCAGAGCCCCTACCTCAGGAGAGAGCTTTTGGTGGTTAGTCTGTCAGCAGAGTCTCTGTCTGGAAAGTCCCGCAGTCTTCTCTGGGAGGTCGCTGCATTTGGCGTGAAAGGCTGCAGCATCATTGTGGAATGTGATCTGTTACTCTGTCCTGCAGAGTCAAAGAACACAAATAAAAACCTTCTGAAGCAGTGTTAGAGGCAGAGTTTGCCATTTCAGCGTCCCTAACAACTTTCCCTCAACATCATTGCTATAATTGTGCTCTGGCTTCCTTTCCAGTAAGTCTAGTGAGGTGTCCAGAAAGAGCTCTAGATTCAGAAGAAATGCTGTTGATCAAGATCCAAAGCAACTCTTTAATAAAAGGATTAATACAGTCTTTGGGCAAGACCCCCCCCCTCCCAGGGAGTAACCTGATGCTGGCTGCAGTACAACCGAAAGGCTTCTTTGCAAGTCACCCTGGACATTCTCCTGCCAGATCATGACATTGCAAGGTGGCAGGTGACTTGTGTACTGCTGTCTAACAGAGACAAAAAGGACAGCTCAGAATCCCCCATACTAAGGACACTTTCTCGTTCTCTCACCATCACTTGCTAAAAACACAGCTCATTCTTGAAGTGAGAACGTACCTATGTTATTCTGTAGAGACTGCAGCCAGTCCTCCATCAGTCTCTGAGAAGGTGCCGCAAAGAAATACTCTGCCCCATCTCTCAGCCTGTAAATGAAGACAGGAGAAGGTGAATTCCAGTTAGTCTTGCCTTACACCCGCTGTCCCTAAGGCATTTCGGTTATGCCTCCTAACAACGTACGGTCTGAAGTGACTGTAGGCAAATACAGCTGTACAGGTGGCTGTTGAGGATTTTATTAGTGCACTTCTCCATCAGACTTACCGAAGCATGAAGGCATTCTCTTTCCTGATGTAATTTACCAGTCTCTCACATTTGGCACTGGGAATGCTGAGGGACAGGAGCGTGGATACGTTCTGAAGGGGGATGAAATTATTAACAAAATGTCTTCTGTGTCTTTTCTGCTAGGATTCAATTCCACACCAACCCACAGGCTGACTACACACCCGTACTATCTTTTTCTGCTTTATACCTGGGATCACTGAATAGGAAGAACCACAGAGTAACAACAGACTATTGCATTATATATTGAAGGCAATTCTTGAATAAGATACTTCTTTTAGGGAATATGCTTGAAAATTTCTGAAAGCTTATTATTCTGTCTTACAGTTGTCAGTTGAACAATTGTTGAATTTTCACTCGGTTGACATTTGAAAGAGCACTGTTCCAAAGCACAGCAAATGTAACTCTCTTTTCTTTAAAATGCATTTTTAGATAGGTAAACACAGAGATTACTAGAAAGATTAAAAAACCAGATTACCTTAGATGCGTCTTTTTCATCATTATAGAAATCAAGCTTTAATCCATCAAGTTTTGCGTAGAAGGATTTCCAAGACCTTGAGCCTGGCTATATGAATAGAAATGGTAATAAAATCCAATCATTAGCTATATATTTTATTGGAGTAGTGAAATCTTTCATGTGCAACTTCCACAGGAAGCCAGGACCTCCCCAGATTATGATCACAGAGACTCTTTTAGTCATAATTATGTCCCAGAAGAACAGAACCTGCTGTAGATTCTGGTGTGGGTGATTCTCTGAGTCAGGACTGAACAAACAATATGACATGGTGCAAGCAAGCTCTACAGCATGCTGTGGGCAGCACCACCATTAAGAGAAGGTGGATAATCAAAGTTATGTCTATTTTTCACCACTAAAACCTCCACTTTTTCCCCAGCTGAAATGCTGGCGCTTGCCTGCTGGTCACAGTCTTGTTTTTTTAAGTGTGTGGTTTCAATTTAATGTGGCTGCTGAATTCTTCTTCACATCCTAAACTAACCCTGGTGGAACGGTACATAACACAGTGCAAAAGCAGCTGCTGTTTCCTGCCCCAGCGGTGTACCAGGGAAAGGCCAGAGCCACGAGACCCTTCTGGACGAGGGATCCTGTTACTTGTGTATAGTCTTATTTTGTTGTGCCAGTGAGTCGAGTTGACAATTCAGTCATTCAGAGAAAGGGAAGGAAAAAGTCCCCAAGGAAAATAACTCATAGTCTTTCTTGTTTGGTAAGATGGAAGTTGAGTATCACAGCAGACTAAATTCAGTGTATCCAGAAGAGACAAAAAACTTAATTTCTCTTCAAGATGATGGAGTCCATAACAGATTCAGTTTTTTAGAGGTCTTTCAAGTTAAAAAATTCAGAGGAAATAATCTATGGGACAAACAATCCAAGAGAACTTGTTTACATGCAATACCTCAGCACACACTCAGCTGTCTGCACATTAGTGGTGAAAATTAGGAAATTTGAAAATTTCCTGCCTGTTGTGATCATTAGCCTACTGACCTGAAATTAGATTCTTCCCCAGGATGAGAATTTAGAATTCCGTTTCATTCAGCCCTGGACTAAACAAACCACTTCTTCAAAGATAAACAGAAACTTTACTTTTCTAACACAGTTAGAAATTCTACGCATTGGGAGCATGGGAGTGAGGTCTTCCTCTGCCAAATAAACATCATACACACGCTGATACAAGTGTGTGTTTTTATTTTGATTTTAAATATTGATTTTTTTTTCCCAATTTGGTTGATACATTGAAACCTAAATTTATCATTAGGGGAACATAACTATCATGTTCATACAGCCGAGGCTCTGGTTCATAAATCCATTAAATGTAGCCAGACCCTGTTCTGCATGATTCCCATGACAGGTAAAAATTCCATTGTCTCTTTCTCTGAAGGACTTGGTCAGGCACTGCTAAAGTCAGTGGACATTTCTTCATGCGTTTTAGTGGTAACTGAATTTAACCCACAGTTTAATTAACTCAGCAAGAGTTTAACCTGAAGAAGTCAGACGAGATCTGGTCTATAACTCAAGGAAAAATGAATTAACTCAGAGTAATGGCATTTGTTTCTACCTGTTGTCTTCCTGGAAGGAGCTGGTCTCTCTTTTCTAGGAATCCTTCCATGTGCTGGAGACTTGCAGAAGCCTGAGACACACAAGAACGTCGCTGTTTAACTTTCAAATTTCCCCTAAACATATGTTATAATATAATAAATTATAATATCTGAAAGCATCTCTAGATAAATTCTACACAGAGAAACTGATCTCTACAGCCTCCTTTACATTCACAGCACAGCTAGAAATCCTCTCTAGGCTACAGTCACATCTGTGATATACTACCTAAATCAAGATAATTAAGGTCCTTCTAGCACAATTTGCACTTGGTATTTGCTCATAGTGTATTAATTAATTAATATAATTTTAATATTATTAAATACAATTTACAACTTAAATTGTTGAAGTTACTCACGCCATCCCTGCAATAATTCTGAGTTACACTTATGTATGGTGTTGTACTGGCACACTTGGATACACGATGAACAAATTCCTCTCAAAGTACAAGAGGGAAAGGGAACAATTTTTACGTATCCATGAGTTCACAGTGCATTTCCTGCCACGGTGGGCAAACAGGAGTTGCTGGTTCTAGTCTTGCACCAGGACAGCACTTTGGCAAGGGTGCCACTAGGTCCTTCTGCCTCTCCCTGACTTCTGAACTCAGTGGACACTGAGCACCACCAGCTCACACAGAGTGTGTGGGTAAATCAGCAGCCTTGCCTCGGGGAGCCTCCCTCCTGGCTCTTCTTAAGTGCTCTGCTGAGTATTCATCAGCATGAATAACCTCTCATTTGGGAAAGAAAAACAGAAAGCAATACTGCTGTTATGACCTAGGTGTTAAAGCTGAGCAAATTAAAAATGCTTTTAAGCTACACCTAGCTGCTTAAGTCAACAATCTTTCTGGAAAATGTATCAAATATAAATACATATAAAATGCCTCTTGTTGTTTGGATCCATGAGTGTATCCACTGAAATGCCTACTGTACAGCGCTCTCGGTGACTTTCATACAGAACTTCCTGTATTTCCTTATTTTAACCAGCACAGGACCACAGTTTTGTGAGGCAAGAGCCAGGAACCCCCAGGACTTACCGAAGATGTATTCTCTAATCTCTCCAAAGAGGAGTCAGACCTCAGTAAATTTGGTGATTTATCTAGTGACCTTTGGCCATGCTTAGGTGGAGTTGTCATTGCTTTTGTCTGCAGGTTGGAGAAAGAGGAGCCTCTAACAGTTTTTTCCTGAGGTGATAAAAGGCCTGTGGCATAGGATTCTGACAAGGTGCTGCTGCGTGGCTGGCCTGTGGTAGTAGGAGATAAAGGAGAGCTTAAAGGACTGCGACTTTCCAAAGATGTAGCTCGTGGACCCACAGTCTTTGGTGTAGGTGGAGTGACAATCTCACTGAGCCTCCTCTCAGCTTTCACTTCTGTTTTGTTGCTGCTCAGCACTTCTGGGACTCCCCCAGCAATGAATTGCTGGAATGTTGATGGAGATTTTTCAATAGGGGAGAAAATAGTTTCAAGTGGGGCCCTCCAGGACAGGCTGGGTAAGGGCACAGGTGGCAGTGGTGCTGTGCTCTTTATCTCTGTCACTTTTGGTGGTGTATTCCTTTTGTCAGACGGTTTTCTTTTCAGAGAGGGAACCCGTACAACTTTGCTTTTATCCTTCTGTTCGCTCTCTTCTGTGTCCGTTGGTTTCAGAAGATTCATCTCCCTCTGTAGGACACAAGCATCACATTTTTAAAAATTACCTTTATTGAACTCATGGGTACTTACCTAATATTTTTTTAATTTTAAGCAGGAATAGTTTTTTTAAATACATTCTCTCCTGGCATTGAATTTTAAGCCCTGTATCTCCACGAGCATTCTTAGTGTTAGAACCGAACTTAATTGCTACGTACTGAGCATTATTTTGTTGCCCAAACCACGAATACTGATGCCAGTCAATCTCAAATACAGTGAATTCTGCCCTTCTTAAGTTCTCTAGAAGCTGAGTAATGAGCTCTAGAGAAATTCTGCTTCTTTTCTGTGGCACTACTTCTTTAAGTTTGCTGTGGGAACAGCGCATAACTAGGGGTGTTCTGATGGAAAATTTTTGAGTGAAGGACCTTTGTCGTTTTATGTAGCCAACTCGCAAACCACTGAACAGAAGGCAGACCCAGCTAAGCTAATTTCTAGCCTAACACCAAACACAAAAGCTACATTTGGCTGGTTATTTCAAGAAAGTAATTTAAAAAAAACATTGATACAGGATCTGGGAGGCTGACCGAGTATTTTTTGTACTTAATACAATCCACTGTAGAACTCTGATGCCAGAATGAAAAAGGCCTATCTCTGCCTTGGTCTCCTTTATTTTCAGCCCTTTGATATCCCCCAGCACTGTCAGGCGGCTGCAGTTCCCTGGTGAAATTCTACATGGATCAAAATCTCTCCATCCGTGTAGTGAGGGACCACCCTGTTTCTCACACAACAATGACACACAGCCTTTTTGCTGCTCCTGGCAGAAGAAAGCTTTCACTTCTCCCCTGGAGCTTTTGCAAGCTAGTTGGACTCTTTTGGTCCACATATAGGTCTCATTCTCAGCTGCTCTATCTGCAATACCTCAGCTTTGGTCACTCATTTACTCCATTTCAGCACGGATTAATTCTTATATGGAGTGACTGAGCCCCAGACATTCAAGGACCCACATTATCCTGTTTAATACACAGCTCATTGGCCTTCTACTTCTCACCTTAGTTTTCCTGCTGAGCTGAGCAAATTTCTCCTCCTGAGCTGCAAGCATCTTCTCAAAATCATGGTGTTTCTTCAGTAATTCCTCTACTTCAGACACTGAATCCTGAAGGGAAAGATTATCAGATACAGAAGTCCAAAATCAAGTCCATCAGAAGAGATTATGCCTATGATTTTCAGATTTACCTATTCTGTTTAGCCAAATGGTGATTCTGAAATAATTGTAATTGAATGTCTAGACCCCTGATAGCGTGTGAAAAAAATCTTAGTTTACACTTATAAGGTTTGGAAGCTCGCAGTCTGTCTGCTGTACTTGAAAGAAAGAGCTCAAATAACAACATTCCTTTTTTTTTTTTTCGGGAAGCCATGTGGCTTCCAACTATAGCTGTTTACATATATATTAAGTGCTTGGATTCCAGCTTGTGCTAGACACAGAGTTTAGTGCTGCCCTAAAATCCCTTCCATCTTAAACCTCTGTCTTGCTCTCTGCTTAGTTTTCAATACCCGAGTTTGTGACACTGTTTTCCCATCTTATAAACCATCAGAAGACAGTCAATAACAAGAAAAAAAAACAGAACTATGGATGCTGGTGTTTAAATAGGAATTTACAAGCTAGCAATCAAGCCTTCTGTGCCAAACATGCTACTGCCCAACGCAAGGCAATGAAAAACCCTTTCGAAACAGGCTCTCAGCATGACAATGAAGGTCGAACCCTCTGCAAATTATCTTATTATGTGAAAAAATGGTCTGGAATTCTACCACCCGTGGTAGCACTATCTCCTGGAGCCCATAGCCATGTAAAATGCAGCAACTGTCCTGGGCTCACCTCTGTAAGAGGACAGAGGTCCTGCTCTTTGTTATCTCAAGGTGCGTTACTGTTTAGATTATGATTAACTTTGGGCCCAAGGTGATACACGCTCCAAACACTCTGTCTGTGCTAAGAGACATTTCAATAGCATTGCACTGTTGTTACTCACCCCATAGCTAGGATCTGAAAGAAAGTTCTCCTTGGCAGCCAGCCATGCTTCTGCTTGTTCTAGCTCTCTGCGGAGCAATTGAATCTCCCAGTTTTCTTCATATAACTCTTTCCTCATATCCCAGCTCTCCTTTACCTTCTTCATCAGCTCTGACAGCTCTAAGAGTTTTTCTTCAATCTAGAAAAAATAACGTTGCAATGCCAGGAGGTGAAAAATCCAATCAGACTTTCATGTGACACCCAACTAGTGTTTAGTCTGTCCTCATGATCCAATAGATGACCACTAGATAACTTTTTGGTGTTAACATAGTTTGGAAAGGATGTCTGGGTCCTCATTTTTCTCACTTGAATCCATTTAGCCTGTATGTCGTATATCTATGTATTATAATTGTATGCATATTCCACATACTGTGTGACCAATATTCTGCCATATGCTTTGCTGTGATGAAACACTATATCCAGAAAATTCGTATTATAGAACTAGTGAGAACCACAAGATTCAACAAATACATCCATTTATGGCAGGGCAACAATGGAGAGCCTTAAGCTGCAGAAAGTTCTCTAATTCTTTCTACAACAGAAGTATTGTAATCTTGCTTAAATTCTGAAGATGTTTTTGATGGTGTGATCTCTGGAGGTACTGACAGTATCAAGACAAGCTTAGGACCACTGCAGAGGTCAAAGTCTAAAGGTACATAGATACAGGATCACAGAAATTTTAACATTTTTGCCCCTTTGGCTCTGTAACATTTCTGAAGAATTACATACCTGAGAACATACCCTTTCTCAGGGACATCACTCTGACCTATAGTTGATTGCATTGTGATATATTTTATCCTATGTGTAGTTAAATGCTAAAATCTCATTTACGTGGGACATCTTTTCATTGGAATAGCAATACCTCCCTATGCCCCCACATAGCCATAATCAATCCAGGGACTATTCTTTTACAGTCAGCTTCAATATCAGTTTTCAGATGAGTAAGACCTTTAAAAGGTGTTTTTTTTCCTACATGTCACATGAAGTCTGCAGCTTTCAATGGTAGAGAACCTGATTGTCCTGTTTAGTTCTGTGTTGAAAGAGAAACAAAGCTGCAACTCCTGCCTATTTAATATCTTCTTTGTTCACTCTTGTTTCTAAAATATTTAACTCCTCAACATACCTCCACAGACATGAAATGTCCATTCTTCATCAGGTCACCTCCTGCCCGCTGCATTTCTTCGTATTTTAGCCACTGTTTCTCTATCTCACGCTTGTATTCCTCGTGACGCTTGATAAGCAGTTCAGCTCCCAGGACATCATTTGCCAGTTCCTCAGATATCACCAGTGCATGCATCTCATTGGCCCAGGCCCTGCAGAATAGAGTCAAAAGGGTAAAATCAGAAGGGATCCGAGGCTGTTGGCTACTCAGGAATGCACACATCCCATGGCTGTGGACACATGCACATGGACTTTTACTTGCTCCGGAAAGATAGGAGTATACAAACACATTGATGAAGGTTCACTCATGCATCTGTGGACTTTTATAACCTGATATAACATTCCTGGTGCCTGTTAGAGAGGCAGCTGCAGCATCTATACATACTGAAGCCCTTCACTGCCAACGCCTCGGCTGTACACATTCACAGCACTTTTACAGGTAGTACAGGGACACAGGGACTTCCAGATGTCCATCCAGTCTCATCAGCGTGCATGAAAGTACTCCGTATGCATACAGAGCACTCATGCAAAGAAGGTACTTTTTAAGGAAAATATTCAACTCCAAGGGCCTCAAACTGGCATAAACAAATGCGTCTTGATTTACCTGAGCTCAGGATCTATCCCTTCGCATAGTAAATGTCCAATAGTCAGTGGTAACCACTTCATTGTCTTTGTATTTCTACTCCTATCACGGATTAACACTTTTGTTAACTACACTGAACTAAAAATGTCCATATTTCTTCTGTGAGAAATCCTGTTTTCCATCAAAAATGTATCATTTTTTATGAAAGTGACATTAAAATGATAAAATATAATATTTTAATGTCAGTCTGCCACTTTGAGTATAGCGTATTTCCATTATTTATTTCAATTTTTACATTAGACCTCTGCTTATAGATACTTTGGCATGATTGATTTAAACAGAATGAGACACTTAGCTCAACATGTCTTTTTTTAAAAAAGTATATTTTGTTGGTTCTTTAAATGTTCAGCAGTTTGTTCTAATTCAGATTTAAAAAAGGAAAAAAAGATAATGGAATGTCCCAGCAATTGAATTCTTGCAAAAAACCTGACCCCTGGTAAGAATGGGTGTGTGCATATGGGCAGTGGCATTAAATACATGCACGTGAAACCCTTTCAGCACTTGAGCAAGTGCTAACCTATTTTAGAAGGTTGTCTTTAATGCAGTTGTTTTGACTCTGAGAAAAATGGGCGCTGGTGTCTGTATGGGTGTTACAAATTACTGGACAATCTAGCAGAGACTCACCCGTCTTCCCACACAATCAACAGTATTTTCAACTGAAATTGAGAGACTACCAAATCTATCCAGAGTGACTGAATTCTCCAAGACTGTCTAGCAAATAGTCTAACAATGTGGGCTTGTCACGTACACTGTGCTGGAGTGGCAGGGTCACCTCTGCTGTGTGCTAAATTCTGTTAAGTGCTGTTGAGAAGATGCCTTGTATTTATTCAAAGAGATTTGCAAGCAAGCTGTGGAGCATCTGGGACAGAAGTCAGATAACTGAGAGGTGTAATTTAGAAAATCCTATATGGGAAAGAGAAGAAATAAGATCCACTGCCAAACTCAAGGGGTCAATACATACATCAGCTCCCTGCAGTCATTGAAGTAGAGCTGGACTTGTTCTGCCTGGCTGAGTCTTGCCTTCCTCTCCAGAAACTTCTTGTCCAGGTTTTCCCAGCATTCATCCACCTCTGTGAGCCTCTCCATAATGTTTTCCTTGACTTGAGGGTATGTGCGGCTGAGGTGCCAAGCCTCTCCCCGAATCCGCTCCAGCTCTTTCATGATGGCTCCTAGATCTCTCTGGGACAGAGACAGAATGGATTGTAAGAACAAATCACTCCTTACATTGATCAAAAGCAGATTTTAGAGACGGTACATAACGTTTCTAGCCACTGGCTGCACAGAAGCTGGAAATATGACTCTGTCAAGACTTTTCCTCTCATTTTCCTCCCAATACCTTTTAACATTCATCATCAAAGATCAAAGAAGATTCTTTAGATGAGACACACTGATTATTTTGATAAGAGTGGAGTTGAAGTCTCTTGTAGTTCAGATGACACCTTTGTAATTATAATAACACTTTGGAATAGATTTTAGAAGTGAAGCTAATCCTTAGAAGTAAAAGCATTAATAACATAATATCACAGTGTTTAAAAAGGAGGAAAAGGCCCTCTCTGGTGAAGCAAAATGAGTATTTCAGGGTGCAATAAATTTCTCTTTTGTTGGCCTGAAAACAAGGCACTTGAGAGGATTTTAAATCAACGGTCTCCTCTTTTTTTTTTCTTTTTTTTTTTTTTTCCATTAATGCTTTTCTGCCACTGCTTCATGACAGATCCCCTTACCTCTACTCCCTCAAGCTGGCTGAGAAGTGTCTGTACACCTGGAAGATCATATCCATAATCATCTATATCAACCACTGCCTCTTTCTCCTGCATCCATCCCTTTATTTCATCCACATCATGATCATATTGGTGAACTTGCTGGGCTGCTCTTAGATTCTGGAATGAAGAAAAAATGTAATGGTAATACTATATATCGTAGCTGCAGCACAAAAAAGAGCAACCCTAATATGTCGTAATGTAGTACAGACCGAACAAGAGTGGGAGTGAAACACCTTTCCAATTAAGTCACCTGAAAGTGAGCCGTCCAAGCTAACCTAATTTTCCCAAGTTTTCTTTGTCAATGGAAAGAATCAGATGTCACCAAAGAGCAATTTATTCCTACATAAGATGAATGACCAAGGTGGAGAGCATGAATTGCTTGAAGAAAGAATAGCACAAAATATACCTATTGCTCTTATAAACCTTGTATTACAATATGAGCAATGCACTGGTTTGGGAAAGGAAGAAGAACATGGGAAACTGCAGAGAATTCAATGCCCCAGTTTTTCATGTATTTCCTACCTCTGTCCTTGTCTGGATAGCATGGCATAGTTTCTCCCACATCTCATTGATTTGCTTTGTTCTCTTCTGGATAATGTCCATCTTGCTGTGGCCCTCCTTTTCTAGTTTAGATGCTAACTCATTTAAGGAGACAACTTTGGAATGTCCCAGAGGTTTCACCTCATTTACAAAATCTTTAAACTTTTTCTCCAGTACCTGCAGGATAAATGGTGACACAAACTTAAGGTATGAGAATTTCTGCCCACCTCTATGAGAGAGGCAGAAAGAATAACTTTCTCTGTACTGTATAACACAAAAACTATGTGTATTGCAGTCTACGAGTGCAAATCACTTGATAAACCCAGATGATATGGAGTCAGAAGGCAGCATTATTGTCTTGATCATCCTAAGTCACAGAGAAAAATCACCCACATCCCCACAGCACCCACAGATGCTGCCCAGGTCAAAAGCTAAGAAACATAGCCTGTTAGGCTGTCCACTTATGCAGCAGTTGTTGAGGAGCACTAGGAATGATAGCTCTCTGCACTGTATGTCCCAAGGAGAAATTTATCCTCCAAGTCAGCAGCCCGAGGTGTGAACACTGCACCCCCATGTTTTTCACTGAAATTGTTACAAGACCATGGCCCTGGTCGTGTCCAATTTTTTAGGCCCTGTCAAATTTATAATCAGGGACAGCAGTGAATTGCGCCCACCTCACCTTATCCCCAAAAACCTAACTTTCTGATGCACCTATTTTTTCCGTTGAAAGACGCTATCTCAGAGAGCCTTATATAAACAGAGACCAGTCTGAGTTCTTGATGCAGAGGAAACAGTTTCACTTAGTTTTTGTCACTGTAACATGCTTCATTATCAGCAGCTACACAAAACTGCAACAAATATATTCCATCTTTGCCACACAATATGTACAATACCTTTCATTTTCTTTTACCTCAACATCATCTAAGTCCTGCCCATAGTCATCTGACTCTGCTACAGACTGTTTACTGGAAAGCCATGCATCCACCAGCTGGAATTCTCTTTCAAACTGGTAGAGCTGGAATTGTTCTTGCAGGCGTTTTCTCTGGGTCTCAGCCTTCTGTAGGAGAGACTGATAGTCTGCTAGGATCCCCTGGAGCTTTGAAAGTATGGCTGGACTGCAAAGAACAAGAACCAAAAGGTACATCTTTGTTTTACTATTCTTTTTGAACATTGTCTTTTCTGACAGCTTAAATTTACAATACCATCAAAATAGAGAAGAAAACAGATAACATCACTGAGTCAGTTACGCCAAGCCGTTAAAACCAGCCAGTTCAGGAAATTAAAGGATCTCATAAGAATGGCTGCTCTTTTCACTTCCTCCTCACCAGATATGAAAGCAAACTGGCAATGAAAAACAGTGAACTGACAAGAATGTCCTTTTCCTTTCCCAAGGATGGTGTTTTTCTAATGCATATGGTAAATGAGAACTAGGTAAATGAGAACTAGGTAAATGAGTTCCTGGGAATAGACAAAGAAGCTGATCTGCACTAATTGGCCTGGTGTTAACAACAGTAATGAAAATATTTTAAAAATCATGAAGCTTTCTGTCTGTGTGATGGTAGTGAAGGATGGGTTGATATCCCTTGAAGTCATATTTCTGGATCAAACAGCCACTGAAGATTGAATGTTTCTGTATTTGCCTTCTCTGGGCATTTCTCTTAGACCTGGAGTAGAAGTGTGTTTTCACTTTCCTACCTCTCAGGGCTGTCTCTGTTTATTAAGCTGGCACCTGTCTCCTGTACTTTCTTGATCCTGGGCCTGAAACCATCCATGTCCAGCTTGGTAGCTTCAAGCTTACGCAGCAGAGCTTGTGTGGATTCTTCATTCTTGCCATAATCAGAAGTCTCTAGAATGAAGCTCCTCTCTGCCAGCCATGCCTCCACTTCCAGTAGCTGTATAAAATACAGGGGTGAGTGTGAACACAGCTGTGAGTTAGGTCAAGACAAAGAAAACTGGAAAGCAGTGTTGCCCAAAGACACATCACTGAAAAGAGAGAGCAGCTTAGGTGGCTTCCTGTAACAGAATCTTGCAGACACTATTCAAAAAAGACACGCACCCAGAACTCAGTAATTAAGGTTGCATGTTTATTCCTCACTTCAGTTACTGGGAAAAGTAACTGTTATTTCTCCACTGTATCTGTGCTTACCAGACATGAAAAATCTGCTCCTATCTCAGCACTTGCATCGATTCAACAACATAGGTACCAGATCTTTTAAGCAAAGAAAGACCAAAAAGGATCTCTCATGAACCATCTTTACCTCATTCAGGAACAGATGGGCCTCATACGACTGCATGAGCCGCTGTCTCCTCTCTTGAGCCTCTGCCTTCAAGGTTTCTACTGAAGTCTCAAGCTCCTTCAGATGCTCCATAATCTTTCGAGAGGCTGAGTGGCCTCCCCTTACCAGTTTCTGCCCTGTACTGAGCACTGCTTTGGTCAAAGCATCCCGACTGCTTATCTCATTCTCCAAATTCTGGAAAAAGAGTAAAATGACAGAGCAAAAATAAAATTTACGGAGATTTTTATACCAGACAATGTAGCCATGAAATTCCATTATAAATCTCTTTTCTATACACAAAGATGGGTCAGAGGTGCAAAATCTGAGTGAATGCTCAAAGTGGAGTGGATGAGTTTTTTGGGGGTGAAGAAGTGACTACAGAAAACAAATATAGACAAGTAGTTTGGACCTTGGTATGTATCCACCTCAGAGCGTGGAGGGAAGAGGTTCTAACCACAAACTTCTTGTCTGTAGATTGCACTGAAACATACCCACTTCCACCTCATTACATGGTGTTTCTTGAATTAAAATGTGTCTAGGGAAGAACAATCAATTCACCTGCTTATCAGTATTTACTACTTGCCAGCGCCTTTGTAGAAGACACAGCTTTGCATAACAGCCATTGCAAACACTGGGTACACATACTACCAGGCAGCCAAGAGAACAAGGAGAGAAGAAAACTACTGGGACCAGTTCTCAAAGACTTTAGATTTTATAACCACGTGCATATGTCCATATCCCCCCTAATATGATATTTGCCTGGGTGGGTAAGGACCATGCCATCAATTTGTCTGTGGGAGGATGTACATTCCACAGCTAACTACGCCTGAGCACCTTGAGCACAAAAAACCCTCACCATTTTACAAATGTTGTGGTTATTTTCACAGCTGCAAAACAGGCAGAGTTAGACTGCAGTGCAGTGTTAACGTAGAAGCGATGCCCTCTCTGAGGAGAGGAGCTGCTTTTTCAACTTAAGTATCAGATTTGGCTGGAAAAGAGCTCCGATTCCAATCTTGCCTTTAACTTCCCCCTATTAATTTCAAGACAGCCACTATGTTGAAAAGCGACACCAAATCTGACCCCAGCAGAATGGAATCCAGTGGCAAAGATTATAAAACATCTTGTACTGTGTATTAATAATAAGCTAGCAGCATGAAGAACAACTTTGCAGTCGAACATTTAGGAACATGTATTCACAGTACTTCATTTAAAACAACAGCAATTTAAAAAAAATAATAAAAAAGGGGAGGGGGGGAGTGAGGGGAAACTGTCCCATGCCAAGCAGCTGTGTGTATGCGTATTCTATTTGTGCGTAAATGCAGTTCTGCAAGACTTGTGTCTTTAGTTTGCTTTTTCTTTTTAGGTTGATACATTTCACACACAATCTCTTTTGTGATAATGGACCAAATTTTGCACGTCTGGCTCATTAAGATGAACAATAGAAGGTGGAACTAATAGTATATTCAATTCTCAACCGTTATGTTGCCTCTGACATTTGTTTGTCTGTAAACCAACATTAAAAGAAAGTGTAGAGACTCCAGCTACTAAAAGATTGAGAATTCAAAACATATTTTAATTCTGCTGCCAGGAGAATAAGAAGCAAAATAGCAGGAATATTATGCACTGATATTATGGTCTGTATGTCACAGTCCATTGAAATATTTTGAGCCCTGACCAATTAACACAAAGATAATTGTAGCCTAAAGCAGTATCTCCACTGTTCCTTTAATTATCCCAAATATTTTCTCAGATTAATTCACCTCTAATATTCCTTTCTTCCATGAACCTAATTACTTCCTTACCATGTCAATCAGCTCACAATTTTTAGGAGTAATTGCACACAGAACTTTTATACTTTTAATCATGACGAAACCAGCTTTTTATTGTTACCATCTAATCTCAAAGTAACGAACTGCATCTCACTTAAATACAGATTTTTTACAAATAATAAGGTGCAAACTGTTCAGAATAAACCCATAGGTCTTACTCAGGAATATTCTGGAAGATGCCTTTAAAAACATTTTACCATCCTTCACTAAATTGTGAGTACACCTAGAATAAATAAACTTTTTAAGAGACTTCATCCCTGCCCTAGTATGTTGCCTGTAGCAGTCTTGATATTTTAGCCTGGGGACATTTAAAATTTTTTGTAAGTTCAGATTTTTATTTGTAGACATGCAGATTGCACCAAATGTTTGGGCTTACTCTCTCTATTGATATGTATATATGTCACACACACTCCCATTTTATATGATAAAATAAGATATTCTGTCTTTCCCAACCCTACTGGAGATTGCACAGATTTTCCCCAGAGCCACTTAACTTGGCACTTAAATAGGCTGTCATTTGCTAGCATTAAGTACCAATAGCTGCTGGAAACTTTTAGCAGGATTTTTTTTCCCTTTCCACCTCATGTTTGGAAAGAGACAGTTCTCTTTATCAAAAAAAGGCAGCTGCTGTTTTATTGTTATTTGAGATTACAGTGGTCCAGTCTCTGCTTTCTCTGACGGCCCATCTGAACCTTGTAAAATAATTCAGCAGCTATCTTGAAAGCTATCACTGCAATGAAGGTTGGCAAAGGGTCATCATAATATCCTGTTAACTCCCTCTCTCCAGAGTAGAAAGAGTTTTGGGGAAAGATGTTTTCCTGGGAGCTCATCCTGAGACATCTGAGCAATAAGCTTGCTTCAATGTACTTACTGAGTTTCAAAGCATATTTGTTAGGAATCTGTTGCCCAAAGAAGCTATGACAGGATACACAACAGTTTGTAAAATTTATTTTGCATTGCAAGGACCAGGTTTTGAAGTCAGTTCACAAAAAGAGCTAACGTGTCCACAGAAAAGCGTATGATGTGGCACCTACACCATTGCAATGATAAGCAATATCGAATCCCGCATCTTGCCAAGTTCACAAACATATCCTTTGAAAAACATCATTATTATCAGACGTGGATAAGAATAATCCCTGTCATCTTGAACCCTGTTAGCCAAAGCAGAGCAGATGAAGTCTGCCAGAGGCAAATTGAATTCCGTCATCTTTCTTTGATTCTAAAGACTGATAATGGTTGTCACATGACATTACCTGGTGCTTTTCTTGCAGACTCTGAACGGTTGCCAGGGATTGGCCATAATCCCTGGAGGAAGCCATAGGAAGCTTCTCATGAACCCAGGCCAACTCCTCATCAACATCACGGAAGAACTGGTACTGAAGTCTGCTTGCCTCCAGATTCCCATATCTCTCCTGCAGAGGATCACGTAGACTTTTGTATCTGTAGGTTTTAAAGGAAACCCAATGAGGACCACAGATTAATAAGGACTGAATGCAAAATGTTCTTTTCAGAATGACGTAGAGAAGGAAAGAAAAAAAGTGTGCAGGGAAGAAAAAGCTGATAAAAATAGGATAAAGACGGCAGGAGACAGGCCAGGCACTTGCATACCTCTGCACCAGTTGATCCACTCTCTCTTCTAGTTCATCAGCAAGGAAATGCTTCTCCTTCTGGAATTGCTGACTTGTGACCACAAGCTCTTGTAGCCGGTCCCTATGGCCAGCAATATCTTCCTCCAGTTCCTCTTGTTTCTTCAGATGACTGTTTAAAACCACCAGATCGTTGTCACTATATGGTGTTTTCAGTTCATTTTCCACATCTTCCAACCATTTCTCCATATCCTCTACGCTTCGCTGAAAATGAAGGCCCTGAGGACAAGCAGGAAGAAAAGATCATTTAAACCTTTAGGATAGACAATATGATATAAAAATCTTGGCCACTTTCAGTAAGAATTACACACCGACAGTGAAGTTTCCCAGGGCTCAGTGAACTTTTCCCAGGTATGACAGTAGTCCAAATGAAGAAAACAATTAAGTCAGAGTGAATGCAAGAAGAGACGCAGAGAACATCAAGACATAATTTTAATTGTGTTGCACAAATATAAATGAAGGACATGATACCTTAAAATGAAGCCATTTAAAGGGAGAGCTCTATTTTATACCTACAGAGTGTTTGATAGCCCATGCAAAACTCAACCATGAGAAGCCATGTGCCTGGAGCTAGAAGAATGAAAAGCATCTGTGGATTTCTTTCTCAATTTGTTGGAGAAAAGATGCCATTGGGACAGATGCAGAGTTGAAACATTTCCCCTCTAGAATCCTTATCTAAACCAGCAGCAGAAAGCAGAAGGGAACAGAGCCTACAAATCCCTTTCCCTCCATAGGGATCTGTGGTTCTCCCACCAGTTCCATTCACCCAGTCCACACTTAGTAGTTTCCTTGCTTTAATTGTCTTTAAGAATCAGGTCTGATTGTATCAAGTGACACAGTCACAGAAGAGATGTGTAGCAGCCGAGCTATCTCTGGAAATGACACCAAGACTCCTGGCATCCTTGCATTACCTTGTAAGCATCCTGCAGCTTGGCCCGTTTATCCTGGCAACTCGCTAGCAGTTCCTCCCATAGCTCTTCCATCTCTTGTAGTCTGGACTGAATGGCTTCAGGGGCATAGTGCCTCTCACGGAGCATCTTCTCCCCTTCCTATTGCAGAGAGAACAGTCAAAGTTTTCTTACTTTGGTGAATGCACCAGAATATATCACTTTTGCCTCCATAAACAAAGTCTACTGGCACAGTTATGTAAGGGGATATCTTTCTGATGCAAGTGAAAGAGGCTGCAGAGACAAAGGAAAAACAGATAAAGGCAAAATGCTTATTGAAACTAAAACAGGGGCTGATTTTCCAGTTTTTCTGGCCTCTGAAATTATTTGAAATGCTAGAAGGCGATATTAGAAGACAAAGGGTAAAGAGAATCTTCATTATGCAATGCCTATATTGCCTAAAAGCTGGCAGGGAACCTAGTTTGCAAGCACTCAGTTTTTCTGTGGTGCCCCACATTCTATAATCACTGTTTGAGATTGCCCAGCCACCTGTCCTTTTCTATTCCCTTCCTTGCATGTTAAGACACAAGTATCTCATATAAGTGAATGACTGAATGATATAATAAACCCTCTTTTAATCACGTACCTTTGTCCCATTGTATTATGTAATAAAAGTTTATCTGCATTTCTAATCTCTGAGCTGCAGATGCTCTACAGGTTGGCAGAAGCAATAGAGGGGGCACAGCACGACTTTCATCAGGTAGAAGAGTCTGTAGGTCTCCCTTAAACTGAGACCACGTTTGTGTTAGAAAGCTAAACTGAGCTATTTCTACATTTTGCAATGGGGAAGAGGAGGCACAGCAAGAAAAAGATGCTATATCAGGACAGCAGATGTTAATTTTCTTCTAAAGAGCCCAGGTGGCCAAGAAGGTCAACAGCATCCTGGCATGTGTCAGGAATGGTGTGGCCAGCAGGACTAGGGAAGTCATTGTCCCCCTGTACTCTGCACTGCTGAGGCCACACCTCGAGTGCTGTGTCCAGTTTTGCAGTGAAGCTCCTCACTACAAGAAAGAAATTGAGGTGCTGGAGTGTGTCCAGAGAAGGGCAACAAAGCTGGTGAGGGGTCTGGAGAACAAGTCTTATGAGGAGCAGCTGAGGGAGCTGGGATTGTTCAGCCTGGAGAAAAGGAGGCTTGAGAGGAGACCTTATTGCTCTCTACAACTACCTGAAAGGAGGGTGTAGCGAGGTGGGGGTTGGTCTCTTCTCCCAAGTAACAGATGATAGGACAAGGGGTAATGGCTTCAAGTTGCGCCAGGGGAGGTTCAGGTTAGATATTAGGAGATATTTCTTTACTGAAAGGGTTGTCAGGCATTGGAATGGGCTGCCCAGGGAGGTGGTTGAGTCACCATCTCTGGAGGTATTTAAAAGATGGGTAGACGTGGTGCTTAGAGATACGGCTTCGTGATGGCTTTTGTCAGTGTTAAGTTGATGGTTGGACTAGATGATCTGAAAGGCTCTTTCCAACCTAGGCAGTTCTATGATTCTACTAAGGCTATTACAAACAAATGAACAAAAAATAATAAGAAAGAGATTTTGCAAACAACTCTTTAAAACCAGATTAGTTTAGAGAGAATTGTAACTCTACCCATTAACCCCCCTGTAGTGTCTGTGCACAGGAGGGTTTAAAGGGTTAAAAACAAAAAGAAAAAAGTTTGTGTTGGGGTTCTGCAATATTGGATGCAGGCAAGTCTAAGGAAGGAATCTACCTTTTAATGCTTAGTTACCTATTGCAAAATACAGCTAGTAAACACTGTGCTGAAAATAAGGTTAATAAACATGTAACAGTCTGTCCTTCCAAACTCATCATCTGATCACACATTCTGCCAAGTATCTGACAAAGCTTGTCAGATGTCCCTCCTATCTCTCCTACCAGCAAGTCCCTGCAAAGGCAACACTTGAAAACTCTTCTTGATCCTTTCTGTTGGATACATCTTATCTGACTTGCTTAAGTTGTGCATACAGTCAGCTAGATTCCCTGCTGTAAAGAAATGGGTGTACCCTAAAGTGGCATTCATCCCAGAGAGAAGTCCCTGAAGTCAGTGGGCTGAATCTTTCATTGAAAGCACCCATCTCTTTCCATTGCATGTGCAGTGAATACATGTAGCAAGCTCACACTGGGCAATGAAATAGAAGTTGAGAGGAACTGATTGACACAAAGTTAATGATGGACTAAAAGAAAGTCCATCATAAGAAAGTCCCATAAGTCCCACAAGAAAGGGACTTCCCAGTCCCCTCAGAGAAGCGTGAACGATCACAGTGAGGGGACAGTGATTCCCCCTTGCTTGCTTGAGATCGCTGTAACTCAGACTATCTGCAGTCTTTCATGCCAGTTACCCAGCCTTGCCATCAGCCCCCATTCTCTCACAGATTTAATGGAGTCCAGGCGATTTCTGTTGGCCGTGATCTCAGCTTGGAAAGTCTGGTGCTTCTGCAGTTTGGTCTGCAGATTGCTTGGATCCTTCCAGCTATCATCCTGGGCAATGCTATTCTTTTCGTTGATCCAGGCAGCCACCTTCAGGGGGGAAAGAACAGAAGCAGACAAAACTTTCAGTGTTTCTTCAGCTCCAACCTGCCAGTTCCTCCTTTAACTTGTATAAAACATGGAACTAGTGAGTGGGGACATAAATAAGTAGTCCTTCTGAGGTTCTGCTTCCCTTAACTCCTTATGTCTTTCAGGATTAAGTTCAGCCCTATATCTCTGTTTACCAGTGGTTACCTGGAAAGGGGGCTGTCTCCATGAGATAGTCCCCATGCAGCGAGAAATGAGTGGGTGCATGGGGGACAAAGTGCAATTATCTCTCTATTGCTAACCCACTGCCAGATTCTCACAAGAACTAATTTGTCTCTTCCATGAATTTTTAAATGGTGGCACATTCCCTTCCAGTGCATTTATTTCTTCTGCATTTTGCTGGCATCCAATGCACTTTCATCTGACCTGAAGGGAAGCTGTGACTTGAAAGCCAAAAAATACCTCTTCACTCTTATCCTCATCTTTCCTAATATCATCTCATTCCAGACTCTAGTTCCGTGATTTTTCTCACATTAAATCTCTTCAGGAATTCAGATCTATGCAGTGCAGTATGTTTTAAGAGACCAGAACACCGTGAATCCTGTGTAATTGTACCTCAAAGGAATTCCTCAGAAACTTCTGCAGAAGCCTTGACTCCTCTAGCAGATGTCTGCGAGCAGCAGCATTCTCCAGCAGTTTCTCTTTTCTAAGATGAAGACAGATGTGTGAGGTAAAAAGCCACAGAATTAGGTAACAGTTTTCAGTTTTCATCTCTAAAACACAGGTGATCTAACCCTCCATTCTCCAGGAGAGAACTGCCGATAGTATGCAACCTTCCATGATTCGGGCTGCCAGAGGAGATGCTCAGGACACCATAGGAAGGTTTACAAGCAGATAGGTATGTTTAAAGTACATACAGATTCTGTATATATGATGTCTACCTCTAGGAATCACCATTATTGCCTTTCAGGGTACAAGAGAACAAAAACTAAGCATGTTTCTTAAATGAAAATCCTGTGAGTATGATGGTATTCGTCACCAATAAACCAAAGCCACACCATCTTTTCGTCTTTTTTTTCCAAGTGTGGACCTGCAGCACTTTATTCATGTCACTGTAGGCATGAGATAGTTCGATCATTTATTAAAATTGATATGTTCACTTTAATCATAGGGGATCTCCAATCTCTCTTCGTAAATTTTACATGCATCTTTTCATCTACCGTAGCACTGAATAAAACTGCTTCTACTGTCAACATTTAGGACGAACAATATGGAATATGCTAGGAAAAATAAAGTAATTCACATGAAAGGGCAGGATCTGATCAGAAATATTGCAAATGCCCTAATAGATAATTTGAGCAGGGTTTTAAGATTGACTCCATTTGAGCAGTGAAAAAGCAGTTGTGTAGCAAATGACCTTTCTTGATGGTACTTAATGATAATGATGTATTTAATGGCACAGCAGGCCTCTGTCTTTTCTTTGCAGCACTGTCCCTAAGGCCAGGCCAGGATACCAAATTACAGGAAAACTGCCTTTTTCTGAATCCTGCTTCCCCTACACCTAACTGTATTTTGGAAACCTAATGAAATGTTGAGTAGACTCAGGTAATTTTGGCAAGACTACAGTGCAAGGCGCAAAGCTTAATAAATGCAAACTAGTTTATGGTTCTTGTAAAACATTTAAAGATATTAGTCACATGGGAAAGTCTCATTGCAACAGAGATGGGTGGCTGACATGGGAAGGGCTTGACTTTACCTCCTCAGAACAGCCTGGCATCTGTTGGTGATGTTGTCCGAGTCATAGTGCTTGTTCTGCGTTAGCTGCTGAGCAAATGAAGCCATCTCATCAATTTTCTCCATCTGAGCTTCCAGGGCTTTTTCAAACTGCGCATGTTTCCGCTGTAGGCTTTCCACACTAGACACTGAGTCCTGGATAGAATTCAACACAGAGGAGCTGCTTTCAGTCAGAGTTTTTCCATCCACAACACTGATAATCCAGAAGCTAAATGGCATTTACCCCACATTTGCAAGCTGTCAAGAAAATGTACTGGTCTTTGAAATTCATTGGCATTGAATCTGAGACTTGTGGACTAAATATTGTTCTATGCATGGTCTGAGGCCATTGTTTCAGGGTAAAAAACTGAAATCTAAGCTGGGTGCTTAGCTTCTCTTGCATATTGTGCTGCATAGAACAGAGCAGTTCTCAAGAGATAAAGCATCAGCTCCTAATCGCAAATCAATCTTAAGACACATGCTATTTTGGAAGCAAATGTGGGATGCCAAACTGAGATCAGATTTAAGTGAACAAGTATGTCACAGAAAGAGATCAAAATTAGACCATCAATTTCAATTCACAGAATTTGGAAGAGCTCTGATCCAGATTTGAATTTGAGGACCTGAGTCTGACATTACAGTTAATCTGAAGAGAAACACAGATTTTGATTTGTAACATCTGTGAATCCCAAATTTAATGACTCAGAGTTCTCTTTTCAGCAACCTTCTGCACTTTTAATTTTATCATCAGTGGTGTCAAAACTTCGTAACCACAATAAACTCTGATTTCTCACTATTCTAAAGGAAGCAATAAAGCTCACATCAAATAGGTCAGAAAAAAATCTAAATGTCTGGGTGCTTACATGAGAAAGGGAAGGCAGTAACAGAGCGTTTTCTGCGCATTGCTGAGCTAAATATGACTGGAAAATGGGTGGCTCCTAAGTCTCATATACTCATATGTTTTTCATACTGTTTGTGCTCATTATGTCTACACTGAACTATGAGATGTAATTGTAGTTCCTGAAGAGACAGCTAATTTGGTGGCATGACCTATACAAGATGCATGGTAAGCTAAGCATCAGAATGTATATCCGTCTTCCCGCATAGTTTCTGCAACCCAGGCATCAGTCTGCGGTTTCAGTTATTGCAGCGTTACTGGTACCTAAGGTAGGTAACTTAAAGCTACACTGGGTACATCAGCAGTGACAGCAGTGATGACTTGCACACTGCTGGTGAAAGCATTTGGGTCAGATATGACCAGTTAGAGAGATGCAGTCTCATTTTCCTGTTACCATCAGAGTAGTTGGACTATTTCATTACTCTTGAGTCTGAGAATCCTATCCTGTGTAAAGTTTCAAGGAAAGAAATCTGATCCTAAACCATCAACAAGACAGAGCAGTAATTTCAGAAGGAAAAAGATCACAGGAAGGTTCAGAGAACATCTTCATACTTCACAGCTCCTTTTCCTCCAGAC
>JAOQGH010000040.1:25374506-25387348 GCA_025769975.1 Gallinago jamesoni
AGTAATTTCAGAAGGAAAAAGATCACAGGAAGGTTCAGAGAACATCTTCATACTTCACAGCTCCTTTTCCTCCAGACCTACTCCAGAGAGAATTGTAATTTCTCGGAGCACCTACCCCTAAGTCCTCATTGGCAAGGAAAGCCTCTTTGCTGCTGAGCCAGCTCTCAGTCTGTTCCACATAACCATAGAATTTCTGTATAGGGGGAAAAAAAAAGCAATCACAAACATGGTGTAAAACAGAGGCAAACCTGACTTTCACAGAGTATGCTGAAAAAAACAAACTTCCAGGGCTGTTCCAAAAATAAACTGCATATCACTGGATGGCAATAAGCGTTGAATGCTACAAAATCCACACGTGTAACAGTTATTATTGTAAATTTCTCCTTCATAACATGACTAGTTTTTTTCCTAAGACACAGGATACAACACAAGTACTTGTGGCTTGTTTGCTAACAGTGTAGACAGTGCTGCATAAGGTAATTGGCCAATAAAAAGGACAGTAACATGGCCTGAAATAAGTAGAATGTAATGCATAAAGAGGCATGAAAGCAGCCCTTACCATATGTTTTAAGTTCTCATACATATGAAGCTTTTTAGATGGGACTAGTAGCACCAGCTGTTATTTAAGGTACTTGACATTCCCCATTGTAAAATCTCCATTTCAGTTATTTCTAACTTTTGCCAACAAGCTATTTGAGCAGAAATTTTGTGAGATGACTGTTACAGGGAAGTATTTCTGGAAAACTGAAGCCAAACCAGTTCTTTTCTTAGAAAAACGCAGGGAAAAATACAGTATTTAGTTCATGCTAAATTTTTCTTCAGATCATTTTTTTTTAATACTTGCCTGGTTTTTTTTGGAAGTTATAGAATTTAGTAAAGCAATGATGTTCCATTCTAAGCACGTGCCTTTTGCCAGCTGTGTGAGAGTTTGACCAAATTTTGCTAAGTTTTTTAGCCTTTGAAAGACATCTGGGCACATATTCCACAGAAATTACTTTGATTTGTACAGCTACAACTACTAAAAGTCTGGCCACCACTGAATGCTCCTGGCCCTCAGCATGCCTTCTGAAAACTGGTCAAATATATATGAAACACTGGCTATTATTAGCATATTTTTCATTCTACCATCTTATAAATTTGCTGTTTATACCAAGGAAAGTCGTCAGTGGCATGTGCATTCTCTGCTGAATGTCTTTTTACTCACCTGCAAATCTTGTGCCTGAAACAATTTTATATATTGCTCCTGCCATGCTTGGATCAATTCAGACCAGGCTTGCTGTAGTCTGGAGAGGGACTGGTGAATCTCAGGGGTTGCATAGTGACCAGAATTGGCAAGTTCTTGACCATAGTTACTGAGAGAGTTGAATCTTTCCACCCGTGCTTCAATCTCCTCCTAAAATATATTACTAAGGTTGGTGTCAAGGAATGCCAGTTATTCAGAATACAAGCCTTAAGGGGAAGAATATGGGCTGTAACTTTCCAACACTAATATTTGTATGGAAAATCATTCATCTTTGAGTTATGTTACTAAAAGAACATAGAATCGCCTAAGAGAAAATAAATGTGGACAATAAATGACTTTATTGCTCTAGGAACAATTGGTCTCCTACAAATCAAAATTGTGATTAAATCAAAAACGGATTAGAAAATGCTTAGATATAAATGAAACATCCATTTGAACATCCATAATACCATATCCCCCCACAGTCTTCCTACATAAAGGTGGTTCTTATGAGAAACAGCACCTATACTTTTTTCTCTCCTGCCAAATAACTTGGCATCATTTCATTATAGACAAGGTTTTACTTTATTTTGTGGTGTTAAAATTCTACTTTTTTACTTTACATTTGACTTTTTCACCTGGTCTGAGGAATGAGTTATGTCTGTATACTGAATCCTTAATCTGAAAGCATTACAAGCAGCTATGGCCCCTGCAAACTGAACGTGGAATTCCTAATGTAAACAATTTGAAAATAAAAATAACCATGTGCTGAAATAATGCCATGTATTAACTCACAAACCACCTTTAAAACTATGACATGTACTATTACATGTCTGAAATTAGAACTGCTGTTTTTAGGGCTTTTTTAGGGTGTGATGTTGCCCAATCATAGATAACACAGCTGTAAAACAGCTATTTGATTTTTTTTTTTTTAATTCAGATTAGCACCTTGTGTTCAACTCTAGTCTCTCCTAAGGACTTTCGGTTTGAGCCACTAACCTGAATGAAAAAATAAAAACCCCTCCATTTTTCTTATCTATAAATTTAGTCTAGTCAACCCAATACAAAAGATCATATTGCCTGGATTCCTCCTTTTCTGTGTGACTATCTCCTTAGAGCCATTTGGGTTCTTTTACTAACACATATTAAAGATTTAGATCTTGCTGTCATCTAAATCTGGAGTACAGTACACCAGTGGTTTGGGTTATTTTTATTGTGACAAAGAATTATTAGCAAAAACATTGTTAAGTCTCTGACATGAGAGAGTATAGTTAAAATGGAAGGCTCTGATAAAGGAGGGATACTTCACACTAAATTCAAGTCCAGATAAAGAATCAGAATCTTCAAACTATTTGTGCTACAAATGGGAGCTACAAAGCACTGGATATTAGTCATGATTCTGGGAACATGACTTCTAGAAAAAGTAATCTAACTGCAAAGAAAAGGTAACACAGCAGCTAAAAGATAGCTATGACACAAGGGAAAAAAGTAAACTATTAACTTTTTTCTAAGGTTAATTAACGGTATCGTTCCTTTTAGAAAATCCACCAAAAAAATTAGCCAAATTAGCCACCAAAATATTGTGTGGCAATTAGTACTGGGATATGAAGTGTTTCAGAACTGAATGTGTAGTACCATCCAATGTTAATTTGCTGCTCTGTGTGAGACAAACTGCTGCTTTTATTTTCTGCTCAGGCAAATGGAGTTTGCATGACTAAATCTAAATCAAAGCTGGAATTAACTAGCATTAACTTTTTGGCAATCCGAGTAAAGAGTTCAGCAGTGAGCATGTCTTGATACCGAACCAGCTTTTTACCTACAGGGTTGGATAGCAGTACAGGTGAGAGCTAATGGGGTTTCTGAGACTTTTTGCAGACAGGAGCTACCAAACAGCCCATGGGATAGAGTTCTGTCACTACCCAGGTGACTTCTGTCCCTGGCATGTTACCGAAAACATGTTTTCACTATGTTATTGACAGACACATGCAGCAAAATTCTTCTGTGTCTACAGCAGTTAATTCCCATAGGAAAAGTTCCCAGTATGTTCAACTGGAAGCAATGATGATACTTGCCTTTCTCTCCTGATGCTCCTCAATCATGCTTTCTGCTTCATTTGCGCTTTTAGGAAGCCCCCCTGCTTCCATTAAGCCTCTGATGTTTTGGGTCCAATCTAGGATCTCCTTCATCTCCAAGTTAAACTTCTGCAACTGATACGAGGCCGCCAGCTTCTCTTTCCTGCCATACAATGTGCAGTTCAGCATTATCCAACACAGAATTATCTAGTTGCCTCTCCCTACCCATTTGCAGAGGATGGTACCCTAGGAGAAGTCAAATGAAGTGAATTCAAGCCTCCTAGCCTTCTCTTACAGCTCCTAACACTCCTCATGTTAAACTAAAATCACAGGAGATGCACACTGCCTTGGAGATAACATGCTTACCTTATTTTCTACATCAGTTCATTAGGACAAGAAAGGTGAAAAAGCCTTCATAGCTGTTGCTTCCAGCAATGATTACAATTTAGGCCTAAGCCTTTCTAGTTTTGGAAAGATTCAAAGGAAAAAATAATCTTCCAGAACCATCCAAAAATAAGGCTTTATGATAGATTTAATCTGATAGTCTGGAGGCATTTTAGTAACATTATTTAGTGGGATAAGTTTTCCCAAAGTCACACCAGTGGAGCCTTTCTTGTACCAAATCATACTTGTTCCAATGCTGGTGAATAGTTGCCTGTATAAACTTTGTAAAGGATCCTCAAAAACTTTTAAAAAGCCCTTCACAAGTAGATTCAAGACAAGAACCCAGGGAGCAGCTCTGCTCCTGATGAGAATTATTCAGACCACTAGAAGCCTTTACCTTTGTTTGGCCTGTCCCTGGAGTCGTAGCCAGTTGTTTTTCATCTCCTGTTGCTTCATAGCCAGTTTTTCATTTATGGATGGATTCCTTGTGGAAAGGCGGAAAGATTCCAATTGCAATGGCTGGGAAGAGATTTATAGCGGGGTGAATTTATGCCAAATACTTATATTAATTCCTGAGTTAGCATTTCAGGAAAAGTAGTTAATTTTGAGATACCAGTTTTCAAAAGCAGGTACTTAAATTACAATAACAAAATATATAAAGGGACTTCTTATAAGCACAAAAAAAAATACATATGCATTTGTGCGCAATCATCCATTGGAAGAAAGAGATGCGTGTGCTGCTTCACATGCACAAATGTTAATTTACAATTAAGAAAGTAGTTTTGAAGAATAGGGACAAACATACAGCAGAATGAAGTGCTAATTGCAACCTCTATTAGCTTAGTCTAAGATGGGTAAAAAAAGCCATGAAAATATGGCAGAACACGGAAGCAACCAGATTTTCCTTTCAGCAGAAGATTCAAAAATGATTTGCACCTATTTCAGCTAACAGCAGCATCAAAACACTAATTTCAGTGTGGAATTCTAATTGATGAGTTTTCCTTAACACAGCCTGATAAACAGTGATGAACAGGATTTAAAGTTGGTATCTTTCTTGTTAAACTCCATCAAATGGATGAAAATGAAGAATTTTAATTATGCAGAAAGGAGAATATATCAGGCTGGTTTTAATCCATAAGAAAAGTACAGATATTATATTTTGTACATGGTATTTGTAGCAGCATCAAAAAAAACCCCAAACCTAAACCCAAACCTTGCTCATCTTTCTGTTTCCGTCCAGCACTCCCCCATACAGCCTTGCTAACACTATCTCTGGAAAGCTGACTAGCAATCACCCACGTTTCATATGAGAATTAGCTAACAGAGTCACAATGTGTGAAGGCATCACACATACTGTCAGCATTTGCATACCATTATAAAAAAAAGTTTAGAGAAATTTTGCAAAAATATCTTCTATATGAAAAGGCTTAAAACTCTGTCCAACAGTGAAAACTGTGAGAGGTTGCGATAGGATTTCTGTTACTGCAGTTCAATTGAAAACATTTTATTAAAAATATGCAATTATATAGGACCTTAGACCCATATTTAATACTCAGGATCAATTCCAAATGATGCAAACTGGCCATTTTACAAAAGCCAAAGGCAATTAGGCAGGCAATTATAATCTAAGATTTCTGGTTTTGTTGCCTGTGTCAGAAAACTACATGCACTGTGGGTTTTGTGTTCCAGTTCTGAACAGAACTGGAGTTGCGATTTTAGTTCAAGTCAGTAGAGAAACTGGGGGAAAGATGGAGAGTTAAAGAAAAAAGTAGGATTAAGTAGCACAGTATTTTACTGAGAAGAAATCTGTGCTGTGTTTGCACTGCAGTGCAATTCATACTAATGAATCTGAAGAGTCACATTGATCTTTGCACCATGTTTCCAAGAAGCAAAAATGAACTTTTTAACAGTATCCTCTGTACTTCTACAATTCTTACCTCCATTTTGGACTTAATAACACTGATTTCTCTCTCCATCTCTTCATGCCTTCGAATCAGGTTTTCCACACTTTCCACATCTTTTCCATAGTCCAGTGCTTGTATCAGTGCACTCTGGAGGAGGCAGAAGGATGTGCAAATGGTGAAGATGATAAAAAGCAAAAGGATCATATCTTAATTCTTTCAAATAGTCTCCTCCTTCCCTTCTTCGTATTGCCATTTGAATGTTGTTGTCTTTATAAATATCAACAGGGCACCTTGTTTGCACTCTTTACAGGGATGGAACAAGAATTCACATCTCTTTGAACAGTCACCATCGTACTTAAGGTGCCTCTGGCCATTCACATATAAAACAAAGACAGGAATGCTTTGCTGCATTTCTCAAACTTTCTTTTACCCTTTTTTCCCCCCATATACCAGAACAGCCAAATACTTCCCATTATTGGGACACAGAAATTTTCAAGTGTGTTTTATGAAAATATGGAAAACAAAATCGACCCCCAGAATCCTACCAGAAGAGAAATCCTAGGCTATGAAGAAATACATTAATAAAAGTTTTTATAAAAACTTCAAATCAACAGCCTTGGAACCTTAAGCAGTACCTCTGTGGTCCTGCCTACTGGCTTATACTTACATTAATGTAATTAGTTATGTGAATCAAATAATTCATGTTTATATAGCTTTTATCTTCTATTAATCTCAAAATTATAATCCAGGATAGGCTTTTTTCTGAATGAATAATACTTTTATACAGTTTTTCAAACTTGCCTATTTAATATGTCTGCATTGCACAGCAGGGAGAGATATGCAAACTAGTGCTGAATGGACTAGCTTTAATTTGGAACACTAGAAGCTGCTATATTCAAGGTGAGTAAATAATTCAGAAAAAGCTATATGGTAACTCAGCTAACTGGTTTTGGTATTCAGCACTGACATGGCTCAGCACTGTCTGAAGGAGATACAAACTTGATACACAGACAACTGTCAAAGGTCACCGCTGAAGACTTAGTATCTCTTTAGCAACTGGCACACCTGGGTTTATCACAGTTAGCAAAAGAACATTTTCCCACATCAATTAATCAAAATCTGAGAACTCACCTTCTCGGTAATTCTCTCTGTGATGTCATCAATTTCTCTGATTAAGGCATGAATCTCTAGGGCTCCCTCTAATTTCTTCCTGTATGCGTTCAGGTTACCATGGAAACTGTTCCACCTTTTATTGAAAAGAATATTTTAGAGGTGCAGTTCAGACATGAGGATTTCCACAATTGAGTTTCATGATGCTCAGATCCAAGTACAAAGACAGGATTTCTGAGCTACCTGTGTGTTAATCCCCACTTCCCCATGACAGGGGACTCATCACAGAGATAAAGTATTGTCCTGACAAGACTATCTGGTTATATTCATTACAAGTTTTCACGGTGGCATAGGGGTTAAAAGTACCAGTCCAGTTTTCTTAACCTCTCAATAACCTCACAATCCTTATCTTCATGCTTTTGGTTCTTAGCTAGTGGGTCCTGAAGTAGCAAAAGCAATAATCACTTCACTAGGGCAACTATGTGAACAGATAGAAGTGTCTTAGCTTCACGGATCTAGTGTGTAAAGTGCTGTGAAATGGCATATATATGCCTTCAAGGCTGAAAACATGAGTTTGGCCCTGCTAGATCAGAAATCCTCTGAAAGTCTTGAAAGACAACTCCAGCGTGTGATGTTTGGTAGTCATGATGTTAAAGAAGAAAATATATGTCACGATTCCTCCATCTATCCCAGCCCAACACACCTAATATTCCCTTTTTGTTTTTTGCTTTACACAGAAGCTTTAAAAGCATACTCACTTCTCGTTGAGCTGCTTCCGGCGCTCATATATCGTCTTTGTTTCTTCCTTGTTCTGTCTCTCCAGTTTCATGGCCAGGGCATTGATAGCCCTGATGTGAGCATCATCCACTGTCGTCTCCTGTAAAGTGAGAAAAGGAGCAAAGGTATGTGTTTGAAACACTTCTAACTGAGTTTTCCACTGAGGCAGAAAAAACTACAATAACAGCAACAAGCAAGAGTTTTACCTCACTACCAAACATTTCAGACAAGTGGGGTTTGCTCTACTACAACTGCTGGTGTTATAAGGCCCTGATGAGAAGACAGTAAAGGCAAGAAAGGACATTAATGACTGTAGATACAACAATGATCTAGGTCTAGAGGAGAACTGTCAGAGCTCCATTTCTAAGCCAGGCACTCCAGCAGGGGCTCATTTGTTCAAGAAACATAGGTGCAGTTGCTGATTACATTGGTGGCTGCTGTGGAACAGCTGGTGTGGGGCAGGTTGTTCCTCTGTCAGACAGGCAGGGACTAGTGGCTTGTTTTTTCAAGACAGACCTCTGCCCGGCTGTAACTTCTGTACTGTGGATACCAGACTTAAGATCCAAAAAGCCTTGAGACACCCAGACAACCCATGCCATTGTGCTTTCTTCTAAGGCATCATCACTGCATTTTAAAAGGTATGCTTCAAGGCAACTTGCTTCCTATGTACATATGATAGAAAGTATAATATTTGCACATTGCACGTGTAATCTGGACTACAGTAGAATAATTGTTCTTTTTGAGCATGACAGACGGCCAGAACTGAACACTGCTCCAAGATTAAAAAAACATGCTCTGTTTTTCTAAGACCAGTAAATCACAAGCCTAGTGGGGAGACATTAATCACTGGTGTAGTAGAAGCACAGCTGCAAGATGCCAGCATACAGTTAATATTGACTCCATCTGTATTTATTTTTATGGCACATCCATACCAATGTGCCTGCATTCATGTGTGCTTTACTATTATATACAGCTGTAAAGTAAACAAGAGAAACCAGCAGACAGACATATTAGAATCACAGAATCATAGAATATTCTTCAGAAACACTCCAGTCTCCTCTCCTGGGGGATAATAGCAGCATAATGTGACAGAATATGAGTAGAAAATCTGGCAGCCATCAATGCAGGATGATTGCTTCCCTACCCTGATCTCAGATTTCTCTAGTGGGGAAACCTAGATGGAGGGGACACCTGCACCAGCCTGCTTCTGTTTGTATCATCTACAAAGTGCTGTTTCAGTGGCTACAAGCTGACAGTACCTAAGGCCAAGAGTTTCCTGTGACACATGAAATCTACCTTATGCTGACTGGGACACTGGGTTGTAGTTTCTGTCTCTTTCATCCTCCTCCTTTGGCCTGGTACAACCTGTAGCAGAGCCTTTGCTCCATCCCTTAGTTCACAGTTCAGCTGGTGAGGGCTGAAGGGCCAATGAAGGTCTCTTCACCAATTCCCCAGTGCAGAAGCTTGGGTATTTCAGCTCTCTACCCAAATCCAGTACAAATGCACTGTCACAGGAAGTTCTGCTGGCCTCTGCAAAGGGGAGCCCAGGGGTTTCTACCAGATGTCAGGCATATCTATGCTGTTACTTTGCATAGAAGAGGATTGCCTCCTTCTGCTATTAGGCAACAGAAATAGGTGGGAGCTGCCCTAACAGGAATTGGCAACAAAGTAACAGGCAAACAAAGGATAATGAATATCCCAAGAGAACATTAGAGTAAGCTTCACTCTCAAAGTCCCAATACACCTCCTTCCAGAGTTCCTCACAGCTTCCAGACTTGCAAATAGAGGATTAATCAATCCTGCCTGCCTGGCGCTCAGACCTGTTAGTCCACATTTGCAGCAGTTGACAGTAACAGAGAGAACAAGGGGCTGCTGCAAATGCACCCCCTCGATGCATGGCCTGACAGCTCTCAGGGTGGGAGCTGAAGCACACCACAAGGAGGCCCTTGCTGTGGCAGGGCCTGCTCCCCAGCATTCCCAAGGTTTGGTGCCCGAGTTAGCACACCTCACTGGGACAAGCAAGGCAGCTGGCATGACTCAGCACCACGGAAAAGTGTCACAGACCTTGGCACAGAAGGGTGAACTGTGCAGCTGCCTTGTCACACGGCTGCTATCCCAAGTGTAAAACGTTGCTCTGCTTTACTACATCTGATTATTAATGTTACATTTCATGACCTACCACTGTATAAACAAAGTATAAACAAAGTCCCCCACATATATGTACTTCATTTGGATAAAGAAATATGAGAAACTTGACTGTTCTTCAGGAGGAGAAGAGAGGGAAAGGAGCAAAATGGAGGAGTGGTCCATTTGTTTTTTATGGTCTTGTTCATGAAAGGTCTAGACTATCCTTTTTGATTCAAACAAACCTGGCTGAAACAACTATTTTTAATCCACTTTTGGGTGGAACTCACTGTGACTTGCAGACTGCATGAACCATACTGGAAATTTGCTCAAATTCAAGCTCACACAGCCACCTTTTCAGTCAATGTAATGCAATCAAAAATTTTAGGTTATGTCATGAGTGCCTAACAGCTCTGTTTAGACATCACCAAAGCAGAAGGCACAATGAGGGAAAAATCAAACTCTTTTAATGGCTTATAAAGTGGTAATGCTTCCTACCCCCATGATCTTTTACCTCCTCAGGGTACTGGAAGTGTATTTGCTACCTGGATATACTGCTGGGCTGAAAAGGTAACTGCTGCTTCCAGCCACATAATGCATGTGTATGGAAAACACCTCTTACCCCTGATGTTGCTCCACGGAACTCATTCAGCTTTTTCATGAGCTGCAGGCAGTGTTCATAGTCATTTCCCAGATCACCTACATTGATCATGACTTCCTGAGGAAATAAGCAACAAACAGGCAAACATTCAGTCTAAGAGTACAAGAACACAGCACGTCCCAATGCTTATGCAGTCAGTTCTGTGATGGGTCTGTAAATCACTGACCTACAGCTTCTGAAGTAGTCTCTTCTGATCTTTAGATAATTACGGGACTTAGTCCCAACTCCATCTGCAATCTATTAGAGATTATGGAAAGAACTTCTGAATGAAAACCTAGCGGATCAAGTGACTCTTCCTTCACTCTTACAAAAAGAAACTTTCAGATTTGATACACAATGAGAGTGAGTGTCAGTCGCCAAATGCTTCAAGTCTCTTCCATTCTAGTCTGTTTTCATTTCTCTGTCTCAATAGACACACAAGATGACCACCAATAATCACAACCTCTCCATGTGCATATTTTACATGAGAACATGTGCTAGTACTGTCCAACTGATTCTGGCATGGAAACACTCTATAAAGTTTTGAGAATTTGTTGAATCATTCCTTCCATATTGTTGGAATGTCACGATTCTTCCAGTCTCATAGATAATGCCACGTCACGATTCTTCCAGTCAAAGCCACTAAGAAATTTCCTTGAAATCATAGAACAGTTTAGGTTAGAAGGGACCTTAAAGATCATCTAGTTCCAATCCACCTGCCATGGGCAGGGACACCTCCCACTAGAGCAGGCTGCTCAAAGCCGCATCCAGCCTGGCCTTGAACACTTCTAGGGATGGGGCATCCACAGCTTCTCTGGGCAACCTGTTCCAGTGGAAGATGACCGACTTATTAGAAATTGATTGCTAAATAGAAAGTCTTTAGTGTGCTGCTTGTGTTAAATACTACAATCCATTTACCTTCTCCCTGATCCAGGCTTCGACCTGGTCTACCTTCTGAAGAAATTCCAGGAAGTCCCGGCTGTCCTCCAGCATCTTTCCACGGGAAACAACAGCTCTCTTCAACTTCTCCCAAAGCTCCTGAAGCATGCGAACTCGGCGACGGATCTCTGCTGATTTTGGGTGGCCTTTCGATACCAGGGCTTCTCCTTTCTTCACATTCAAAAGAAGAAATTAGAAGTTAAGGTTGCTGGTAATTTTTAATGTGATTACCGTGTTACATGACCTCTCTAGGAGAACACTCTCACTTTCCTAACCTGGGCTACTATACGATAGATCACTAATACAAATTCTTACTGCTCAAATGATACTGCTTAGCTGGAAACCTTTTATATCTGGCGGGAATCAAGAACAAGAGAATTTGAATATTTCTCAGCCAAGAATGACATAATGGAATGGAAGCACCAAGAGATTGCACCCTTCAGCTAAGTGATTCACTCACTTTCAACAAGAATGTTCACAAATTGGCCATGAAATCCTATTACCTTTTGCAGGAGTAATCACCTCAGGCAAGCAAGAAGTCAATGATGTCTCTCTATTTGGGCAATAAGAAAAGATGGAAGCTCTCTGGGTAAAGCAATTAACAAATCTCTCTATTGTAATTTAGAATTTCCATGGCATAGAAACTGGGATCTTGTCACACATGTAAGATAATGGATCCAGAAGTGATGAACAAGCTACCCTTCCTTTACATTCCATCTATCTGCCCTTCTTTGGATAACTAGCAATAATCTGTAAAATCACTACCAGAGCGGAAAAAGTTACCTTATTAACAGCTGTGATGATCTCTTCATTTGCTAGAATCTCTGCTTCAAAGACCTGATGTTTCTGCAGCAGCTTCATTTTGTCCTGCAGATTGCTGGGGTCTTGTATGGAAGGATCCTCCAGCTTCTGCATGCGCTCACTGATCCAGTTTTCTGCCTGCAACAGCATGAGGTATCAGACTTAGCATGACGTGCCACGCTGGGGCCTCCTCCCAAGACATGTCATTATTCCACGCAACTGCCTACATCTGGGCTAGGCAGACTGAGCTGGGAGCTAACAGCAGAGGTGGCTCTCCAGTTTCTGAACTATTCTACTTGATAGGAAATAAAAGTAGGTAGGAATGAAAATAATTTTTATGTGACCACGTGAATAAAGAAAAATTCCTTGAATACCTCAAATTTTATCACAAGCCATAAACAGATTACACAATCTTCTAGATTAGATAAAGAGAATCCTTGGCAGATATACAGCTTTGACATGGCAGACAGTTAAAATGCGATTATGACAGATAAGCCTTGAAATTAGGGCTCTGAGTTTCATCTCTTCTCTCTCTCATTGACCTATCTGTAGGTTTGGTTAAGATTCTTAAGAATTCTGTGCCTCACCTATACAACACCACCAACATTTCCTGATCTCAGCAATGCTGTGAGACCTAGATGGAAAATGCAAAGCAAAATCATAGAATCATAGAATCATTTTGGTTGGAAAAGACCCTTGGGATCATCAAGTCCAACCATCTACCCTACTCTAGAAAATTCTCCCCTACACCATATCCCCCAACATCACATCTAAACGACCCTTAAACATGTCCAGGGATGGTGACTCAACCACCTCCCTGGGCAGCCTATTTCAATGCCCAACCACTCTTTCTGTGAAAAATTCTTTCC
>JAOQGH010000040.1:25387448-25414650 GCA_025769975.1 Gallinago jamesoni
GCTGGTCACACTATTTCTAATACAAGCCAGGATGCCATTGGCTTTCTTGGCCACCTGGGCACACTGCCGGCTCATATGCAGCCTCTTGTCAATTAGAACCCCCAGGGTTTTTTCTGCCAGGCAGCTTTCCAGCCACACTTCCCTAAGCCTGTAGCAGTGCCATATTGTGGCCCAAGTGGCCCTCTTACTGATGTGGTCAGATTACTTGAAAGCAAATACAACTCTGTTTGCTTTTACACTTCATAACATTCAAAATGTCAGGAACATCAGATTCAGAAAAGCAGGTGAACCATGAGGACTAACAAAGCAAGAGTTATATGTTTCTTTTATGAAACTTTCATCTTTTAGGGATTTAAATGTATGCAGAATAAAACAGACAATAGGATAGTGAGTTTTCAACAATTTTCTTTAAAGTCTGCTAAACTTTAGCCCTTAACACTGAAGGAAATATTTTCTATCCATCAAAACACTGAAAACTGAACACTTAACATACGTTGTAACTGATCCTGTTGTCCTCAGACCACTGAAGTAACCTAATGTTTTGACAACACAAGAACAGAAATTGAAGCCAGCTTTATCAGTTTCAAAGCATCTTGGCTGTCCTTGTGGAACTGTGCTACATGCTCACAAGACTTGACAACTGGAGGATTTTCTCAGTTAATTAATGATTTGAAGTGTTGCTTCAGCTGCTGAAATTCTATAAACAATAACAGAAATAGCTTTCACTAGCAGCACGCTCTCCAGAAACTGTTCCTCTCCAAAGCATAGTTAGAGACTCAAACAAGCCTTAAGTCAAGGTTGCCCAGGACAGCACACTGTCATCTGCTGTTTTGATTTCTGATACCCTCCTCAGAAGCTACAGCCTTCTCCCATTACCCAGCCACACATTAACGATTTAACATCACTTAACTGACTTCTTATTTGTATGGGAGAGGCTCATCCATACAGTTAGGATGAGAAAACCCTGCATACAGCCACTTAAAGGGAGATTTGTCTCCTATGTTTTAATAATAAGCAATGGTTTAATAAAAGACTGAACAAAACCATTAAAAAAATATATAATCACACCTACACTCTTAGTGGCTTGTTTTTATTTTAAGACTTACTTACAATGGCTCTAGAGAGTGAGAGCTCCGTCTCCTGGCCCCATGTCCACATTCAGATGAGAAGCAAGGCTGATAGGTTGTCCCCAGATCTTTCTATGGAAAGACTTACTGATGCCTGGACATTCATTTTCACTTTACTGAAGACAACAGCGAGACCACTGTTATGGTCAGTGTAGGCAAGTGGGACTAGTCTTTTTTCTACGGGACTCATAAAAATGGGGGCACTATCAATTTAAAATCACATATTTTTGAAGTATCAGTTACTGAAACCTCAAAAGCATAAATTTTTTGCAAATTACCCTGATTTTTAATAACATTTCTATTATTAAAGCATATTTAAAGCATATAAAGGAATATATCTGTTCCAGACATAAGACTCATTCTCTTGCTCCTCTGAGAAAAAGTAGTAAGTGATTTTTATTCTCTTGAACAGAGGGTGAAAGGGAAAGGATGTTAAGTGACACTAATATGATGACCAAGTTTCAGAGTCAGCAAGAGCCAGCTTTAGAAGTCAAAACTTTCAACTTTATGATTTTTCCTTTGCAATAACTTAAATAAATACACAGTAGCAACCTGCTCATTTGCCTTCCATGTCAATACTGAGGTACAGACTTCTCAACAATAGGATAGTTTATAAGTCTCTCTCACTTCTTTGGGACTACAAAAACATTGTATTTCTACTGCAGGAGAGCGTGTCCTATTTTGTGAGTTGCATGTGATCTCCTGAGCTAGTCATTGACAGTTTTGTGCAGAAAAAACAAAGTCCTGTGTTCTGAAAGGGGTACAAACTGCAGCAGCTAGCCTTCTAAGCAGATTGTACGATGTTGAGCTCTCCCATCCTCCCATCAGTAATCACAGACTGTATTGTCTTTGTACTGATACGTGTAATTGCTTTTCTGTAATTGCTTCTAGAGAGTAACTAGAAGACTTTAAACAATGACAGAGATCACTATTTTCTGCTGACAGAAAAAAAAAATCTGTTTGGTCAATTGAAATGATGTAAGATGACTGCAAGAGGGAGAGTTTTTAGGGGAGTGGGACCCAAGCTATGGGACTTGTTCTCCTAATAACTAAGCCATGACCTCATTGATTTCAGAGCTAGACTCCAAACTCATCTTTGCAAATTAACATCCCTCTAGGGACTATTCTCATATATGAACTCATACACACCCAGAATATCATTAAAATCAAATTAAACATTCCATTGTATCCAACAAAGAGAGATATTAATGTAAGATTATTATTTTTTTTAATTCCTTTGCGGCATTCACATTCTGCAACAGCAGGCAATTAATTTAGATTGGTGAGGTAAATGAGCAGGTAGTTTGAGAGCAAAAACTCCCTGTAGAACTCTTGGCTAAATTTATGTAGAGAAAGTGGATGAGAAAAGGGAAATGTTCCTTGCTATAAAGGGCCAGATCCTCTGCTATAAATGTGTGATTCAAGTATGAAGGGGGATCCCAGCCTGATTTGACAATTACAGAGAGATGGGAAGGCATGCAGAAGTATTCCTACCCAATGGGTTGATTGCATCTCTAGGAGGATATTGACAGTTTCTCCACCAAAGAGGATACTGTAAGTTCTGTGAGCAATGACGTAAACTACTCTTTTAAAAAAAACCAAAAACAAACAACTAAACAAAACCCACATAAATTTGGTTGTCAGCAGCAGCTGTGTTGCAGGCATTCATTTGCCTTTGGTGACAATCATAACTTGACCTATGTGAGGACACGTGTATTTTTCACAGGCTGGGAAGTGACAAGCACTTGCAGTTTCTCTTTAAATCATGGTGGATATTCCATTGGATGCACCAGCAGAAGGGGTTGCATATGAGACCAACAACAGTGTTTGCAAGTGTCCCTCTGGGCCTGGGTGCTGTTGTTTATGCCAACACATCGGATGCTGGCACATATTTCAGTCACACACATTGTGCTGCCCTTTGGAAGACTGACCTAGTATGTCTTTCCAGCAGTCGTGCCAGGAGCAGAGCTACTCTGTTTCAGGACTAAAGGCCAGAATAGGAGACAGACATGAACATATTCCACAGAGACCAGTCTACAACAGCTGAAGAGCTATGCTAAGTTAGAGCACTGTTTTGAAGGCCTTCAGTAGGCACTAGTAATGCTTGGCACCCTTGCCATAATGCTTTCCACTTTGCATTCGCCCTGATTTGAAGTATCTTTTCTTTCCCTTCTTTCAAAGGAAACATAGGGTAGGAGCTGACAGCTTTCCTTTTGTTAGTTTTGTTTTAGCAGAGCTCCTAATGTGTAAAGCAGCTGTAATGAACACAAGGCCACAAGGATGGTATAGTAACAGCAACGGCATTGGAGCACCCATCCCTTTGTGTGAGTGTGGGGCACAACAGGAGTTGCCATACCAGAGTAGAATATCCAACCACCTAACCTCTGGCAAAGGCAAGCACTTCATCCAACAGAGGTAGGCAGTGGAGCTGCCTACCACCCCCATCCCAGTCTAAAACCGTCTTACCTCTTCCAAGTTCTGGTAGAAAAGTGCCAGAAGAAGGGCGGTCTGCAGCTTCTCTCTCCTACTCTGGGATAATTCCTTGATCTGCTGCTTCCTCTCACGAATGGCGTTTAGTTTGTGCTGGATCTTTAGTACTTCCAGTCCACCAACCTTTTCTAGCCTGCTTGCCTGTTCTTGAAGAGACATCATCTGAGGAGGCAACAAATTACTTTTAGGCTTCCAAATGGTGTGAAAGAAACAAAACCCATGCTCTTTTCCATATGTAAAAGATTCTTTTCTTTTTCTTTTCTTTTTTTTTTTTTCTGGAATGAACCAAAAGTATCAGAGACAAGTTAACCAGCATTCCCCTCATCCACACCCTGTATTATGTTACATCTATGACATCCTTGTCATTGGACTCTGTAGTCTCTGTAGTGTAAAGGAATTAAGGCTGTAACTCCAGGAGTCTACGCCACTGATCATCCAATGCAAGGAATCATGGAGGAAGCCTGACACCCAACAGTACTCAGGTTTTATTGCTCTGTGGAAATCAGGTATTGGAAGGTAGCTCTCAACATGAGCAATCAGTCTGGCAGGGAGCTGGCAAGGGTTCTGGGAGCTCATTCCTTCTTGGGAAAACAGGCACAGCCCCAGGTTTGAGGTTAGCCCTAGCCTGGGTGAATTACAGCCGGGGCCACCAGCCAGGCAGATTCCTTTAAATGCAGGTGAGCAATTCAGCCTCTATTCCAAAGGTGCAAAGAGGCTAGCCAATTTGGTACAGATGTATACCAAATGTATGTTTAAATAATTACACAAGTCATTCCCTCTGACTTACCGTATTTTACTTGTTTTAAAAGCCATTGATTTTTTATGAAAAAAGCAGAAACTTCTGATAGCCATAACACATAATATGGCCTGCTTTACTATTTCTTCTGGTAAGTCCCACTATTTAACTTACTAAGTGGTTTTCCTGTCTACTGCAAGGCAATACAGGCAGGACTTGGGCATGGAGTCTTGGGCAGACTTGTTCTGCCTGTGCTAACACTGCTCTGCTTCTTATTTCACTGTTTCCCCATTTTCTCTCAAGCACATGAGGCATATCATACCTGTCAGCAATTTAATGTGTTGCCATGTTAAAAATAAATAGATACATAAATAATAAAATTATTCTGGCTCATGGATTTTTGTACCTTCTCATCCTGTGATGCCAGAAGCTTCTCAAAAGCCTCATGTTTCCTTATCAGTTGCTCTACTTCATCCACAGAGCTTCCAAGGTCACTGCTTTTCAAATAAATCTATAAAAAAAAAGTTTAATGTTTTTCTCAGTGGATTAATTAGCACATAAACATGATTCATAAATGTGAGAAGAGGTATTAACTCTGATTAAGAGTACACTTGAGAGGGGAAAAAAGGAACAAAAGGTAACTGAAATTGGAAATTAAATAGTAGAGCTTCATGGTCTTGGGCAAGCAAGAGAATCATTAACAGGTCCAGCTAAGGAAAGTGACCTATCGCTGCTTGTCACAAGGCTGGCAGCAAATTCCAGAGGTCTAAGCCATCCCTGTAATCCAAAGCTGTCATGTCTGACAGATGTCTGTATGATTCCTTCTTACAAGACTTCCAATAACAGAGACTTTGCAGCCTCCCTGGGCAATTTATTCCAGTGCTTTGTTACCTTTACCATTACCAAGATTTTTCCAAATATCTAGCCTGAAAATGCATGATAACACTTCACCTCATTACAGACTGCCAGCTTCATCACAGAAAGGAGATCATTCCTTTTACATTTTCTTCAGCCTTATACATGTTTGCAGGCTTTTTGCATACTGGGGTTTCTACTTTCTTTAGGCTACAGCTACCCTGATCTGATCAATCATTCCACAAAGGCTGTGTCTTCTTGACTCTGATTGTTCTTATTGCTCTACTCTGGGTTTTCTCCATTTCCATTAATTTTGAAATGGGGTTCCTAGTACTATTCCTAATGCAATAAGTGGCAATAAGCAATTAGGCTGCCAGAGTGAGGGTAGTGAAGACAGCAGAAAGCTTGTGTGTGCTTTCCAAACTCTAATCTTGTGCAGTTATCTGTGTACCGTGTTTATCTTTTACACAACACCATGAACTCAAGGTCACCTTGCAATCTACTGGAAGCTTCCAACAACTTTTCAGAATAACTGCGATCAGACCAGCTTGTCCCCATCCTGTATTTATGCAGCTGATTGTTCCTGAAAAATGTCATGGCTTGCGATCTGTACCAAGTGCATTACATCTGGTATGTTTTTCAGGCCACATTTCCAACTTGACTGCATTAATTTTATTTACTGCCTGTCCTATCACTCTGTGATGCAGAAAAACCTTAGTCTAAAATATTAAATTATTAAATGCAGGTTTAAGGAAACTCACCTCTGCACTATTCACTTTTAACACCATGAGGACCTTTTCTAACTAATCCACATACACACCTAAGGCACCACAGTGTTTCTTGACTCTTTTGTGATGCTAAGAAAACATTGCCCAGTCACTTCTCCCATGCATTCCACTACATTCAGTTTTGTCAAATGCAAAAGAATAAACAATGTAATCATCTATTAACAAGAAAAAAATAGCTCTGTTGCAGGCCAGTATGAATTTATTCTTTTCCAGTGGATTTAACTGCCCATAGCTTTTTCCCTTATTCAATGACGAGACAACAGCAGGAGAAAAACCCCAATCAGAAGCTCTGATGGATCATGAGCAAAAGTTATCTGTGGACAAGCTTCACAGTGAAGTAAATCTGACTGGATGGACTTTTGGAGTCCAGGCTGCTTTGAGGGACTGAATTTATCGGTTGGGACATAGCACCGTGTAAGCCATTCTCTGAGCTCATGGAAGTGTAAGTATTTGGATGAGAAATTCCAACCAGTAATTCTACCTGGGTAAAGTGCAATTAGCAGAGATGGAAGAAGAACTTGAGATCAGTGATATACTGTGAAAGAATTAAGTGGTGGGAAAGAAACAGAATAGAATTAGTGTAATAACCCAACTGCTAACAGTTTCAGAAGAGGGCTGGTAAAGAACACAAGTAAATCTGTGCTTTAAAACCATAGATATGCACAGATCTAGAGAGATCTGTCTTGCTTTGCACAACATTACAGTTCTGTAGCAGTCTGACAGGCTGTTTTTTGTAGGAGAGAAAAGGTATTCTTCAGCAGTTACTTTAGAAAACCAGTAATGATGTTCATTCTCTAGACAGAAGTACTGGATGACTGTTTAACTCTCACAGTCTTGAGATGGAGAGGTCTCCCAGCCATGTGTTATGTGCAGGGGCATCCACACGTACTTGTCAGGGTCTGAATGCACCAACAGGCTTTGGCAGCCCTGACCAGTCCCTGGGCAGCCCCTGCTCCCACCTGGGTGTCCCTCTGAGGTTCATCCCTGACCCCCAGTCCTGCCTGAGCTGCCTTGAGGGGAGGCCTGAGCCCTACCCTGGTCCTCCTGGGCAGACCCCAAATTTCAGTCATTACCTTGTTTTGTTGCCTTGATCTCCAGCTGGTTGACGGGCCTTGTTACTGCTGCTGCTACTCGGCCCTCCTTGGCAGCTGTGGCTAAGAGGACTGACAGCCAGACTTGGCTGACTTTCTGGTTCATTTTTTGTGAGTTAATGAGAGGAATATTTTGCATATACAGGAAAATGCACAGAAGACGACCATGCCCAGGCCAGATGTTCAAACTGCTCTATACTATTTCATGCTGACTATCAGGAAAGAGGTGAATAAATCCCACCACAGTAATCACCTACAAGAAGAGGGGAAGGCCACTGTACAACGGCCTTTTAATAAGTCTGGCCTGTAAATCAGCAGGATGCCTAAAAGAAATACATTAATACTTCGGTTATGCAACGTTAAATACAACCCCCACTAAAAATCTGATATTCTGTCATTCAACCTATAATACTTTGATCTATCCTACTCATCAAATGTATGAAATTATGACAGGTTTGTTTTCTGGGATTTTTTTAGAGTGTTTTTAGAATCGGTTTGCTCTTGTGGAGGAAGATCTCCACATGTGTGGGCTCCAGGTCTGACTACTGTTAAAGTGCTTTGTTAAACCATTTATAATTACTATCTGTATTTACACTGCTGTTACTAACACTGAAATAAAAAGTTATCAGCTGAATCTAACCCACTCTTGTTTGGGGTACACAAACATACAGCCACATGCTACATCTCTATTTTGGTGTTTTAAATGGAGCTTTAAAAGCATTGCAGATTGTCTATCATATTTTGTGTATTATCTACCATTTTTGGTCAAAAAAGATTTAATTGAGGAAACAGAAAATTCCCATAATTTTCCACATATCTCTCCAGGACCTTTAGTAACTGTAAGCAGTGAAACTGCAAACTGTGAAACTGAAGAAATGGTCAGCCATTAGTTTTCCGATGCTCATGTATCTGTGGTGCAAGAAAAAGGCAAGGGACATCTACTGATAAAGATGGTTACTTTCTTTGGAAAAACAGAACAGAGACATCTGAGAGCAGGGGTGTGGGATGGTGAGTCATAAGCAGCTGCCACTGGAGTGCTCAGTGCCTTGCTCCCACTGAAAAATCACTACACAGAAATAACGCTGAGCATTCAAAGGCCCATCCCTTCAGCTGTTACAGCAGAGGGAAAAAGTCCTCCTGAGTTCTGAGAGCTTTGGACCAGGTCCTTCAAGTAGAAGGCCATTCAAATGCTCTTGGGATCTCAGGATTTAATACTGAGAAAGAAAAAGCTGCTGCAGAAAAAGAAAACTGGTACGAAGGAAAGGCTGTGTACATTACAGGAGAGGTGATGGCAATACGCTTAGAAGAAAGCAGCCCCAGTAGCACTAAGAGCTACTGGCAGAGACGGTGAGGTAATAACTTTCCATTTGTCTTTTAAACAGAAGGCTTATGACAGGAATTGCTAGAATCAGAACCGCAACTTTTTTTTTTTTTTTTTCATTTAAGCATTTGTTATACCAATCTGAAAGCAGAATGGAAACTTTGCTGGCCTGTGGCCAATTACATCACTTTTTGGCATATTTTTAGACAGGTCCCCAAACTCCTGCCTTAAATGAGACATGTTGATTTCAAATACAAAACACTGCATAGCTCTCCTCGGGTAACCTCCCAGAGTCTCCCACAGCACACAGCAGGTATAAACTCCCTTTCAATTTTCTTTTTTCTGTTATGAATCATGGCCCATCATCAGGAATTTAATACTCAGCCACACAAAGCACCAAAGACTTGACCAGTCACTATGTAATGGACTCATTCTTAAGTGAAGACTTGCAAAGATGCTTAAAACCACAAAATGAACTTGGACTTTTTTGAGATTTGACATGGAGCATGTAACAAATAGCCAAGTTATAAACAATGCAAAGCACAGAAATGGAGGTATTAACCCTACTTAGCTGAAATTTTTCACTATTTCTGAGCTCATTGCATAGACAGCTCACTGTCATAAGACCTTTTACATACAGGTTAATGCAGAACTAATTGCAAAGTCCAATTAACAAAAGAAAGTTCATTTTAAATTAAACAGTACTATATATACATTTATGTGACAGCACAGGCTAGCTCTAGCTTTGGGAGAAATACTGAATGAAACATTTTATTAATTAGGATAGCTATGCTCTCTGGAAGCCACAAGTCCATATTTATACATACTGGAAGCTGACACAGCCCCAAAAGAAATCTGTTTTCCAAGAAGTGTCATTTTTATTTCTCTAGAAAAAAACCTATTTTAAGTATTTGTGCAAATACACTCCCTTCTGCTTCTGCTCTTCATAGTATAACAAGCTCCACAGATTTTGTTCCCCAGTGCCTGCCCTGGGCTTGCTGCTGAAATTGCTGGAACTCCACTGAAAATATTTCTGATCTAAGCATGTATTAAAAGCCAGAATTATTCCCAGTTATAAATGCCTTCACTTAAAGCACGTGATCAAGTCCAAACTCTCTGCCCAGAGAGATGACAAGAACAAGATTTGATTTGATTTACTTATGATAAAAGTAAATACAAAAAGGAATTAATGAAAAAAAAAATTTGTTTTAGCAAAGTAAATAAATGTGCTTAATACCATGATTATATATGATTCACAAATATGTTGTACTATGCTTCATTTCAGTAAAAGTTATAACAAGGTATTATACTATAATCCTAAATGGAATAAAACACACTGAGGATTGTTTATAAAGAAAAATATATACACCTTTTCTATCATACTGACATCACTGCATTTTTGGCCTCCAACCTCACAATCTAGATGTGAAATTCTAATGTTAAATGTATTTAAAATTTCCTTATTCCCCCCCCCCCTGCCACTGCATGCTGTCTCATTGGCATAAAATATACTTATCTGATATTGGAAATGTACCCGGGAAAAGTAGAGCATTTGTTTTCCCATAAGTGCTATAATGCCTTCCTCTCACCTATTCCCTCCTTCAAAATTCACAAGCTTGATGCCTATTCTGTAAGTAGTAGTTGTTAGACCAGAATCCTATGTCCATACAATGTCATCATTAAAATATTTACTTATGAAACATTTGTCTGAAGGCAGTCTAAATTCCTCTTGAAGTCCCTGTAGTTTCATTGCTAGAAACTTTGCTGGGATATCCAAAACCAAGATGCTGTGGAGACTAAATTTCCTTCATTTCCCTCAGGGAAGGGTGGTACCTCTCTGTCTAAGAGGGGAAAAAAAGTGATTTCTTCCTACACACTTCAGTATTTTGGGTTTTGAAAACAAACATTACTTCTAAAAGTTACAAAATCAGGAATGAACTATTTAGAAATACACCATAACCTGACAAGTAGGAAAATGAAAACAGTGCAAGAGAAAAAGCTAAGAAAAACTACACTGAGGATTTATCACAGGTCCCAGATCAATGAGCAGAGAAGAGAACCAGTCCTTGGCCCTGAAGTCTTGAACTTTTGAAGTGCTGAGAACTATGGCCCAATTATGCAAAATCTGTAAGCACATGCATAGCATTGAGCATGTCATGTTGACAATAGTAATCTAATGGTTAAAATGAAGCATTTGTTAAGTGCTTGATCAGATCAGATTCATTTAGGATGGATCAAGATGTAGCTGCAGCCTCAGCGACAGCAGAACACATGTAGCTTTCTGATTGTCCCATAAGTCATCTCAAGGCGTGGGAACATAGCAGGAAGCATATATAAAGAAATCCACATGGCTTGATTAACACAACTGAAAACTTCTGCTTGCAAATGTCCCTAGAATGGAATGGAAATCTTCACCACTCTCCTCCCAGATTCAAAGGATGCAATGTTGACAGCAATAGATGGACACCACGCATCCTCTGTGTCTCGGTGAGTTGAAGACGTGGTGTGAGCTGGTATGTTTGTCAAAAGGTTGTCAGGGCATACAGTTCTTAGAGTGCACGTTTCCTGGGAAGGTCTCAAACCAGACCTTGCCCAATGGCTTGGAAGCAGTCCTGAGCAGCAAACTGGATTCACTGATAGAGAGAGGCCAGCCCCAATCTCCACAGGGTGAAATGGTGGACCAGCTATGTCTGAATCATGTGTTTTGATAAAGATTGTTGGACTTTGGGTTCTTCTAAATTCTCTTACCACCTGGATAGGCACAGCAGTCCAAGGGGTGGCAAGTATCAGGGTGATTTTGGAAACTTTGTGGTGAGCAGGTGTTAGCCCATCATGTGGAGTCTTCCTAAACTCTGGCCTAGATGAAGCATGGTTCTGAAAAACAATCAGTTCTGGATTTAAATCCTTGCTTGTGATCTCATTCCCACTAGCTGAATTTTCTCTTCCAGTCAGCACAGCTGGGGACAGCCATATATCTCTGGAGACAGGTCGCTGGGGAAGGCCAGGATACCTAGAGGAAGTCACATGAAATCTGGTGATTTGAAGCGCTGGAGATCCACCTGAAGGGAAGCCTTGTTTTGGTTTCTGGGATCCTGTTGGAAGGCCAGTAGGAATTTCAGATACCTTCTCTAATTGTGGCACAATCAGACTTGAATGAGCATGACTGCTTCCATGGGAATCTGCTCGAAAAGGCTTTATTGTCAAGCTGCAAGTTGAAATGTAAAGCTTCACTGAAGCATGGAGGTCTGGCATTTGGACATTGCACTGGCTACAGCCTTGTTGGGGTTGGAGAGAATCACAAGGTTCCAGGGGTGTGTGCAGATTTTTGCTGCGGACTGTAGAAACAGTTGGAATAGCAGAAAGATCAACGTCTAGGCGTGATGTCCAGCTTGGCGCTTTGCAGGAAAGGACATCAGAGGGCAAAGATACAGCAAGCTTCAAGGGATCATTTTTTTCAGGAGAAATACGATGAACCTTTTTTTCTCTTTCTGAATATTGTCTGTAAGATGCAGATGTTGTCCAAGAACCCCTATATCCATGGCCCCAAATGTCCCTGGGAGGACTGGAACAACTGGATATCTCATCAGAAGGATTGGCACAGTGAAGAGTGCTCCTGAAACATTTCCTCTGGTCTGTGTGTGCCAGGACGACATCTAGCCTTGAACAGTAAGCTTCAGAAGACACACTGCTTGGTGATGAGCTCACATTTCCTGGAGCAAGCTCTGCAACTGATTGACCAGTGGGAGGGTGCCATGCAGATGCTGGCATCTTTTGAAAAGGCCTGTCCCGCACAGCAGATTCAAAAGGAGGAGGTGGGGTCATTCTGCTGGAAGACAGCCTCACTTCCACAGTGGAGACATAGGTTGCAGATGAAAGTTTGTAGCGATGGTCCCTGCATGACATTCTGAAGCGTAGTCCTAAACGATGCAAAAATCAAAGCCACAGAAGCTTGCCTTTCCCCCTGTTTTTAAAACCACCTCCTAATCCTTTTTCCTTTGGCACTGGAAATTTCCATTCTTCCTCTGAGGCAAAGGAATGAGAGATGAATAAACATTCTCCAGGAAAAAATTTATACACTAAAAAAATCCACATTCAAAAGGAAAACATGCAGGTCTTCTAATACTGCTACCACCGCCTGTCACATCTCCAAAGTGATATGAGAGCGGGATGGGCAGAAAGATAAATTACGGAGCACGAGGCTCTGCTCCCTGAGTGTTCTGACAGTGAGACTGCAGACAGAGTAGGAGGGAGCCAAAAACGCCTGCCAGAGACAGCCTGCGAACTTGCTGTTATTTCATCCGGGAAAAAAAGGAAAGCAGCTAACCTGAGCAGTGCATCTGCCGCCGTGAAAAGGTTAGAATGGAGCAGAGCGTACCAGACACTGCTTCTGCTCAAAGCAAAAGTGATTGTTATTTCCTTCCTTCTCTTTCTCAGCTGTTTCTCATCTGCACTCCGAATGGCAGGATTTCAGTTCGCAGGTCTTAGGAGAGTTTCCTACAACAGTTCCATGCAGTGGCACAACTGAATTCATAATAAAAAAATAAAAGTTAAAAGATAGATGTTTTCCTAATTTTCTCCACGTGTGCTCTCTTTTTCTTTAGCACAGAACAATCCTAGACTAAATTCTGCAGAAATCCTTCAAAGGTTTAAATAACTTGGATGTAATATAAGATGTTGGCATAAAGTCAAACCCGTCACACTGGCACAGACAGCGAATGAGAGAGCAGTTCTCAGTAGTAGTTCTTAGTTTAAAACACTCCTCTGTTGCCTTCTTCCTTCCCCTGTTCCTTGCTGCTGGGGGAGAGACTTGGTCTAAGGCATATGAAATACTGGGAAAATAGGATCCAAAAATTATGAGATGACAGAAGCAGCTTTCTTACACACATATTTTGCAGATGTCCAGACTGAAATGCACATGCCTGAACCTTGCCTCAAACACAAAAGTCAGAAGAGACACAAGGGGTGGAAGATTGCTTATACAGTTTTGTCTGATAGGAATCTTTTTAAAAGTGTGTTTGATTTTGTCCTTTCTGAAAGCAGTAAATGACAATATTCCCATTGGGAAAGTGGTTTGGGAGTCTTTAATTGATGTCTTGGCTGAATACTTTCTGAGAATATGTTTGAAAAGACTGCTTTCCTTTCAAACCCCTCTGCCTGTCCACCCTAGGGAGCAGTCTTGCATCACTATGCAGCCACATTTTAACTCCATTTAGTACTAACAGAGCTCCATCCACAAGGATCAGATTCCTCTTCCAATAGTTCTTCAAATACAGAGAAGTAAAATACAAATAGTGACTAAGGAACCTCAGTTCACTGTCAAATTGTATATACTGATCCACAAGGCAGATGGAGACAACTGCAAAAGACAGCTTTGCAGTTCTTGCTATTTCTTCCTCAATTGAATGGGAGCCCTGCAGTACAGGAATAACCTGTTTGAAGAACGATCACACTGAGAGACAAGAGAATAATAGAAATAGGGAATATTCCAGGAATACAGGAAATCTAGCCATAGAAGAATCAGAACAATGTTGCCATTTCTTCTGCCCTTCTACTCCATTCATGTGACACTCCACCTATAGTACTGCATCCAGCTTTGGAGCCCTCAACATAAAAGGAGATGGACCTGTCGGCATGGGTCCAGAGGAGGGCCAATGAAGATGATCAGAGGGCTGGAGCACCTATCTTCATAAGTCAGGCTGAGAGAGTTGGGGCTGTTCAGCCTGGAGAAGAGAAGGCTACCTCACAGCATAGGGAAATGGTAAATTCATCTGAATAAAGAAGTCATGTGCGGTAGAGTTTACCTGTACAGAATGTGTTGGGGACACACTGAAATTGCCAGGTGCAACCCTTTTCCATGTAAGAATAATACAGTCCAGGACTCAAGACTTAGGGGCAAGAAGGAACACTAACCCATAGTACCTTCATATGTATTTACCTCTGAGGTACACATAGCAAAGCAGATGCTGTAGTCACAGTGCCTCTGCACATTGGCTGATCACTGTTTCATGAAAAGATAAAGAATACACTGGCCAAAATTTTGTAGAGTTTACATTTTCCCTAAGGATGCTCGCCATGCAGGAGCTTGGCAATGATGTAACACTTCTTAGTAGGGACTTGAGACACATATAATGTCAATTATGGCATTTACTAATTAAGCAACAAATAAACATTTGTAACAGGCAGAACTATATAATATTTTACTACAGAAACTTGAGCCTAGGTGAAATTCTCTTGGTTTCACAAACTTGGAATGCAGGCCATACTTGCTAAGGGTGCCAGTTGTAGGGAATTATGAAGATTTGCATTTCCTTCAAGGAATAAGTAGCAGAAGACTTCAAGCCCATGTGTCCCAAAAGGTTAAGTATCACTGCATGGTACAGCTCAGGGTCAGTTTTCCAGAAGATTTAGTGCCAGTGGCAAAGCACTGGTGGAAAACAGAGCTCAACACAAACCAAGAGTCATTATATTATGCTGCCAGTGATCTTGGAGAATTAAGAATTGTTTTTCCTTAGTAAGAAATGACCCAGAGGACCTCCTTCAACTTTGCTTCAACCCTTCCATTTGGCAACCTTCAACCCATCGATATGGTTTGTATGTCAAGTCTCAGCACAGTTACAGCAATCTATCAACCCATTAATTTGCACAGAGTGGCTGGAAAAGACTCATGAATTCTGCACTAAGTTCCAAAATAGGAAATGTCAGACCTCAAGCTGAAACGTTTTTAAATAGTTCCATGAATCCAGGAAAGTGCAAAAAAGACAAAGTGCAATTTAATATTAGTGAAAAAAATATATTTCAAGAGCTGCAAAATGATGATAATATGAACACCCTTCTGGATGCCTATTGGCATTAACTATATGAGCCATCTCTTTTCATGAGAAGGTATTTTTCACTAGTTCATCTTTTTCTATCATATCAAATATGAACTAACATTCCTTACAATCAAATTCTTTTGTAGTAGTTCTCCACACTGCTATCAACTCCCTTGTAGAACTGAGAAGTTAATTCCTTTTCCTGGATTAACTCAAACTGCCACCAGCATTTATTTTCCACTAGTTGCATTTCCCCAGCCCTAACCCTCAGCCCAGGGTGAAGTTTCCAGCAACACCTGCAAAGTAACCTTCCTGTCCACCTTCAAACCCTCCTTATATTCCCTTCTCTCTGAAGTTGACAAAACAATTTGCCAGTGGTTAAGCAGCTGGTATGCTGCTATCTGTTTGTAAATCTGACTAATACTGGACTGCTGTCTCCCTCTTCTGTTTTGATATGTTTATTTGCAAAAATGATCCTTCAGGCAAGGATCATCTTTTTTTATCTGGTTCCGCACCCAAGCCGCATAAGAAGGGGGTGTGTGCGTGTCTTGTGTACTGCTGCAGTCTCCAAGTGATAACACAATGCAAATAATAATGATTTTAAAAGCGTCTTGTCTATACACAGGCCCAAGGATTTTAAGTTGTTGGTGACAGTAATGCCCCTTTTAACCTGGAAGAGTTCAAATGCTTGATGAGTGTAACTGCTTATTTCAAGTCTATAATTCACGTACCTCCTGTGAATTCATGAGCATGTCCAGGTGATCCCAATCCTTGTAGAACATTTGTTCTTGGTGTATTTTCTCCAGCCATTCCTTCTTCTGTTTCCATTCATTGTATACATTTTCCTTCTCTTCCAACAGAGCCTGTAGCTTCTGCTGAATCTGAACACAATTTCCAATGAAAAACTCATGTTGGTCTTTATGTCCCATGGACCAGGGGAGGAGAAAGGATTAAGTGCAGTGTCGCATAAGGTCCTTAAATGGCAACAAAATTATCAAACAGAAAAAAGTAAAACAAGTTCCAGCACTTATATCTGGGCTGAGAGATAATCAAAGCTGCCTCATTTCGGGAATGGAGGAACACTTCTTACAACATATATAGCAGCCCAAGCCAAGAGCAAAGGTAGGTAACTATTTCTTAAGTGTACTGAGGCAAACACAGGTCATGCGTATGGATATGTGTGAGTGTACACACACATTTGTACACTTATGGTGCGATACAGTACAGAATGATAGTTCTACTGGTGTTGAGTAGCTGAATGTGCAACACTGAACTCAAATGAGTTTCAATTACCTCTTTTGATCCTGTTTCCTCATCTTGCAAGAGTGACTGTCCTTCCTGTACAACACGGTTATACTTCTCTTCTCGTGCTTCAATCTCTGCCAGTAGCTGTTGATGCTGGGTAAGTCTAAGGCTGCTGGTAGATATGTCCCGAATAGTCTCTTTGGCTCTCATTTCCCTTATAATTTCTGCTGTCCATGAGAAATAATCCCAAACCTGGAACCCAAGAAAATGTGAAAGTTCAGGTTAGAGCTCAAGATTCGGTTATCAGATAGGAAAACCATAGGCTGACTGTTCAACTTTAAGGTAATAATACATAATAAAGTCACAGATAAGAGAGAAAATATTTCATTAGGGCTTAGAGTGCTTCTATGAATTTTAGTAAAGGTGGATAACATGACTGTAGGAACTTCTACATACTGTGTTAAATCATACATGTTTTGTAATACCTTATTCAAACTGTGTCATGTCATATAACATCAACAACAATATGACACAATTTATTGCCCTTTAGTCCATCATTCTTTAAGTGTTTTCTGGTGTTATACCTTCACAGAGGATAAAATAATATCACCTGATTTTTCCGTGACTTATCTTTGGCTAATACAAGTCTACTTGAAACTTAAGTTGTACACATATACTAAAATGAGAGTGAGAATTTGCAGGTGGAAAACAGATGAACTCACTCTAATGGAGGTGGAATAAAGGCAAATCAGCGTTGAGAAAAAACTGCTTAAGCGTATCAGGTATGCAAAATTCAGCTCCTGGTTTGTGGAACTATGTTGGAACAGAAACACAATTCTGGAAGGAACAAGGATGTAATGCTAGCTTGCTTTCAAAATCTAAGGAACTGATAAACATATTTACAATGTCTTAAAACATCCACAGCTTTTAGCTGAGGCAATTAGGAGCAAGAAAAATCTTAGGCAAATCTCAGATTTTTTTTCTGATTGTGACTGAAGAGACCTGAGTAAGCAAAAAAAAATTAACATCTTCTGTTTGTCTTTCTCTGCACTTGATTCTGCACCTTCACCAGTCCACTTACTACTCAAACTCTTGTTTGAATCTGTAATAGATGTTGTGCTCTTATGTGTCAGTTGGTAAAAACTAGGACTACAAGAGACTGTTCTAGCGATCATATGGGATAATTAATTAATTTTCATTACAGTTTAATTGTATTTGGATTAGTTGATTCAATTCTGAGGTGGTAAATGGTATTTTAGTTTTTAAGTATATTTTAAGGGACTGTTATGCTGTCAGTGCTGAAGTAGTGCTGAAGTGCTGAAGAAAAATGCTCTTTTCCTGAAAATTTTCTCTTGTGAATGGTTGCTGGCTTTTCCATTGAAGGAAACTACGTAATGGATATAGCTTCTTGCCTGTTCCATTTTACCCATTTTTATCCCTATCACAAAAATTTTGTATAGCTCAAAGTTGGCTTGTGAACCATCCGGCCAGGAAAAAATGGTTTCAGAAAAGCACTACAAAGTTGAAAACGGCCAATTTGGGGTCCTAAGAGTTTAGGCTTTAAAGACAAAATACTCTTTTCCTAAAGCCAGTGAACACAGCTACTAAACGACTCTTTAAAAGGACTGTGGTCTTTTTGAAGGGGCCCACAGTGCACATGTGTTGGCGTCATTTTGATTTGCAGAACTAATTCAGACACAGCTGGATGTCACTGTAGACACTGACATTGCATTTGGCACTGCAAATGTCTAAAACTCCGAGATTTTAATCTAAGCATTAGGAAAAAATCCATAAATCTCAGGATATTTAATGCAATGGAACAACTCAAAAGCCAGTGATAGGTTATTGGACTGCATTGCCAGCAACATTGAAGGATAGATTAGGCATCAGTCTGCAGGAAACTCGTAAGCAGAGCCTGACTGATCTACATGCAGATCCTAGCAGAAACTTCAGAACAAGAACCTCAAACCATTCAGAAACACTTTAAGTTTATGCCTAAATTCCTCTGCCTTGACAGAGTTTTTTTAGAAGATTTGGAGCCCTCTGCTGTCACTGTGATGTCAGTTGGAGCCAGCTCTGCTGTTTAATGAGACCAAAATCATACTTGATACACTAGGTGATTGTGCAGAATTCTCATTTCATGGAAGGGCAGATTTGTTTTTGTTCACTTCTTCTGCATACAATTTCATAATGAAAAAGCCCCATGGACTGCATATGAACAATACTTATAAAAAAAAAAGGACACTGAGCAGCTGTGACTAACATTAAGTTTGTAGACCTCTTGGCATGGCTGAAAGAGGAAAGGAAGCAAAGTTGCCTCTCTGCACTCAGCAATTTGGGGGATATTCTGCAGTAAAACTGCTCTAACTTACCCCAGAGGTACTGAGATTCTTTCAGTCATTAGTTATAGCTGTATAACCCTGCCTTATCCCATCTGGGCAGAAAGACGAGCTTACTGAATTTCCAGAACCAGCTCTTTACTTCTTCAGTAATTATTGTCAGGAAAGGAGGTGAAAATTGAGAGGACTGGGGATACTTATTGCCAGTTAGACTGACATCAGAGAGACAGAAATGCCTGAGGCATTATCCCGTCTAAGCATCTTACTGAGAATACAGTCACCTGGCTTTGTAATTTTGTTTTATGATGTTAAGAAAGCACCTTAATGACTGTGTAGCCCTCTCTATTAAGCACTGACAGGTTTATATATTTTTAAGGTTTTCACTGCTTGTAAATTTACCAAACCAGAGGAAAGGGCACAATGCCAGAATAAGAAATGGGCTACAGATTTGCCATTTAGATCACAGGATGCATCACAGATTTCAGACCTAATGTATTTTGTATGGCTCCAGGAATAAAAAGAAAAAAGCACTCCCACCAACAGGACATTTCCTATATGAAGTAAATAATTAAATTTATGACATAAGTTATGAAAGAAATCAATAACAAAGTAAAGTCTGAGTGACTATGTTTTAACGGATAAATCCATCAAGACTGTCTCCTGATGAAGATTCCCCCAGGCTGAAGACTTCCAGCATCTAATATATGTTAGAAGAATACATAATAGAAGAAGATTGTGTTGTTCTTACTGTCATCCCTAGATCACTGTCAGAAAGACAGTGGACAAATGAACCTTTCACCTACATTAGAAGAAAATTAGAAGCACTCTAATCTAATTAATTTTATTTCCCCATCAACAATTCTGCACAAGATAATGGATTCTTAACAGTTAAAAAACAAACCAAAAAAACTCTCAAAAAACAAAGTGCCATAAACATCCTACAAGTCTAACTGTACAATTTAGTTCTGGATTAAATATGACACATTATGCTGGCTTTAACACTTTGAAGAGACTTAAAGTGGATAAGCCTAATGTGCAGAAGTAAACAAAAGCATGATGTACACTCTATTGTGGTCTTGATCCCAGCTCACAACCTGAAGACAAACTTGTGAGATGTTTTTTTTCCAGGTGAGTATATTCTCTGCTTCCCAGCCAACAAGGAAACAGAACGTGAACTACCGGAGGTAGCTTTAGTTGACACTGAAGCTACACCTGGAACAATTCAAGAATTCAAAGAATGTAAAGGTACTCTGGAAATCTACATTATCAACTTTCTTCATGATTAAAAGGGGCACCCTTGCTGTTTTAATACCTGCTAATGTAGCACTTGCAGCAACAATCTACTAATTTGCAGTGGTGTCACTCAAGTGTCTTCACTGAGATTGCTGACATTTGCAAAATATTCTGTGGCAAATCATAGCTCAGTGACCTACTGAGTTCTTTGGAGAGAAAAGTACTGTGCATTGCAGATGATGGTATTACGCTAATATATGCATGTCACTGTGTTTGAGCAACTGGAGAGGTTACTGCAAAGACCAGAGCCTTGTATTTGATACATTCCATGAATTAATTTAACTGTGGATTATTGCATACACTGAGAGAGAACAAACCTGTAGCCATTATAAATGGCTAAAATTATAAATGGGAGTCTAATATCTAGTTTTATTACTCTTACCCAGTAGGAATTGCAGAGTCTTTGAAAACACTACTGCTGCTCATGCAAAGTGATGACCATTTCTGAAAACTCTCAATTAATCCCATACACAGTTGGAAACAAGCTTCCTTTCCTACAGAAGGTAAATGATCCCTACCCTCTAATACATTTCTAAACAGCTACAGGCACTTAAATACTGGATTAACAACAGAGATAGCACCTGTAACATTTTACATTAACCTTTGCAGCTGGGAAGTACACACTGAAGGCAGCTTTCCCCTGTGTACCAATGGAAACAAGTGCTTACATGTGCCTGAAACTGGTAAAGCTTGTGTGCTTGTTCCAACAATTTCTTGCGCAGTTCCACTTTAGACTTCAGGGCCTTCCAGTTGGTCACTATTGCCTGCTGCTTTGCTTTCAGGTCTTCCACCTGCTTCTTTGAGCAATGGGTCAGCACGTGATCTGCAGAGTGGATCAGCTCCTGCAGCTGTATGTAGGGACAAAAGAAGAGGGTAGGAATGAGAGTGTCATAGACCTAATATCAGAAAAATTATGATAAGGGCTATGTTAATTGCACATGAAACTACAGTTCAAGCAACATTTTCTGCCCTAACTTTCCTCATGCAGAACAAAAGCTTCCTTAATTTCAGTTCTGTGGAATAACAGTGACATCCAGTGTTTGCAAAGGCTCAGCACAACGGTGTATTTTCAAATAGGCAGATTTCATTTTCCCTTTTCACTGTATCATTTATTACACAAGTAATGCAAATAATAGCTAACCATACCTTGTTTTCCCCAGTGACCATAAAGATTAACTGTGACTGCATTCTCTTTATGCATACGTCATACCCTTTTACCTTCAGAAGTAACAAGCTGCTGGTGGGATCCAATTCTAGCATCATCTGCCACAAGGCCAAGATGTGAGGTCACTCATAAATGATACTGGGATAACTACTTCAGCAATCTCAATATAACACATGCTCTCTTAACTATGCCATTACATTTACTAAATGAAGGGATGAAGAGAAAATACTTGCTTTGTTGGTCTAAGCAAAGTTGGTTTGGCTAAGCAAATCTTCTAGGTACAAGGAAGTATTCTAAACAACAGCTGTTCTTGTGGGCTGAAATTTTTCACAAGTTTGTATAATGAGACCTTTCTTCTCACAGTCTAACTCCCGCCCCTCTAAATTTGTTGAAAATTCCAGACTGCTGCCCCATCCTTCCTTCTGTAATTCTCCATATTTAATCAGTGCATTTTGTGTTCAATGATATTCCATTCCTCTGAACATAAAACAGACTCTGATTTTTTCCTTGTAATCACCCTTAACACTTTGAAGAAGGGGGATAAATGCATCATAAAGACTGGCACAATCATACATTTCAAGCAGTGATCAAAAATATCCCTGTGAATCACTTCAATAATCAGTGCTCATTATAATACATCCTTTATTTGTAAGATTTCAAAAGATCTACTTTATCATTGCCACCAAACCTTGAACATTCTAAAAAACCAAAAGACTAAGGAAGACCCTTAGACTCTCACAGAGAGCCTATAACAATTTGGTCCACAATACCAAATTATTACTATGATTGTCTTGGAAACTTGAATTTTGGCCACACATGAAAGACTACAAATGACTTTCCTTACCTGCTGCTCATTCCCAGAGAGCTCGTGCTCCAGGGCCACATGGTTCCGGAGCTGAGTTTGCACACCTCTCATGTCTTTAGCAACACCATCTGGAATACTTTTGGACTTCTCCTAGAAGGAAGAAATTAGAGAAAGCTTTGTTACTTTCTATTTCCAAGCAAAACACACCACAAGCCTACTTCAGCAATTTTGTGTAGTGCAACTCATACTGCACAATTAAGGACATCCTCTGTTACTCAAGTAGGGTAGGTAAAAGGAAACTGGAAAAATCTGTCCTAGTACATCTGTCCTAGTAACTCACTTCTAAGTATCTCAGTGATTAAGCTACCCAACTGGACTGTGAGAGACTTCAGTCCTTTCTTGATCAGACAATACAGGAGAATGTCTTCCAGGCTTTGAGTTGAGAATCAATCTTGAATAGCTACTGCAGTGACATATAGTGTCCCATAGTGAATTCTTAAAGTAGTATTAACAAACAACAGTTTCAGGCCATTATTTGGTATACAGGTGGTCTACCTGCGGACCCCCTTTAGACAAAAATTCAGCTACATGCGCTCAGGAAAGGTGAGAGCGCGTAAAGAAAGATTACCATGAAGATGACAGAAACAGAGAAACCATCACATAAAAGGAGACTTAAACATTTATTTAGTTCAACAAAGGTTCTGAAGGGATTTAATTGTTACACAGACTTGCACTGGGAAACAGGAAGCAAAGAAGAAAGGGAATTTCAGCTGGAGGACAACACTGTTCCTAGAATAAAATGATTTGAAATTTGTTCCAGGTCAATTTAGGTGAAAATTAGAAGAACATTTCTAACCATCAGAGAAATAAATTTCTGTAACAGATTCACAGGCTGGTTTGGGGTATCAACAACATATCTTGGTGAGGCGCTGTAAAAGGAGATGCGTGTTGTAGTTGCCTGGGATATGATGGCACTGGAGTTGGTGACCTAAGCAAGATCTTCTAGTACCATTTTCTTTAAGAAATGGCTTTTCCTGGTAGACATCTGAGGAGGGGGTATACAGGAAGGGAATTGCCCTCCCACTCAGCAGAGAAGCTTATTAACAAGATGCTATGCAAGAAGTGCGTATTTGTTTGCCTGGGTCAAACTCAGCATGGGGATAAACCAACGGCTGGTCTGTGAAGTGTTTCTGAACTACCACTTGTCACTGCCACACAATTAACTACTTCATCATTGAACTTAAATATGCACCAGGTTCCGAAAATTCCAGCTGGTATACAGTGAAATACTGTGTTGTCTGATTTTCCATCCACAACAGGGAAAGAAAACAGTTGAATAAGGCAGCCTCTGCCAGCATAAGCAACTAGCAAAATCCACCACACATAACATAACAAAGCCCTGTTGCCTTGCAAACAGTGCAAGCTCTGTTGGATTGCCTCCTCCTGTACACATTTGTATTAGGGAAACCACACCTCTCATTACAACAAGGATGTGGTTTCTCTGTGAAATTCTTCAGGATGCTCAGATAGAACAGAAGCCTGAACATTTTCATTGGGACTTCCTCTCCCCGGTTTTCACACTGGGACTGTTGGAAATTATTGCCAGTAGAGGGCACTGAAATGAGAGGGAAGGATTTTTGGCTCAGCTTTTCGCATCAGGTCACACGATTGCCTGACAATCTTCCAGGCTAATAGTCACTGTGATCCAGACAAATGCCTTTTTCACACGACAGTTCTTTCTTCAGCACATAAAGCTATAATGGTGTACAAAGAAGAACCACAGCAAGGCAGTAAACAGTTTCATTGTCAGGCCTGATAACTGCAAACGTTACCATATGCATTGCACTATGAGACAACTTAGCTCAAGCCCTGGTCTTCCCGTCTTATCCCACAGATCAGCAGCTCTAGCGACACCTAGTCTCACCCATGGTTCTCATAAATTGACCAGTCAGGCATCTAAAGATTACCCAGGATTTCGTTGTTTTTTGGTTTTTTTTACCTCAATATGGGCCAGAGCATCTGTCAGATCTTGGAAACACTTGTGAATCACCTCAGCATCTCTCAGCCGCTCACCTCGTAATCTGGTAATTTCCAACAGCTCCTCCCAGGAGTTCCTACAAGGGAGGACAGGGAAAAGAAAAATGTAAAACATTCAAACTAGGACTAAAGGAGATTAACAGTCTCAGAAAGATTGAAAACAAGACCTTCTCTAATTTTGTTTTTCATTCCTGCCATTAAATTCTACCTGAGTGATTCTCTGAGGGGCAGCATGCCTCTCACCCTACTCCATCCATGTCTCCTAACTGCTCCTAGCACCTAAATAGATGGTCCCATATAAGGGCACACCTCTCCAATATGCTTTTCACGTTTTATCTGCAGGACTCGGACCTGAATAAGGCCCTGCTATTCCTTCATGCTTCTCTTTTGGGCCAGTTTGGACTGATGCCAGACATAAGAAGCTTGGAACATCTTAATGTTGTTCTGCAGAGCAGCCATGGGATTCAAACTCAAAAATCAGAAGCAATAAAGGAGCAACTAAACTTCTAGCCTTTTTGATCCTGTTTCAAAGGGCAAAGGAAGTTCATTCACCCCTCGCTTGTAAAGCACCTCTGATGCAATTTACAAGAAGCCAAATCAGCAAGCAGATAACGTCTGCATTATAGTTGTCTATTTTTAAATGAGGCATCGCAGCAGCTCTGTTTCAGTGAGCAAACCACATATTTTGCAATCAGAGCATTGGGAGGACATGCCTTATCCTTTTCTAATTCCTTCTGACTTCCTTCTCCTTGAGAGTGAATTGAAAGAACAGAGCGTTGTAGGGCTAACACAAGTCTCCTACCTTAGCTCTTTCTTCTTCTGCTGAATTTCCCGGGACTCAGAATGCCCACTATTCATCAAGTTGTCTGCCAGCTGCTGGAAAGCCACAACTCTTTTCCCAGCTCCTTCCAACTGGTGTCGGAACATGTCATATTTGGCACAAAGTTGCTTTTGAAAGCAAAACAACAATAACAGAAAAGACATTTAGATTGTTCTCTTTTTCCAAACATACCTGCTCAGCTATCAGAGCACAGCCAAAAGACAGGGAATAAGCTGATCATATTTGGAGATGGAGAAACTGCAGAGAATGAATGAATTTTACTTCCAAAGACCATGAGGAGCTACAAACTATTAGAAAAACATAAGGTTTGTGATGCAGATGGGAGGCAGAAACGCTATTAGCAGGGACAGAAACAAACAACCAATATACAATGAATTTCAATTATTAAATTATATGCTTTCACTTCACGAATGCAAATGTGTATTCAGTACTATAACTGAACAATGCAGTCTAATTTTAAGATTTAGGTCATAACGTATTTTGAAATAAATTATAAAAATGAGAATTCTGGATGGCTACTGATTTCTAACGTGCTGACATTAAATTAGTTTCTGTGCCATATGGAGACGAATAGCTCTAAATGTCCATATACATCAACATTTGTGATGAAAAAAGTCCTTAACAAACACCACACTGAAATATCTGGTTATTAAAAATAGAAAGGGGTTGCTCTCTGAAGGCGTAGACATTTTAGCATACAGTTGTTTCACGCAGCTCAGACCCCCATAGTAACAGGATGTAAGTGTTAGGCAATGCTGCCTGCCTGTCATAACGAGTCAATCCTTCCCACCCACTCTTCTACCCTTTTCTCTTTCCTTCTCCCAGCTATTTATACTTATTTCTTACTCTGTCTTATAAGATTTCAAGGACAACCTTAGAATCCTTTTAAAGTCTCACTGCATATAGTTTGGTTGATTTTTGATGTTACTTGAAAAACTCACCAAGACATGTGCATAATCATTTCCATAGTCTTCAGAGCTGGCTATTTGTTTCTGCTGAGTGATCCAGTCTTGCAGATCTTCATATTCTCGTAGAAACTCATGCAAGACAAGAGTCTCATCCAGCTTCCTCCCTCTGTTGGGAGGAGACAAGACAATACAATTAGATCAAGGGAATACAAGAGGAGGGCAATCAGTAACTTTCTTCCTATCAACCTCCAAAACCTCTCACCAAAGACTTGTTCTTTTCAATAAGAGCTGACTTTATTTCTCAAGATTGGAAATTATGTTTATGGGATGGCAGTTGTCAGCCAGTTAGACTCATTGGCCAAGTTTCCCAGAAAAGCACTGTGCCTGACTGAGCTCTCTCCCTGGTTTTTTGTTTGCTTGGGTTTTGGTTGTTTTTTATTTTGGTTTTGTTGTTGTTGTTTTTGTTTTGTTTTGTTTTGGGTTTTTTTTTGGCGCAGGGGGTGTGTTGGTTGGTTGGATGGTTTCTTTTTTCTGTTCCCATAACAATACCTTTCTTTTTTCCCCAGATCTGGTCTGATCTGTCTATCTAAAAATAATTCCAGTACTTACGGACATGAGAAGGAAATCTTTCTAACTGAGGATGGTGCACCAGAAAGGCAAGTGCTATGAAAGCCATTTCATACAATTCTGTTCGTATTGCCTGTTAAGCAAAATTGCTGCAACCTTTTTCTTATTTCTGATCATCTAGAGTATCTTATAATACAGCCTGACATATTACAGGCCTTCCACACTAAAGAAAATGCCAATTTTCCAGCTGGTAACAGTGCCTGGCCATTGTGCAAATATTCCAGGGAAGATGAATTTGGCTTCACTGTTTGAATTGCAGATGGTCACCACAGGATATTTAGCCTGCTGAGAAGCCCACCAAAGGAAATGCAGATCAGAGGTACAAACCAGAGCACCAATAAGGCACCCATGAGACCCATGTTAACTGCAAGCATGAATGAACACAAAACATTTCTGTTTTCAACACACACAAGCATTTGATATTTCTAGATTGAGTATTTCTTTTTCTGAACTTTTCATTCACAGTATTTTCTATTAATGCTTTAACTTTTATAATTTTAAGCCAGAATGAAAACAAAAGATAAAATATCAGCATTTCCTCTAGGCTTAATTATTCTTGTATTCAGACTCATTTATTTGTTATTTTACTTGCAGAGCCCCATTCTTTTTCAAATTTCACAAAATTTCCATGAAATTTTTGTGGAGGATAAATCACAGAATCACAGAATCTTAGTGGTTGGAAGGGACCTTTGAGATCATCGAGTCCAACCACATAAAAAAAA
>JAOQGH010000040.1:25414750-25463006 GCA_025769975.1 Gallinago jamesoni
CTTCTCCAAACTAAACATGCCCAGTTCCCTCAGCCTCTCCTCGTAGGACTTGTTCTCCAGACCCCTCACCAGCTTGAAAACTATTCAGACATTTATTCCTTCCTCACAACAAACCAGAAGCGTTTAAAAACCCTGTGTACAAGTAAACTGTCCTGTTGCAAACATCTTACTGTAACAATAAGAGAAATGAAGTGAAATGAAAAGTAAATTACATTTAAGAATAAACCCCTTCCTATACTAGCACAGCCACTGGGTATAAAGTGCAACTGTAATTATCTCCCTTCTGCTATGTAACAAATTAAGTAATTTTCAAGCAACATTAACAAAGCCTTTTAAAAAACATTTTTTTTCCTCCTGATAGCACACTCCAAATACCACAAAGGCAAGTCAGAATCATAGATCATAGAACCATTTTGGTTAGTCTAAACCTACCATCTCAAGTCACTTTACCCTTCATCATCTTCTTGCAAAGAGGAAATCTGGGGGCTTCAAATCCTTAATACATAGCAAAACTCCCTGAATAAAATGTAGAGTTCTTGCTTAGCAATAACAAAAAGCTCATAGGTGCACAGAATTCTAATATAGAAACAAGCAATTTCCTAAATCTAACTAAAAAAAGAGGAGATACTGGATATGATACTGGAGAAAACCTTTATGGACTTCAGTGGGCTTTGAATCAAACTTGGGATCCAAGGGGCACTTCCAGCCTGTACCTTGCTACTGTTAGTTCCTCCAGCTCCTGGAGTCTTGAATGAATTTGTGCCTTTGGTGCATCAACATCAACATACTGGATGGAGCCCACAAGAGGAAGAGTTTGGGCACTTTCACTCAGTTCTTTCATCAAGTTTTGGTAAACGGCAATCTCATGCTCCAGTTCCTGGCAGAGAGAAGAGTGGATTGAGAGCCAATTTTCCAAGACATGCGCTGTTTGAACTTTTGCACCAGACCATGGTGTAGCCATTGAGATGTTAAAACAGGAGAAAAACTTTCTGGATGCATGTGATGTGTCCATGACTTGATAAGTTTTAGATCATTTTCTAGCAACGTTTTTTTTAAAAAAGAAAAAAAGAGTACATACATTCAAAGAAATTAGGTGAATAAAGACAATTAGAAATTCCTTTTGCATTATTAGGAAGATAAAAGCATTCCTGGAATAATACTCTATCCATATCTTTGATTATAGATAAAAAGTTGTACCTGTTGAGACTAATAAGCAGATGCCAGATCATATCCATTTTATGTCTCAGAAAAAACAGATGAGAATATTCATCATTCCCCTTTTTCCCAAACTACTTTTTTTCCAACCATTAGTATTCCAACCATTACCATTAGTAAGCTGCATTGATCTTTTTTATCAGTCCATTCACATGCAGACACACATCAATGCGAAATATCTTGTAGATGGCTGGACATGTAAGTACCAATGAGACAGATAATTTTACAACCACAGACAGACTAGAAGATCAGGTCAGTGTACAGAATTTAAGTGCAGAAATACCTTATTTTTCTTGAGGAGTTTCAATGTTCCATCTTCATCCTTACCATAGTCCTTGCTTGTCACAAGTGGATATTTTTCAGCTATCCAAGTCTCCAGGTCTGAAGTATTCATTAAATACTATCAGTCAAAGAGAAAGAAAATTAAGTTTCTACCCTAACTTTCAAAATACAATTTTTTTTTGACATAATAAATTCTAAATGGAGGGTGCACTGTAAGATTTACTGTGATGTTTTATTAAATAATAAACAAAGAATATTTAACCCCAAGAACTACTATTCCACACTTGTGTTCTGTGAAAGCATATGAAAGTGAAGGAGGCCACAGATGGAAGACTTCAGTGCAGAAGAACCAAAGTCTTCTCCAGGCATCAAAGCAAGTTGTCTCAATTCTCTTTGTTCCCATCACTATCCTTACTTGACTCTTCCTTTACCTTATTTGCTAAGGATAGGGACTAACTATATAATATTAGCATGTTATTTCTCCTTCCCCTTCCTGAGAAGGTCAAGTCACCTAGAAAAATCAGGCTTCATATAGCCAATAGTATAAACAGCTGTTTTTATAGATGGAGTAAGTAAGAGCCAGATGACCAAACTCCCCAGGGAATGTACTTTAGGTGGGCCTGTGCAAATGCTGTTTATGTCTACAAAACTGCATGTGTTACCTGGAGAACTGAACTCCTACATGACCAACTGATGACAGAAAATTTGGATTATTGAGATAAATATTTGCATGCATTTTTTTTTTCAAAACAAGCTAACATAACAGTCTAGTATCCTGTTGAAAATAATAGGGCCAGAAATCCTAACTCACTCTTAGAGTGAAAGACTGTTACGAGCTTCTCAGTTATCATTGTGTTGCCTGGAACAGGCAAAGACTGGATGGCATAAGAGATCCATCTTTTCTGATTTCCTTGACATAATTCTCCAGTATGAAGGGCCAGTTAAAGATCCATTGTATTACTCAAGTCAAAGCATCAGGCTGTATAGACATATTGAGAAAGGAGCTACTACTAGGAGAAATGTGTGTTCTACACACAACCATAAGGGACGAGTACAGAGTCCAAGGCAAACCCCTCGAGCAGCGGCTCTAAACTGGGGGCTGCATTTAGCTATGCAACCCAGCTCTCCATTCCCATGAGTCTTCCTCAAGCAACGGAAGTCAATACTAGTCCCAGCAAAGCTGGTTTTTTATTCACTTTAAAATTTTGGTCATCTTGTTTGTCTGAAGAAGCACTTCGCTGTAATTTGTACCTCCTGGAAGCCAACTGAGTACTGCAGCTGCTTCATCCTTTCCTCACATGCCTTCTCCAAGCCCTGCCAGGCAGTCACAAGCTCCTGGCACTTCTCACTTATTTTCTGAGCTGATGGATGCTGGCCTACAACCATCGTCTTTCCTTTATCCAGGACCCGCTGGACTTGCTGTTTGTGGGCATTCACTTCTGCCTGCAGTTCCTGGGAATGAGATAAAAGAAAAAACAGGAATAAAGGAAGGGTATGTCAGGACAAAGAAATTATGTGTGCTCCTAGTCCTAAGCAAAACTGCCAGCTGGTGACAATGGGCAGAGTATAGCCAGTGGACAAAACAACTGTCTCTGTTCCTACAACAACTGCAGCCTCAGCCACCAGTCCCAGTCCCACTTCTATAATGCTCTGCTCTTGGTGCTGCCATTAAGGGGGGAGATATGAGTGTAAGAAAGCAGCAGACATCCCTAAACTTCCCTACACGCCCAGCACACTCACAGAAGTCCTCAGTCTGGTGCTCTGGCCTAATTCTATCCCTTCTCCTTACCATATACCTGCCCCTTCCTCTGCCCAGCAGCCAGAGGGGCTTGGAAGATGGAGCAGGACAAGGGATGAGATATAAAGCTGGGAGATGCAGAAAAGAGTGTTGAGCTGATGATGAGAAAATAAAATATCCCACAAGATGAATGGGCTACAGGATGATGGGAAGAGAGACGTTGTCGATAGAACCATGAAAACTGTTAGAATCCTGCTCCATGAAGCCTCCTCACTAGTCTTATAACTTTTCTCACGGAAATTGCAATCCAGGTACTGCAAAATCCAGCGTTGCCTGGCGTGTTGGGCAGGTCTGAGGTGCCCCTCTGGCTGTGGGGAACTGCTACAAAGAATCACACACTCCAGAAATCAGTGTTAATTTGTATTTATAAATATATTGACTGTGCCTTGTTCAAACGATTTTACAAGTAGTACAGAACTAAAATAAACATTAAATGGCTGTTAAGTACTCTCCTAGAGAATCTAGCATGCACATACCTCAAGACTGCATATATGATGAAGCAGTAAGCATAGAACTAAAATAGTATAAGCATATAACAGTCAAGCATTCAACCCCAAAAGAAAAAAAAAATGTTTTTTCTTATTTAGTGTGAGGTACACTAGCTTTTAATCCACCTTTAATGGGAAGAGCTACAAAATTTCTCAGAATAATAATACCTCCCACAGGACTTTTATGTTTGCTGTGAAAATCATCACCATATTGCAGACTTGTCTCAATCCACTGGAAGCATTTTAGCTTGTTTAGTGCTGGAATTGGTGAATGTACTCATCAAAAGTTTGGCAATACATTTTACTTGGAATGGCCTTCCTGAAGGGAAAGGACAACTGTGCAGGTGCTGATTTGCAGGCTGAAGTGAAATGCAATGTACCGACATGCCACAATACACTCGATGAAATGAGTTACCTTGTGTTTTTGCAACAGGCTTTGAGCCACATCCAAGGACTTTCCACAGTTGGTAGAATGGGCAATAGGCAATCGCTCATTAATCCAGCTCAGTTCCATGTCATGATAATGGTAGAACTCATAGAGATCCACAGCAGCTTCCAGCAACTTACGCCTCTCATCAAGAGGTGCTTGCAAAGACTCAAACCTAGGGGTCATCCGTTAAATATATGTTAAAACAAAGCTTTATCCTGATTTTGCTAAGGGACTTAGACCATGGTACTACTGTGAAGATTAGAAAACACTGGACACTTCTTTGCAATTAAATTTCAAGTTAGTGCTTGCTGCACATACAAAAAATCCCTTCTCCAGAAATCTACTTTGGGCATGTAGACTTATACCATAACACTAAACGTCTGCAGAGGAACAGTGATTTACACTTTTGAAGTCCTAGGCTTGTCCTGTGGTGTAAGGAACTAGTCACTAATGAATGGTGGATTACTGCACCTCTTAGAAAGCAGTGGATAACCTATGGTTAAGCAAAGGACTAGAGGAGGTGTGCAGCAGGCAATGAGCAAGGTCCCGTAATAAAGGCTGAGGTGTGTAAACAGGCATCTGTGTAGGGGCAGATCAAAGCATAGTTGTGGTAGAACTGGGAGGAGAAATTTTCCTCAATACAGGTTAAATCCTATCAGCTGAAAGGTATTTTCTAGAAGGTAGGAAAAAAAATGCTATTTGTCACAAGGGATGGAGACAAAAAGAGGATGATGCCTCACCGCTTCAGATATTTCTGTGTTTCATCCAGAATTCTCTGAGAGTCAAAGTGATTGGTGGCCATTTGCCTTGCATGAGATACAATGGAGTTCATTTTCTCCGCCAGCTCACGTGTCTCATTTTCCAGCTGTTTATGTTGCTTGAGTAGATCACGGCTGGAGCGCAAATCATGGCCTGTCTCAGATTCCTGAAGAACTTTCTCAATTTTCTCTATCTTCTTTTTGGCATCCTGCCAAGAAAAGATTACAGCACACTCATACTGACTTTTCAACAAAATTTTCTTTCACTTAGCCCCTCCCATGCCGGTTTCCTGAACACAGCTTTTAAATCCACAAATCTTTAATTGGTAACTTGATGGCCAGGTATCTCCAAGAGGCATCTCCTGGGAATATTTTATTTTGCACATGATTTTGGAGTACCCCTCTCCCTGAGACACCAAAGAACATCATTAAAAACAGTCTCTTTGAACTCTCTTCAGTGACATAATACAAAACCATAAAGCAATCTTCAAAGGCTTCAGATTGTAGCTACAACACAACAGCAGCAAGCGGTTTTGTCTTCACAGCATTGACCCATGCAGAGGGTTTTGATCGTTTTCCCAGGACAGGACAGCTATACAGATGCAGTGCTAAGCCTGAGTTCAACAGTTTTGTATCTTGGTGCTGTGCCAGCACCATTACCCGGCTCATAGCTTTGGAGTGAGCTTGCTCAGGGTCATATTGGATTTTCTCTCTTGAGACTGTAGACAAAATGGGCACCTTAAAATACACTTTTATCTGCATGGTATTCTGTTCTTTTTTGTGGGGACAACATGACAGAGGAACCAGGCTCCTAGGCAATTCCTCCCCTCTGTTCCCCACCACCTCCTGACCTGGAGCAGCTCCATAAGCTGTTCTTGCTGCCCAGCTTGTCTCAGCTTGTCACCTCGCTCTATCATCTTGCCGTACAATTCCTTCCACTTCTTTTGAAGTTCTGACATCTTCTCCTGGATAGAAACTGCAGCATAATGGTTGTCTTGAATCAGCTGATTTCCTTTCTGGAGAAACACAGCACATCATTTTTTTGAGCAGATCATCATCTATGAAGTTTGGGACAAGATGGAAGACTTAGCTTCAAAACTGCCCTCACCTTTATCAGTGTTGCAAAGTGCTCCTCATTAGCCATCATTTCCTTCTCAGCAGCCTCATGCCACTTTAGTTTGCGTAGAACATTCGTTGGATCACGATAGGATTCATCTGATGCAATCTTGTACTTCTCTTCCATCCAGATCAAAAGCTCAGCAGCATCACGATTAAACTCCTTACAGAAACAAACAGCATTAAATTGATTTGAGGTCTGTTTCTGTGAGGGTTTGCAGTACATCCTTCCTGTTAGGATCAAGTCCTTTTTTTTTTTTTTCTTTCTAACAGTTAGGAAATTTGATATATTTTCATACAAAAGTTATTCTACACAATCAAAAGTCTTAATTGAAGAGGTATGAACTTGAACCATTGATGAGTTTTTAAGCCCTCAGAGTAATATCTCCTAGTCCCCTTTTTACCACATTTACTAATCTGTTGCCTTTAATTGTCAGTGAAGATTTGCATTTTTAATAGACTATTTTAACTATAAGTGGTCCAGTTCTCCAGTATAACTTTGTATCTCAGCACTGCAAGCTAAATTTGGTATCAAAAGTGTGGTTACTGTAAGTATCTGTGCCAAACTATTAAGGCCCAGAACAATAATAAGTAATGAGCAGGATAAACTTATCCAGCAGACAAAATATTCTGTTGATATTTTTTTATTCAATAACTCCATTTTTGCTTTGGTGTTTTGCTGTGGTTACAGCTTTGTAAGATTTATCAACAGTGCATCACCTGCTCCCTGGAAAGTGAAATTCTCTGTCTCTCAGCCAAACAGGAAGGGAGCTCCAGTAGGAATGCTCAGCAGTTTGAGATTTGTCCCATATTAAGACAGATGATAAAATTATTTCACACATGCTTGACCAATTCTGCAGCATCAGTCATTTTACCTGCAGCTCTAGGGAATCCAACAACCTCTGTTTTCTCTCAGAATTGCTTTGTATCAGCCGCTCCCACCTTCGCCGAAGGGTAACCATTCTCTCTTCAATACTACCAAGAAAAACAGGAAGTCCAATGCAGTACGAGTCATATTGGTTCCCCTTGGTTGTACTGCAGCATGACTATGATGTAAATGCAATCTAGTTCAACACCCCTGTTAACAGGATGAAGGGATATATGACCCTGTCCCAGGACCATTCTGGGCTCATCTGGAAAGTAGCTATTGCTTCCTAGCTACTCTGACTTTCCTTTTATATGACTGTGTTACATTAGTGAATTGCAGTCAGGTATGTTTGACTAAAACACCCAGACTTTTCTCTTTCCCAAATACTCCACTTTAACTAATATTTTTCTTTGTGATGTAAGTGCAATGAGGCTCTGGAATGGCCTTCCAATGGTAGTCGTGCTGGCAAGAAATCGGATTTTAATAACATTTTTATTAATTTGTGGAGGGAATTTTCAAGACATTATCACTTATGATCATAAGAACATGGTCTTTTGACCCAAGAGGTCCATTCTGACCCTATATTTCTAATTCTTGTTTGTGCAGAGGTCCCCTCACTAGATCATAGTGGCTCTAGCACAGTAAAGGAATTACAGGTGATAGTTCAGTTTCAAAGAAAACTGTTGAGCTGCTCCAGATCAGTTGTTTCCTTGTGAAATCTTCCCTAACTTTTTAACAGCAAACATTAATTCAAATTTGTGATACCAATAAATTAAAGAAAATTTGTTTTATGAAGGCATTTAAGGAGTTTACATTAAAGAATTTTTAACACTGTATATAATTTACGATACAAGGCAAATTATTCTAGTATTCTATCAAGTGCCACTTCTAAGCTAAAGTATTTCACTTATTTGTCCTGAGAGCACAGGAAGTTTGTATTTTTTGGAAAAAATCCCTTCATCCCTCTCTCTCCCTCCTATCCAGCAGATCACAACTTCGAGGTCAACTAAATCCTGGCTCAAAGAAAATCTCTTCATCTCACCCTAATCGCACTGGACCATTTATTAAAGCTAAATGATAAAGGAAAGAGTTTGGACTTACACGTGAGATGCAAAGTGCCTATTCTCTATTAGGTTCACTCCATTTTCATTAAGGGCTTCAATTCGTCTCTTCAGCACCATCAGCACTTGTTCAAATTGCTGATGTTGCTTTAGCAGGCTTCGAACAGCATCTACGTGATCCTGTATTTAAGACAGAAAGTTTGATCAAGTTTTTTCTTGGTCATATGTTGTTTCTGTAGCAATGAAAAAATTGTTGGACTTTATTTCCCCCTTCTCTTTCAAGCAGGAGATATAATGTATGTTTTGCATATGCCTAAGGATGTTCAGGGCTATAAACAAGCAGCAGGTGTTTAAGTTTGTATCATATCTGGTTCTTATGTTTAATGTTTCTACTATGGTTCCAATTTCACCTTTTAAGAAAATATGCATGCTGAATTTATGCCAGCACTCTGGCACATCTAGGTATGTGCAATATGAAAGGATGTAACTAAGTAAAACTTTATTTCACTTAGATGGACAAAAAGTATTGGAGTTTCAGTTTCAGCTGAAAACATAACAGATGGTGAGATGCCACAACCTCCTCCTCCCTGATCTTGTGAATACTGTCTGCATTTTTCCCCCCTTCATTTGATTTAATGGCCAATACTCAATGAAAAGAAAAAGCTTTATTTTTTTTAAACTCAAGTTTTTACTTCACAAAAAAAGTTCAAGACGGTTCAAGCCGAAAACTTTTTTTAGCCACCAAATTAATGAGTCAGTTTTATATAGGCCATCTGACATGTACAAACACAGCAACAAAACACAACACTAGCTGTTTTTAAAACTTTTTTTGAGAGACAATGAGCTTTGCTCATTAAAATGCCATGACCACAAGAATGAGGAAACTGATCTAATTTAAAAATTGTTGCTACTTCCTGGATGGGGAGATGAAGTAGGAGAAAACAAAATCAGCTGCTGTACATACCCCAAGGTCATTTCCCCGGAGAAAGGCCTCATGGCCAGAGAAGGCTGCATTGATACGGTCTCCCTCCCTATTGAACTTCTGCAGTTCCACGCCATCCTGCAGCTTTTTCTGCCGCCGTTCCCACATTTTCTCCAGCAATTTGTTCTCCTCAGCAAGCCTCTCCATGGACTGGTGGACATCTGCAGTCCCGCTGTTACTGGGTTGTTCGCGGATTACTTTGCGCCCTAGCTCTTCCAGCTGCACAAATCTTACCAGAGTCAAAAAGAAAAGTGAGACCTCTCTGCATGAGGGAATATTAATTCTCTTTCATTACAGCTCTTAGCTGTTTTGGCAGTGCCTAGACATTAAAATTCCCTCCCTCCCTTTCACTCTTTTTCTGGTTATGCACTACAAAGTGCAGCTGGTTGTTTGCTCAGGGATACGTGCTGGAGGCAGTCAGTGAGATTTCCACATTTGGACTGAAAGCCCATATAAGCAGGCTTTCCCATTAAGGAGATGAGGGCCAACTCAGTATCTGGAGCTTCATAATAGTGCAGAAGGATAACCAAAGATGATGGCAACTGGAAGCATAAGGCCTGAGAAGGGAAGGAGTGGGGGAACTCAAATAAAATGCAGATGGTACTATCCAAGTGTCAGGTAGCTGTAGAAAACTACTCCAAACATACAGCTCCTCCTTCCCCCTTCATCAGCCACTAGGATAAGTATGCAAAAAACTAACTCTGCAGTCTCCTTTTTTTACACTAAGTTTCAAGAGCATTTGAATAAACTCTCGGCATCACTTTCATACACAATTTAAATACATGATAGACATGTTTCATTTTTACAAAACTGTTGTCACATCACCCCACTCTGCCCACCCTGACAGAATCTCTCTACCTTTCTTTTTGAGACCTAATTTCTTTCAGCAGGTCCTGATGTTCCCTCAGCAATTGTTCTGCAGAAGTCACATCTACACCCATTTCTTCACTGCTCAGTTTCTCCCGCATGCCTTCTGCCCACAACAGAAGCCTGCGGCTGTCTTGCAGGAAGGACTGTTGATTTTGGGCCTGCTGCAGAACGTCCCGCTCCTTTTGGGTCTCCAGCTTGAGCTTTGCCAGAAGCCTCTCCATGTTCTCCACCTGCTCAGTGATGGCCCTGCTCTCTGCAGGGTTGGTGTCCTTAATCCTACAAGGGGAAACAGAACACATTCAACTGGATGCACACTTCACGCATCTAGAGCTTGAACTAGTAGTCTTTAAAAGGAATGTATTTGGATATTTACACTTCCATTAAAAAGATAGTCAGCTAATGCGACAAATGTCCCTCGCCAGCAAGAAATATTGTTGTGAATAGAGTGTATTGCAGGAAGTGCAGCCCTGTGAAAGAGTCTGGTAATGCTGTTGTGGTTCAATGATTCATTCCCACTGTGAATGTACAGAAAACTTAAAGAAGTAAAAAACTTTAAATTCATATTTCAAATTCAAACGCCTGTGCACAATTCTTTGCTATCTTTCTTCCTTCATCCTTGCTTCACCTGAATACCCTTCTCAGCACCTAAATGATACCTAGTTTAAAATGTTGAATTAACTCCTGCTAGTAGAGATAATTTGTTAGAGACACAAACAATCCTGTGGTATTTATCCTGTGGTATTTATCCTTCTACAACAGTGAATTCTGGAAACAATCACTTCACTAATCACTCAGTCATACTCAAGAGAGACGAGCAAAATCCAGCAGGCAAGTCAGTTCTTCAGGTTGCTAGAAGAGAAATTTCACAGGCTGCTCATTCTCTTTATACTCACAGTTTACAACATCACCTTAGAGGACTAGCAAAGAATATGGAAACAAAGAGTAGATTCCTTACGATTTTGCAACACTCCTCAAGTATTCAATTTTCCTCTCTATCACCAGGATCTCTCTCTCAACTGTAAACAGTTTGCGCTTGTCTGACTCCAGCCCAGCAGGAGAGTTCCCTGGTTCCAGATTGATGAGTTGGACCATTTTGTCTTGCAGTAGTACTCCTATGCTCTGACAGTCCTGAAGAAACGTCTTTACATCAGCCACTCCAATCAGCTCCGAGCCCTTCTCCTCCTTCAGAGCTTCCAGGCGTTCCCACCTTGGAAAGAGACAACCCCATTACTTGCATCTAGCCTCAGACACTACCCCAAAACTTGCCTTCACCTAGAAAGCAGATTCAATTTATAGCCTTCATTATACATGAAATGTATCCTTTTTTCTATTCAGAAAAAGTCTTGTATAACAATTTGATCAGGAATTAAGTGGGCTGAGGGGGTGAACACTAGCACTCCCCTACAATCTCAAAGCTCATCTCAGTGCCGTCTCAAGCAAGGGGACCTGCTCAAGTGACCAGAACACACTGGACACGTTGCTAATAAACAACAGTGGTCAAAATCAGGACCTGGCTGTGCCTCTCAGTTCCAGCTGGGTGGCATGGAGTACCACATGGCCAGGAGCTTGTACACAACAGGTACTAAACATACTTGGTGAAGTTAAACAGGGTTTGATGATCCTTTCAGTATTTATGAAGGACATCCTCACCCTAATGTTTAAGTAACCAAATCATTTCCTGCAGTGGAATAGAGCAAAACTGCTCTGAATCCATTGCTGTCACCTGTGGGTGGATTCATGTTGTACTTCATCACACACAGAGCTTGCTGCAGTTTAATACCTCAGTGTCCGGGGTCTAGAAGCACCCCTGGAGCCCAGAGACATGACACCAAGCTCAGGGCCAGCTAAGAGCCAGCACGGCTGAGGGCTGCCCCCTTCCCACTGGTGACAGTGGGGACAGGCTGCCACACAGCTCTGAGGACTGGGACTCAGCCTTGGCCCTGGCTACCACCCCAAGCCCACCCTTCTCACCTCCCTGTAGGACTGAGGCCCCTCTACCCATGCAGGCTCCCCATCCCAAAGGGAGCAGCATGCCCTCCCTGTGCTTCGACAGTCTGGCCCAGGCCCAGGCCTCGCACCAAAAATGGGCTTCCTGGCCCTGCCACAGCCATGCCCCCTCACCACACACTCAGGCCATGGGGACTACGAATCCCATGGCTGGGGCGGTGGGACAGGCCCTGGCTGCCAGGCTCAGACCAGGCCTCAGGGAGCAGCCCCTATTCCTTTGCCCCCTGTTTGGTGGTGACAGCTGCACCCAAACACAGCAAACCTCAGCCACAAGCGAAAACCTCCCCTCAGGCCAATGCTGAGAGCTAAAAATCTATAATCAGATGGGTATTCTCTCAGTGTAGGCTAGATCAGGCATGAAAGGTCAGTTGCCCCCATGAGACAATCCTCTGTTTAACCAGTAGGTCCTTTACCTGCTGTTGATCTTTTCCAGCCAAATCTGGATCTCAGAATATTTGCTAGGACTGATCTTTCCATATTTAACAGCTAAGTTTTCAATATCTCCCAGCTGGCCTTTGCCTGCAGCCAGTTCGGTTAAAAAGCTCTAAAACAGAAAATAAGAATGCAAAATAAATTGCAGAATTTGAAGTTTTTCCATTTTTATGGACATGTTTCTCAATAATCTGTCACTTCCACTCATCTCCCACTTTCACAGGTGTCCTCTCCATTTGCCTGTCTGCTGACACCATGCCCACCTTTGCATGGAGTTCCCCCATAGCCCTTCTGAACCCCCTGGTGTGCACCCTCTCCTCTACCTATGCACACACGTCCCACTCCACTGGGATGCAAGCGCACTGTAGGATTTTTTTCATCATCTGGCATTTTTCTTCAAGTGGCATAAGAAAAACCACAAAAAGAGTCCTTTTGTACCGTGGTATTTGTACAGGCTACTACACCCACAGGAGAAGTTAAAGGGAAATAATCACATCGGCTTCAATAAGGTTGGCATAGTTTATAAGAAAAAAAAACCTCATCTGTGCATGACTCCATAAGTTGGAATGAAAGAAAAGACTCTCAAAACTTCATTTCTCAACTTTACCTCTTCTCCCAAGGTCAATTCGATTTAAAAGGTGTCATCTTTGAGCACGGAAAAGGGGTACCTGATATTTCTGTTGTATGACCTCCACGTTGTCTGCTTGAGGCTGAAGAGTCCGGAAAATATTCTCTTTATCTTTCATCCATGACTGAAATTCTTCGCAAGAGCTACAGAAGCGGTAATATCCAATCATCTCCTCTAGAGCCTTTTTTCTGTCCTGTAAAACAGTTGATTTAAGAATTACTTGAAGAAGAAGAAGAAGAACTCCTTGCCATTTGAAGTAAAGAAAAGATCCTTGGATTTAACTACAATACACAGGTGGCAGCTTAGTAGTTTTGCCAGATACAGCTGAAAGAGAACAGAGCATGTTACCTTAAGATCACAATATTTCTTCCCAGAGCCACAGTGGTTTAAAAGTGTAAGAGAAGCAGCTGGAGAGTGCTCAGCCCCTGACAGGCAGCAAGGCCACTGTGCTGCTTACTGCTGCCGCCTGAAGATTTACCTCAGTAATCTCAGGAATATGTTAAAGTCCCATACAACATATTTGTGTTGATCTTTAGGTCAGGATTGTGGCAGGTGGGAGGGAAAAATAACAAATGGATAATGCAGATTAATGTTGTTTAGTTTTTACGGTATCAGATAAAACAGCCCAAAGATTTAGGAGCTGCAGCAAGCAAACTTTAGCGAAAAAAAAGAAAAAAAAAAGAAAAAAGGGATTACACAAAAAAAATCCATTCTCCATGAAGTTAAAAGAATAGAAGGTAAATGGGAAGTTTGCCAACATAAAATGCATTGTGACACAAAACTTCAATGATAATCTCAAGCCTTGAAGGCCCACAGGACAGGATTGAAGCACATTATTAAACTGAAAAGCAGAAATTGGCACAGCACTTTGCATTGCTTCACTATATTTTTTAACTGCAAGGCATTGGAGGGGATACTATACCTCAGCCATGATCTGTAGATTTTCATAAAGTGAATCTATTTCATCTTGGGTCTTCCAAATGTTCTCTGGAAGAAAATGGACATCTGGACTGGAGGTTCCACGGAACACAGCTTCAGATGCTGCCCAGGTTCGACTGAATGGTAGCTTGTTTGTCTTTTGATTTAAGTTACCTAGGATTTCTGTCTTCACCACCTGTTAAATGAAATTTAACAGAATCAATTTGGATCAAAATTTCACATGGAAGGAAAATTTGCATTTGCTAGTTCAAATCACAACATTCTGCCTCTTTAAACAAAATGTTTCCAGTATTCCCAGTATTCCAGTAATTGAATCTATTTCCTTTTTATTATTATTCTGAAAGAATGAACCAAATAACTGAAAAAAAAAAAGGTTTTGTTGAAAGAAGCTTCATTTAGCGTATTTTAAAATATATTGATTATTAAAAAAATTCTCATTCTGTGCCCACATCAAAGTTGGGTGGGATTTTTTTTTCCAGTTTTTAAAATTGCCAACAAACCAAGGGATTGACTATGTTCACAGTTCTATTTGTGGTGATGTTTTAGTACTTGAACATTTCCAGTTTCAAAGCCTGTGAATGCCCTAGTGAATAAATGCTTTTATTTGCACATCAATACCATCTTGTTACATCTTTTTTCATATTTAATAACAAAGCAATAAACTTTTTTGTTCTAATAAAAATTAATGTTGGAATGATGAGGTAAAGCAAAGACCGAAAGTCGTGCTCACAGCTCTCAAACTGGTTTGGTTGAACATTGAGTCAGCACATCAGAAGTGTCAAAGGAGCAAGCTATGAAATGTGTCATTCATCTCCCCAAACTTCTGTCACTGAACGAGCTGATGTCAAGTCAAAAGTTCTCTTTCTAGTCAGTGACAAAGCACTGCCACCTGCAGAGATTGACTTCATCCCGTGTGCCTCAAACATCCATTCTGGGACTGTATGAATTGCTCCTGGAGCTGTATCATAGTTCATTATTAGAATTAGAATGCAGACATTCTAATTCTAGTTGCAACATTAGAATGCAGAAAGAAATTGGAAAGAAATTTAGATTAAATGTCTCCTTTTTCAAGCTGATTGAAATTAATAAGAATTCTTCTGAGAATAAACAGCACAAAAGTATTCGTGAGGACTGGTAGAGGGAACTATCACTAGAGAACACTATCACAGAACACTAACTAGGTGGGCTACAAGTGGTCAATGAACTTCTTTGCATAAACAAGAGCATTTCTTTAATTCACAAGACATTTTTAGTTAGAATTAAGGCAAATTTTTATATGACAATTTGGAAACTTGTACTATGGCAAAACCAAGATATCTTACATAATTAAAACCCATCTCATTTACATTCTTCAACAAAATGTGACACAACCCCTCATCTACTTACTGCAGCTGGAGCTTGCTCTGCTGCAATGTTAGCCTGCTCTTTCAGGCGTCTCATCTCAGAGGAATAGGCTGCAACCTCCTTCTCCAGGCGCAAGTGACGATGCAACAGTGCTTCGGCACTTGACTCATCTTTGCCATAGTCCTTGCTGGCCAGAAGGGGCTGCCTTTCTCGCAACCATGAGTTTGCTTCATCGATGTCAGCAAAGTACTGAAAGAACACAGGGAAAAAAACCACTTAGTTTCATCCTGAAAGTATCATATCCAGTTCCTTCTTTTGCAAATACTGAAGGAGGCAGAAATGCCATTAGGTTTGTAGCTATAGGGTTATTACTGGTGCTGTGAAAGCTATGAATAAGGTAGCTCTAAAGCCATGATGCATTTCATGATCAGATAAAGCACAGATAATTCACAGAATCACAGTGAGTAAATAGATTCAAGGATTGCCGTATAACTTTTTAAAAACTCCTAACTCACTCAAACTTTACAGTACTTAATAGCAGCGGTAAAAGGAACCCACAGTGAACAATGGTAGTAGGCACCACATAGTTCCAACAGGCATTTGCTTCTAAGGAATAGTCCAACAACAATGAACAAAATCTACAACAAAAGTTTTCTTTTGTTTTCCAGGATTTGCAGTCCACCTGGCTATGGTTGTAAAAAAGCAAAACAAGATTTTGAGATGTAGAATAGAGGTACAACAGAAAAAAAGAAAATTCATAGTAGTGAAGGAAAAAAGGAAGAACAGCTGTATCATAATGATGTTGAACTTACTAGACAAAAGAGAAAATTTAGACTTTGTCAAGAACAAAGCTGATAAGTCTTGTTAAAGTGTCTCATGGGAACAACAGACTGAGGAAAAAACTTGGGGAAGGGATAATACCTGAGATAATGTTGTGTGACTTGTGGATGCTGCTTTTCTAAGAGTTCTTTATTTGTAGATATGTGAACATTTGTTGGTGTAGAAGTGTAGATCAGAATGGCAGGGGCAAATGTTTCCCAGGGCTTGGGAAGTTCATGGAACTGAACTGAACCGCATCTGTGCCCCCCATGCCACAGCCCTGCTTACCTGTTTGATGAGAGCTGCTGCCTGCAGGCGGCTTTTGCGATCAGCCAGCTCATCTTGGAGCTGCTGCCACAACTTCTGGAGGTTGTCTGTCTGCTTCAGAATGTCCTGTTGGCTCACAGGGTTCTTCTGGCTCAGCTCCAAGCCTCTCCTCATCACATCGGCACATATGTCCCTGTGAGAGTTGCACTCTGCTTCAAGAGCCTAGCAGAAGGACAGGAGACATGTCAGCACAACTCAGTCCCCGTCCGCTGAGGGCGAAGAGGGGGTCCTGTTCTCCACTACTGTAATACATGTTTCTAAGAGCCCTGTGTCTTATCAACGCCTATGACTTTTCCCTGAGCCCTGTCTTGATTGTCCCTTGGCTCACCACACACAAGTCTCTGTCCTGCCTTTGATGTGAAGCTTGTTATGCAGTCTTCTCTGAAGTAGATACTTGTTTGTCATCCACCAATTCACCTGTGTTATGGCTTCCAGAAGCAACACATAAGCAAACAGATGCACGCAAATATATATTAAAACTACAGAAGAGGCTCCTGTTTCAGTTTTGTCATGGAAGTTCTCAAGACCACAGGTCTCTCCACTTGTTTACAGTGATTCTTTGCCGTAAGAAGGCAGTAGCTCATACACCTAAACTTTGATATTAGCCCACAGCAAGCTCTTAGGGAAAGTGGTAACAAATTTGTAAGCTCACACGTTATCCATCCTGCCTGCTTATATTTGTCTTCTTTTCACCACCTCTTTCTTTCCTTACATCTCTCTTGGCCAGAAAAGGTGAGTGGGAAAAAAACCCCAAAAACTAGCAACCTTTTTTTCCTCCTACCCAAAGTGAGCTCATGTGGAGCCCAGTGTCTTCACTGCTGCACTAGAAGCTGCACTGCTAGTCCAGTATGAAGCATATTCCTTCTCTACACTTTCCTTCCCCTACCCTATAAATTTTTTAAAGATAAGGCACCACCATCAAAGTAAGATACCTTGTGCTTCTGAATGGAGGTTGTAATCTGACTGACATCTTTCCCTAATGTTGTCGTTCTTGCTAGCTTCCATTTCTCAGAGATCCACGATTCTTCTTCTTTGCAGTCACGGAAGAATTCAAAAAGCTTCAAAGCCTCTTCTAGCTGGGATTTTCTGAAACAAAGAAGCAAACAGTATATCTCAGTCACAATTAGGTTCCCATGGAGACAATGGTAGCATAATCAAAGAAGAATTTAGAAAATCAAAAATTTGAATGCCTTTAACTTCACTTTGTCATAGGTTTATTTATTCATGGAAGAAGACAAAGGAAACAAAATTACATTTCTCTTTTTATCTAGGAAAGGAGACAACCACATGTTATTCAGACTTCACATAGAGCAAGACATAATAAATGCTGACAATGAAGCTATTCTTCATTTATGAAAATGAGTGATCTCTTTCAGTCAACTGCAATCAAAACACTCAAGTTGTGTTACATATTTATAAATGGAGAAATGAAATATTTCATATGCTGGAAAGCTGTGTCTTCTGATTAAGGGACTGATTTGCCACCCTAATCAGGAAGAACAGAGCCATGAGTATAGCCCTACCGTGACTTGCTCAGAGCTGTAAGGTTCTGATACAGCTGATGGAGCATTTGAACTTTCGCATAAAGCACTTCTGGTTTAACTGTGCTGTCCTTGCTGATTTCTGCTGTCTTCTGGGTGATGTGTGTCAGTCTATCATCATAGGAAGAGATCTGTGAGTCAATCAAGTTGTGCTTCTGCAGCAAATCTACTACTTCCAGGAGCTGCTTCCCACAGTCCTGGGAATTCACTAGCACCTGCAAAGCGAGAAACAGAAGGTATTGCATTGGTAGAGAATGTATCCAGGAGCTTAGTTCAAAGAAATCAGCTGAAAGGTTCCTGCTGACTCTCGAAGCTTCTAAATATGAATGAGTGATGTCAGCTAGGTAAAGCTGAAATCTTCCTGATTACAGGAATCATACTTTTCTTTCAATTTCAATGAGTTAATGGCAGCAATCCAGAGTTTATATCTAATGCAGTGCAGGTAATAATCTCTTCAAATAAGCATCTGTTTACACACCTAAGTTATTTGTAATGATTAAGCACTCAGGGTCTCAGAATTCATTGATGCAAGGAATCTATAGGCAGATTGATTCGCAGTCTGTATTTGGAGAATTCTACATCACATTTTATGGTATGTTTTGACCGCAATGTTTTTTTATTTGAGGAATTAATTGTCTTTGCTATCTAAATAATGAGAAGAAGTACTTCATAGTATTTAATTGGTGGCTGATGAAGGTACCAAGTGCTTAAAAGTCTGTCCTCTTTCTAGTTGTTGAATACAATTATCAATCCTATTGTAGGAAGTTATCATTCCTTACAAATCTTCTCCCATATCCTCAGGCTGTCCTGGTTCTAACATTATTACCATTAAGTGTTCTTTGCTTACTATCACTAGGACAGGAAGATTAATAAGTTCCAGATAGCTCTTATCTTTAATTTGAAATTCACAACTTCATACAGCATGTTGAGGCTTTCAACTCAGGTACAAAGCAAACTGTAGTCACAAGGATTTTTCTGTCTTTAAATAAGACAAGGCAAGACCAAAGGATGTATATATACTTCCTGCCATTACAAAATGAATATTGAACTAGTTATTATTTCCTATGCTAAAGAGAAAGAAAGTGTTCTGACACTCTGTTAACACTTGGAAATTCTTGATAAAAGGAATCACTGTGCATTTACAGTGGAACTTTTCTCTGTCACCAGTTTAAATACCTGAAAGCCAGACATATGCCTGAGCTAGTTCCCACCTGACTGGAGGTACTTTCAGAAGGCAATTCAGAAGAATTAATTGGAATGGGAACAGGAAGCTGCTTTATTCCATGTTTGCTTTTACACCTCTAAATTTAGGTGAGATTATTTCTCATCTTTATTTTACTACATAACTCAAACCTGTTGTGCACTCCCTGTAATACTGTATCTGACTAGGGAGAGCCCCTGGAGCAAAGCCAATTTTTTCTCATGTATTTACCTTCAATGATGAACTGAAATGCATGGTTTGGCATTTAAGTAAAAAGGGTGTATTTTTTCTATAGCTGATAGACTTATCTTCTGTTGGTACCAGGCAGTCCCTGGAATATAGGAGATTTTTTAGGGAGGTACACCGGTAGCAGTGCAAGCTGTGTGCTGGTGCTCAGTACCTGCAGCTCTTTCAGCTCCTCGGTAATGGCATCAGTGTCCCTCATGAGGCCCAGAATTTCCTGCATTATACCCAGGGAGTGTTGTCGTCTCTGCAGCTGTTCCAGAAGATCCTGCCATTGCTTTGAAATGCTGTTTTGCCTACAAAGGAAGAGCAAGAAATGACCGATTTGGACTAAAGACTTGGGGGAGCACTGGGAGATTCTCAGTGCTTGCAGCTTTGGAAGAGCTGAGTGAACACACACAACTCCTGCCACTTGTGCAAAAAGACAAGACCATGATCAGAAAACAGGCCAAAGCAATGTTGTTACCTAATTAGCGTGATTATGGTGAGGAATTTTGGCTAGCACATCAACTGTCATTCACTTTTCTAATTTAGACGTTGTTTTTTATGGATCCTCATACCTGACATCCCACATGGCTTTTATTTGATACAATGGAAAGGCTTGGAAAAAAAGTTGTCTTTAAATGGCTGGTTAAAGTAAAAAATGAATCCAAACCATACTATGAGACACAATCTGATCTCTTAAAGAGTTTAATTTACTCTTTAATAACTGTTTTTCTTAGTTTTCTTGCAGGTTTCTGATTTCATTTGAACTTAGAAAGCATTGAAATACGACAAGAGAAATTATTTGTACGGCATTCTTAGCCATTCCCAAATCAGGCTATATTGATCAGAGAAGTCATAACTTCTCAAGATTTACTCCAAACTGGAGAAGACTTTGTGCCTTAACTAACCTGTATCTCCCCAAACTACACACTGAAAAAAAATAATGTGTTGACTTGGAAAAAAATATATCCCTCTAAGCACTTCTAATGGAAGATAGGACTTTTGGCAGAACAAGAATTTTTATATGTAGTGAACATATCTTAAAACTATTTTTCACCAGAAATCAGTCTGAGGATTTGATAATTCAAGAAAATGATTAACATATTAAAGAAAAAGAAGGTGAAGCATTTGTCTTATCTGCTGAAACTGTTCACAGGTAGAAGAAATTCCTGCCAGTTCTGCTCAAGAGGAACAGAGCTACAATTCATAGTTATAATTCATTTTCTTCCACCACACCACAGCATTTTAATTAATTTAAACCTCCACCACTACACAGTCTCATGATCATCACTCACTTCTTCACAATTTGATCTTTGCCATGATAGTTCTCCTGGCTGATGACTGTGGCCATTTCATCCAAAGCTGTGAAGCGTTCCCTCCGGGGGAGTACATCTGCCACAATGGCTTCCAGCTTCTTACTGGCAGCCTCCATTCTGTCTACACTTTCTGGCCAGAAGTCCTGCTTCCCAATCACTTTCCTCATGTCTTCCAAGTAGGACTCACGCAGGGCTGCCTTCTTCAGGAACCTCTGGGCTAGCTGTTCCAGCCTTTCTAGCCTCAACATCTCCTTCTGAAGTGCTTTTCCCCGGTTGTGTTCTGCCTTTTCCAGGATAATCCAGTGCTTTTCCACATCCTGCAGTGTCTTCCCCTCTGGGGGCAAGTATGGCTGTTGGTTGTTGGCTCTCTGCTTGGTCCTAATGTTGAAGAGATGAGCTTCAATCATGCCCTTCTCTTGATATTTGGGAGGTTTCTCCACAGTGCGGAAGGTCTTGAAGTTGGCCATCAGCAGCCACATTTCTTGAAGAGAGTTAGGGAAACGATGATCATCCAGTTCTATCACCTTCTGTTTAATCCATTTCAGGAGGTCAGAGACCATCTGCTCGTATAGAAGCTTCAAGTCATCTATCTCCTTCAGGAAGAACACAATCTGTGATGGGAATATGAAGTTATAAGCCACATCAGAAGCAGACTGAAGCAAGGTGGGTGAACAGAAAGCAGCATCTTCATAAACCAAGTTTAGGATTCAAATAGTGGAATATGTCAAGTGCCAGGAAAATAGTATTAAACAAGCACGTTGCCACAGTCATCACATTTTTATACCAATGTGGTGATAGCTGTCACATCTGAGGGCAGGTGAAATCCTAGAATGACATTCCATAAAACACAGATAAAAAGCTATTGTTTAATGTCTCAATTAGGTTTTTTTTTTTCCATTCTCATTCCTAAAACCAAAACAATTTTATCCCATTTAGTAATGCAATTACACCCGCTTAGCTTCACCACCTTAGGCTGTAGAAGACCATCAGACAAGATCCTGGTTCTCTCACATGCCCACAGCAGACTGTGATCAAACAGCCCCTCCTCAACCTATTCTCTTGGAGCTGTTTCTGTTTATATAAATTATTAGAGAATGTCTCATAGCCAAAGAGAGGTTTGGAAGGCTGTTAACTCTGATTTAATACTAATTTTCTAAGCTCTCTGTTTTATTTGTGGTCTGACCTGCCTTTATTTCAAGTTCAGGTAAACACTGGAGCAAGCACTTAGAATGAAATCCATAATGAAATGAAAAGTGGCAGAATCAAAGAATTCTTTCTTTCCATTTCACATTTTTTTCCATCTTTGTCTTTTTACTTTATATTTTATTTTTTCCTTGACCTCCTGCAGACGTTAGGTTTAATGCTGAACAATACTGTCTGCCTCCACCATTCCCCTGAGCCCACCTGCTCCAAACAGGCATATTAGTAAGGGAGATGGCAGTGAGCAAAAACCCAGTCCCTGCAGGTGGTAATCTGCTCTCACCTACCAGAGTGCGCATGTGGCAATGAATAAGTGTCACAGTGCTGGAAGAGGAGTAAAACAGCACCAACCTTTAGTGCAGGAAAAGCAGCCCGTGACATCAGGGCTCCCTTCTGAATTTTCTGCCATCGTACCCAGTTCTCGCTGAAAGATCCTAGCAAATGCATGGTCACCTCCCATGGGAGGGGGAAAGAAGATTTACATCCCCAGGCTGATTCTCTCTGCAATCCTGGTCACACACTTACTTCCTTGACACATTCAGGCTTCCCTCCCCAATCCTATTAGTAAATTCAGAGCTGCCTATTTGAGGGGACTAAGGACATGAAGAGATTAACATCTGTGTAGTTCCCCTTCTGAATGCTTATGCATGTCAGAAATGCAGGAAGCCAGGAATGGAATATTAGAGACAGGCTAAAAATAGGGAAGCAGGTAAAGAGAGAAAAATAAGCAAGTAAGTGGAAAGAGAGAGAGAAAAGAAAGAATAACTATTGCTATACAAAATAGAAAAAACAGTGGAGCACAAGAAGAACTGAAAAAGTACAAAGCAAGAAATACTCTTTCTATTTTTTTTCCTTAATATGAAAGTTATGGCCTATTTGATCCTCAGAGTTCCTCTAGTACATGCTTGGTGACTCAAGGACTATTTCAGTTCTATCAGAAGAAAAATAATGCTTCCTGGCCAAAATCCAGAGACTCACGTGTAGATGAGTCAAATCCTACTGCCCACTCTCTTCACTGATGCCCAATCTTTGACTGAATTCCAAGTCTTGCTCTCATCTAATGCTTCTCTTCAGAGAACATCACTGCTACTGATACATGTTTTGGCATCATTTTTTTTCTTGTTGCAGACGACTTTGTTAACTGAGGAAACCCTGCTTTGCAAAAGCTTTTCACCTTATCACCACCAGGGAAGTCTCTGTTTGGATTTTTGATCATACGTGAGACAAAAAGTTTGTGGAAACTGAATTAAATTTTTTTTTAGCTTTTTTCTAGGAGTGTTTCCCCTTCTATTGCACTCCCTCAATTTTCATGTCTTTTTTTCTTGTTTGTTTGTTTTTTCATTTTGCATCTCCTATCTGGCTAAGGAGCTAGAAAGAAAGGATGAGCATTTCCACAGGAAATGGAAATCCAAAATAGTCTCATAGAATAAGGCATCAACTTTCCCATTAAATTAGAAATCTGTTGACTAGGTCTGCTTTTGCCTAGCAGTAATCCTCCCAAGGTTTAATGCCTAAAGCTGCCTTGGAACCACAACAATTCTCAAGCACGAGCTGTGAGGTCAAAAGGGATTCATTTTCAGTGAGGTAAATGCAATACCCTTTAAAGATCAGGGAGTGTACAGACACTTCTCAAGATTCAAGTGACTGTGCCACTTAATTCAGGTCAAGTGATCCTGCAGCTGAGCTTGCACAAAAAAGCCCAATTTCAAACATAAATTTAGTTTTGTGTATTTAACTTTTAACTTCTGAAGACAGCAATGTACTTACTTTGTTAAGTCGCTTTTGTATTGTCTGTCCTTGTTTCATTCTGGAGAAGTAGTGGTAATAGAGTGAAACGTAAGTCATGATGGATCTCTCATCTGGGTAGGGTACAGCCACATCCTCTGCATCAAGCAGTTTGCTGATTCCTAGCTCTTTCTCAGCTACATTGAAGGCATTGTTCAGGTTTTTGATGGGCTGATCCTGCCGTAGTGAGCTATAGTGGATAAGATCAGGCCTGGGAAAGGAGAACAGGGTGTGGAAGGGAAGAAAGATTTATGTTTGTCATATGTTCTTTCAGATTATAAACCATAAACTGTTTATTAGACAACGGAATGTGACATTAACACTGAAATTATTCTCTCTGACCCTGAGCTTCATCCAAGAGCGTCACCACTTGTTTATGTAACAGGAAGAAAACTGTCCCTTATGAAATTGAGGTACCACTCCCAGCAAATCTCTGCCCTTCGCTTATTTCTCTTCACTGATGGGTGAAATCCAAATCCCATTGGAGAAGCAACTCTGAAAAGGGAGGTGACTCCCAGCTTGGGAAGTTACAGGATCCCACCATGATATCCTGGCAGAAGATGTAGCAGAACTGTTAATGGGAAAGAAACGTTCAAGGTTCTCCCAGGTGGTTTCTCTCTCCTACCTTTGGCTGTTTTCTTCACACTTTTTCAAAGGGATAGAGACGGGAGAAAAAAAGAGACTGAGAAGTTGCTTACTCTGTTACAATTAAACAAGAATCTATACAATAAAACCAGTCTTTAAAATTATAACTTTTGAAAAAGAGCAATGGGAACATGACTGAGGGACTGAGACCAAATAGTGGGCAGCATTGCTCAGATGTGTGATGGACTCTTGGAAATGTGATTTTAGGCCCAACAAAAGGAACCACCAAGCAGGAGCTTTTGGTCCTTTCTTCCTCAAAGAGAGAATACCCATTTAAGAAAGGAGAGTCTTCAGTGAGAAGGGGCGAAGACAGAATTTGATAATTTCTTGATAAATACTTGTAATTCAAATCCTGGAACAACTTGTGCTGGAGCTAGAAACAGCAATGAGCAACTCCTCCTGAACCAACCTATCAGATCATACCTGTGAGCATGTATGAGCGCATTGAAGGCCAGTCCATCACTCCAGCTTTTGGAGAAGTCCTTCACATTCACATTGGAGTAGCTGGCAGTTTTATGCTGACACCAAAGTAGTAAGGCTTCATTGGCAAGCAGACCATCAGCTCTGCCTCCAAATTCTTCCTGTGAAGAGAGCAGGAAAAGAAAAATCAGTGTAAGCAATATACAGAAGTAGCATCAGTGGATTTATCTTATGTTTCCAATGTTCACTTTGTATTACTTCTGTCCTAGTCACAAAACCCTTCAAACTCATAACTTGAAGACTGTATGTGCCATGAAGGTAAAATGATTTAACATGAAAGTAGAAGTTTTCTATTAAAGTAAAAGTGACATGAATGAACTCAGAAATTACAACATGAAATGAAGGTGTTAAGAAGTTTTTAAAAGTTTCTCTTCCGCAAAGTTTGTAGAAATTAAGTGGAAAGCAAAGCCCAGTTTATCTGTTTCCTTAGCTGTGAATGAGAACTCAGAAACAAAATATAATGTATCCAGGTCTAATGTTAGAAATTATTAACTTTGATTTCATAATACCTTCAAGGATCTTACCTTTCATGTACTTAAAGTACGTGTTAAATAATTTAAACAAGAATATTTTTCTTCAGAGAAAGAGCAAAGGAGCAGCATGCAGTTCAAATCTAGAGGGAACCATCATGCGAGAAATTTTCTGGAGTCAAAAGCCAGTAAAAAGTTTGTGGAAGAGAGGAACATGAATATTCTTTCTATCTTCAAGTTACTGTTTTCTGTCTCTGAGAAACTACAGAATTGATTCAACTGCTGGTTTTAGAAATTGCTGGCTGAATACCTGGGCATTATTATAGGATCTGCATGATCTAAATGGGCAGGAAACATCACCAAAATGGTCCTTGTCTGCCTGAAAGTCTACGGAGTCTCTGAAATACTCTAATCAGGCAAAAGGACAAAGACACTGTTTTACCTTATCAAGTTTGATAGATGAAATCTGAAATCGAAGTATAATGATCCAGATGAGTCCCAGGATTAAGGTTCTGTCACCATCTACGATATTCTCAGGACCGATCACTTTTACTTGTACCTGGTAATAAACCAATATCCATTCAGCATAAAAGTTCTCATGTCCAGTTCTCTGAAGGAGATATCTGTGTAACAAACTATTAATAAAGGGGTGTTCAGGCTGTTTTGTTAAGGAAAAAAGTTTTATGTGATCTCTTCATTTGTTTGAATACCTGCAAGCTCCTATGTTCACACCCTACGTTCATGTGCACCAAGGATGAGTTTCAGCAAAAACCTGGCAAAGGGACAGTGGTCTCAAAGATTTAAAGTTCCTCTAAGGGTTTTCAAAACTGGTGGTTAAGGAGAGGAAAGCAACACTATTCAGCAGTCCTTTCCTCCAAAGGAGCGATGGCAGGACAAGCTCAAAGACCATCTCCTCTGGCTAGTCTCCAGCCAGCTAGTCAGCATATAACTCCTGGGCGCACCAAACAGTACAAACATCCTACTAGACAAACCACAGCTGCCTTCTCCCTTATTACTCAAGCAGCAAGCAGGATTGTCGTTTATGCCAAGAAGGTGATATCTCTTCAAGAAGTCTGAGCATGTTATACTGGCTCCTGCTGTCTGCATGATCCCCTCTCTGGAGGGTGGGCTTACATGAGAAACGATGGTTGGCTGGTCCAGCTGGCAGATTCTGGGTGTGCACTCACCACTGGGGCTTTACGTGGTGCGTACCCTTAGCAGGCATGTGTCAGCCAGAGCCACACACTGCATTGTGTGTACTGCATTTGTTTTGTAATTAGCAAAAATCCAGACATTATATACTTTCCCACATCTACTGCTATGAAACCCCTCTGCTCCTTTTGAATTCATAGCATGGAGTTTTGTGTGACAATCTTCCAGAGACATCTACACAAATTTATTGCTCAGAAAATAAATGACACACTGACTTGCAGCTGAAATGAGGATGCACAACGGGAATTAATAAAACCACTGCAATGACTTGCGGAAACTATTAGAATCAGAGCTCTAAAAATCTCCTTTATAGCAGGTAGCTTCACCTTTGCCTAATGAGGTTTGCTCTCCCCCAACATCTATGAAAACCTAACATTCAGAAAGATATAGAAATACAGTACGTTTTCATTTAGGTGTGTCTTGTTTGGGGGGACCATTAGCTGTTTATAAGTCATGTTACTAAAATAACAAGGAAATTCAAATCTGATTACTTTCTTTTCCTTCAGTAAAACCCCTGACCTGTCTTCAAAGCCTATCTTATTGTATATTAGAGGGAAAAATCATAATGAACATAATACTAAAATTAGTTAGTAACATACATAAGCTGTTTTGATCTTTAGTATCAATATTAACTTACCTTGGATTTCAGAAATGAGATGGCTTTACTGTTGTTCTCTAGAAAATGCACTCTCATCTTTCCCCGGTTTGGTTTGGGCAAAGCTTCTCCAGAGAGAAGCTCAAGGAGTTGCATGAGAGAGATGCCATCCTTCAAGTCGGTGTAAATATCTTCTATCTCAATCTTTACCTGTGAAGATCAGTCACACAATACAGACTCTGGCCGAGTGCTTGGCCCACGGGACCCTCTACTTGTAATACGAAACAAACACAGTCTTGCTCTTTCACCGAGAATTCTGTATGTCAGGGAATACACGTGAAAAGTGATGAATCTTAATTCACAAAGAATGCATTTACAGGACTGATGTTATTTATGAAAGTGGGCTGATGTCAAAAAAAAAAAAAAAAAAAAAGCAACCACAAAACACAACTGACAAATAAAGAAAAATGCAGGAGATTTTGAAAAAAATATAAAAGAATTCAGCATTTTCAAAATCAAACATTTTGGAAGTGCTGATGTTTTTTAGTTCAATTCAAGTGGATCTTTTCAACTTTTTATTCTGAGTAATACATTTCATTTAAAAATTGAGCCAACAGTCCCATTCAATGACTCAGTTTTTCCATCATAGTCTCAACAAAGTCTGTTGCATCCTGCTTAGACCTGTGCCACCACCCAAAGTCTCCATATTTTTAGCCAGTGTCTCACACTAAGCGAAAGATTAAGATCTTTTAAAAAAACGTGTTTAATTTCTGCCAGCAGTGAGGTCACCCGGTGCTTAGGTGATACAACATGACACAGTGTGTACTCTGACCTAACAAGAACTTGCCGTGGGCGTTTCTGCTTGGCCTTATGCCACTAGCCATCAAGAAGTGACATTAAAACCATACCACGCACCCAACAATAACTTACTGCGATTTTGAAATCATGGTAAAGAATATTTTTGCCTTCAGAACAAAAAAAATAATTCTGAATGCAAGCAGTAGCTTTTTAAATTCAGGGAATATTTATTTAATTGAGGACGGAGGGAAGAGCAAGTAACAGACATGCACCTTTTCATTCCTGATTCATTAATCGGTTTAACAGTTTCTCCAGAGAAAGAAGAAAACACTGAAAGTGCAAAGGCAATTCAGAGAGTCTTTAAACCTGTACTGTGTGTGGAACAAGAATCGACAACTTTTTCTGACTGATTATCCCCACGAAAAACTCCCTGTTGAGTTGTCAACTTTTTGCATATTAAAAAAACTTAAAATTCTGCCTACGTTATATTACCGTAAAAAAAAAAAAAAAGTTAAAGCCCTTATAATCTGTGACACTTCTATAAATGAAGAATAGTTCCATTTAAATTTGTAAGGAGACAGTCTTCATATAACTGCTTTATGTCTCACCCAGCAACAGTTTTAATAGCTTTGTTGCATCATTCTTCTCATAAAGATAACAGCCACAGATTGCTTAACAAATTCAATCCAATGGCACCTTTACTGCGAGACTTGAAGGAGTCAACAGGGCAGCTGAGACTGCTGCAGTCCCCTGCAGTACGACCCAATCCCGTTACAGGTTGTGCTGAAAAGCTGAGACTCCCTTGCTGAGAAGACTTAGATAAGCCATCAGTCTCTGCACCATTTCTTACCTTATATGGCTTGGATAAGCACTCGCAGGCTTTTTTCCCCATGCTTTTATGATACGTGAACAAGTACTGTTCAGGAAGTTAATACTGACATTTTAGTCTTTAAACTTGAAGGTGTTTTTAAAATGAGAAAGTATATGTATATATATATTTATTTGTAGCTAAACAGAAATAATTTCCTGTACCATAAACCCCTAACTTTCTGCAAGTTAGGTAAGAAAAGTAGATTTAAAAGCTTTCTGTGCTCTGAGGCTGCCTTTGCACTAACCACTAACTTAAACCATAACCCTGAAAAAAATGCAGCTAGTAATGAAACATCATATAACAGTGATGAGCTAGTATGGAACCAAGAGGTCTGGTCCTGCTTGGTGGCACCAAGGTCCATTTTAATTAATACCAGCTACAGACTCTAGAAAAGGGAATTGGTTTTATAATATCTGATTCCCTACTGTGACACAGCTACATCATTTGTGTCTGAAATTAGTTTATTTGCAGTCAGTCAGAGACAGTTGGAATTTGTTGGGGTTACCTTAAGCACACAAATCCACCCTAGACTAGCTCTGAAGCTTTTTGGAAGTCTGAGACTTACTGAAAACAAGTTGGTCTGTACTTTACATGGTAGTATGTCTGAAATTGCTAGACTTAAGGCAACTTTTTCAGTCATTGAGCAGTTACCCAAGCTGGAGTGATTAGGCAAAGCAGAAAGTCTTAAATTTTGACCAACTGAGAACTGAATGTTGCTGGGGGAAATTCAGACATTTGAAGATACTTTACTTAAAGGAAAAAGAAGAGCAATTAAGGATCTTCCTTCTGAGACGATCACCAAGATACAATGGACATCACAATATGGCAGGGTTATATAAAGCCTACGAAAGTGAACCATAATTTCAGGGAACACTGGTAATATAGACAATGGAGGCAGATATAAAGGTAAAAGATATGGGCTGGAGCACTCTGCTTAGTCAAAGCCTTCCTTGTTTGCATATATGTGTAATGACAGGAAAAATAGTAAAAAATAAAAAAATACAGTGAGTGAAACAAACAAACAAATAAATAAATAACAGGAAAAAAATCCCCAAATTGAAAGAATCACCTACATCATTCCTGAAGAAAACATTGTTCATCCAGTTGGTGAAGGTTTTCTTTTGCATGGACATACGCTGCTCCTGCAGCTTTTTGATATGATCTTTTTCATATTCGGTAGCCATGGTCACCTAGGAAAGTCAGAAACTCCAGTGAGGTGCTCAGCGCTGAAGAGATCTACCTGGCCAGCTACAAAAAAAGAGTAACATGCCCAGCGTATGTAGGGAACCCAGCCCCATGGGTACAAGATTTGATACCACACCCAGTACAATACCTTAATTTCCTTTTGTACTTCGCACTTTAATTTCCCTCAACCTTATTTTTAACGTACTTGAGTTCTCCCTTTTCAAATGCATCTCTAGTTTCAGGATAAAAACATGACATGTATCTGTGCAGCTTTACTTTCTCTCTTTCAGCAGCTCCCCAGTGACTTGATCCCATCGGGAGCACCGTGATCCGAAAGCTGTCAATAACTTCCTTGAGTGTGCTGGAAGTGCGTGACAGAGAACTGATCTTAAACCCTGCCAGAAACACGGATCTGCAAAGCACTTCCAACACAGCGCTTGAAACTGTGTTATGTTATCTGAGGACCGTTTGAGATGCTGCTGTTGGCTTTCAAGGCACAGTATTTCAAACAGAAATAAAATAGCTGCTTAGGGAGGATATCAAACCAACCCCTTTCTTTCCTCTCATGAGTTCAGCTCTTACATATCTGTCAATGTAAGGATGGCGACACAGGTCCATAATCTCATGGACAAGGTCCTAGGATGGGAGCCGGGAAGCATTATTCCTCTTCCCCAGGCTGTGTCAGGCTTCTCTGCCTCACCTGTATCAGTGAAAATTCAGGCCTGTAATTCAACACAGCACTGAAGCTGAACATTCAAGAAGATAAGAAAGGAAGAGTCTCCTCTTTATAGTCTGTGACAATAAACTGGATTTCAGCTCAATTGAGTAACTCTTTTGGAGTCATTCGGCTTATGGTGTAAATCTGTAACAGCAGTGGCCTTGCTGTTACAAAGGCAAGAGAAACACTTAACAAAAAGTAAACATCAGCATAAGATCCAGAGCTACAGGCATCTTTAGTGACCAAACACCATCTTCTTGAACTACTGCCATATAATTATAAGTATTACCTGGTTGTCAGCCTAGCTGCAAACCCAAGAAACCTGTTGGAATGGTGGTAGAGGAGAGAGGTGTCTCCTGCTGTCAACCCACTGCAAAGACAGAAAGGAATGAAAAATTAAAACCTCTGAAAAATTGCAGAGGTGTGGAGCAGGGTGACTTGCCTCCCAAATATTCTGTGTCCATTTTGCAGAGGCCGAGCTCTGAGCCCTTTTGATTCATAAACCATAAAATACCAACCCCCCCCCACATTATCGGTCTTAGTGTGAGGTGACAGCAATAGGGAATGAGCAACAGCAGCTACTGTATATGGGAAGTTGCTTGCCTGATAGTTTTTCATGCTGTAAGAAATAGGAAGAATTTTTCCATTTTACAAGATGAAAAGGTGTGGGAAGTACAGAAGCAATGATTTGTTAATGCATTTTCTTTTTTTTTTCCCCTTGGCAGAGGTTTCTCAACCCCCAGTGCTTGACTTCTGCAAAACATGGACAGCATTAAAGCCTGACAGTTCAGCAACAACACAGGGAAGGCTCACAACCATAGATGGAAGCCTTAAGAAGGAAGAATGTAGCAAAGTTTGAAATGGAACTATAAAAATGACCCTCACAATATTTTCTGATCTTTTAGGCTACTTCAGCACTGCCTACTTTCCCCATCTGGAGAACAGATACTCAAAGAATTGCCTTCCCCCTGCCAGAGGGATGATATTAACTCACTCCCACATAATAAAACCGTATAGTTAAACCCATATCATAATGCCATTTCTGAATTGGCCAAATGGTTCTCAGAATGTCAGTGGTCTCCTTCTTTTAAAAGGATTGTTATCCAAACATTACAGCCACCCTGAACAATGATCAAACTGATTTCATTTAGATATAAGGGAAGCTTATTTGTTGCAGCTCACCTGCTTTATTAAATTAAGTTAGAAATGCTCCCTGCATCTGTAGATGATTACCTGAAAACGGCTCTATAACATGTTACCCGTATTTGCAGGATGCAAAGGCAGTGCTAAGAGTCAAATCTGGCTATAATGATACATTACCAAAAAAAAGACCAAAGAATATTAAAAAAAAACCCAACTTACTCAGGTTTGGAGGAACTCCTTTCTGACATTCAGCAGTTGGTCATTCTGGAGAACGACTTTCAGCTGTCGATCCACTCCTAGTCCTACGTTCAGCTTGCTGTTTTCATGCAAAACAACCTTTGAATTCAGGAACAGAGGCCAAGCATTTATGATCTACCTATGAACCTTTCATCTCATCTAAAGGAAATAACCCATCAGAACACAATGAATAAGTAAAGGTTGTCCCAGGCCTTGTTCAATTCTTATAGTCAAAAATGATGTGTGAACAGCACCAGAATTGCTATAAAGTAGTAAAAACAGTCATTCACCATGCTGATACTTTAAGAGCATCTTTCACATTTTCACTGAAGGCTCTGGCTGATCACAGGTGGCTTTTCTAAAGGAATTCTTACCCGGGAAATTGAACCCAACAATGGAGTCTGAAAATGAAAGCACAGCAGAGGGTACAAAGAACAGAGCAATTCCCAGGTGGTTAAGGCAAACGAAAAGGTGAAATTGTGAAATGAGGAATTTGCCCATCACTTCTTTGAGGAAGCTCACGTACACAGATACTTGCTGCTCACAGAGCAAACTGGGATCAAGCTGGCACTGCCAGCTGCTTCTGATGCTTGCTCTTGATGGACTTCTCATTAATAACAAAAAGGGAAAATAATTCTGGTAACTTATATAGCAGTGAATCCTTTCTGTCACTTACAAGGTTGCACAAGCACAGAACATATTGACCTGGCATCACTGCTAGGAACCAGAGAGATGGTGCTGGGAATCACTGCTAGAAAGCAGGCAGGCATCTGAAAACAGAAGCTGCAACTGATGTCGTCCGGCTCAGAGATGAGGTAAGGGAATAGTAGTCTTTTCCCTTCTGGCAAGTGTAGTTTAGTTTGCATCCAAAAGTGATGGGAGGAAACACGTAAGACAAAATTAGCAACCCCCCCAAAACTCAGTACAAGCAAAACTTGATCGACAAAATTTGTATCGTCATACACGCCCTAGAGAAATGTCATACATAGCATCACATGAGACAACTGAAAATAAAAATCTGAATACATACGTTACAGGTATTACTCAACATATTACCTCCAAATTCCTGGGCTCACATTCACCAGCCAACTAATAGAAGGCAATTCTTAATGCTCATTAAATAAGAAAATAGGATGACAGGAGGAAAGGGATATAAATTCAACAACTGTTTGCATATCTCCCATAAGCTCATTGCCTGGTTATAATTCAACTTGACTCTTTCCTGTCTTGCTTTAGTTATACATACATTCTTCTAAAGTGGCTTAAACCTGGTACAGGTTGGTCAGGTTGTGTGTGTTGAGAAAATGTCCTTGCTTCTGTCAAATAGAAGGCAGAAGACCAGTAGGGGAAGAGGCTCTGGATGTGGGCATTTCTCCCTATTGCAAGTTAATAATTATCTAAATGATTAAATATGTGAAACATTGGTTTTGCTTTTTATGACAATGCAAGACAATCAATGATGTGGTATGACATTTAATATTAGCTCCTGAATGCCTATCTCCATTTGTAGTACCTATCTACAGTTCAAAGTTGAAACAGTGGACATTTATACACTGATATATATTTTATTTAGACACTTTTAGACACATTTAGACACTGATAAATAATGCCATTTCCTCATTTATTTATATCCTAACAAGGTAAGAGGAAGGGCACAAAAATATTTGTGTGTGGCTTCCTGGAGGAACCAGGAAAAAAATCACCCCTCTGGGCTAATTATGATCCCTCTCTTGCTGGCTCGGCAGAGAAGGGGAGCCTGGCCAGTGATCTCAGGAAGGGGGAGAAGGACGCAAAGAGCATCCTCCCCTGGCCCTGTGTTCATTCTGAAGTGGCTTTCCATGATGGCAGCAGCATTTTTTTGTCTCTTAACAGGAAGGACCCTGATGTGGGATTCCCTTCTGCAAAGTGGCAGCCACAAAAGAGGTGTTAGGTTTTTCTAGCACCCTTTCTTATCTGCCCACAATCTTGTCCTGCTGAAGGAGGAAACAGAGACTGTGGAGATCATACGGACCTCACACCCAAGCAGCCCAGCTTGCAGCCCCAAAGCTCCTCTGCCCCAGCCCTTCCCCCAGTGCTCTTTCATTCCTGGCAACACCACATAGAACACAGAGGGATGTGACACTTCCTTTCTACCTATTGGAATTTTTATTTTTTATTTAAATATAGTCATCCTCCTCCTCTCACAATAAGTATGTGAATTTCCAGCTCCTCTCTAAGATGGGAAAAATATGTTCAATCCTCCTGTTGCAAAGAGCATAAAAGTGACAGTCACAGGACCGGCAGAGGGTTGGAGACATGGAGTTTGCTGCTTCCATTCCCACCCCTGACCTGAGCGAGAGCTGATCGCCACGAGTTTTCCTGGGACAGAAGAGCCCTGGTCCTGTGGAGGCCTCCCTGGCCCTGCTCTCCAGGCCAGGGAGGCTTGTGCCCCTCGCCCTCTAGGATGGAAGAGTCTGCCAGAGGGCAGTACATTCGCACAGGTGGGTACAGGTGCCTTCATGGGCCAAAGTGCCCCCGCATCAGGCCATTCACAGCTGACAGTCCCATAATTAAATGAGCCCTTCCTCATACCAAGCTACAACATCCATGCTCTGAGCCGTCAGTGAGCAAAGCCAGCTCTGATTTAAAAGCCACGTGGCCATATTCATACCAGCTCCTACAGAGGACTGAATTTATTCACACAGCTGAGGTGAAAGGTTTGGCAGAGCCCGTCACCCTCCGTTACATGTGCTTTGCATACACAACGTTCCTAAAGGTACATGAAAATCTTATCTGATCTCTGCTAAAGAGAAGGTTCTCCAAATCTTAAAGAAAATAAGTACATTAAGTGCAAACACATGCATGACAGCTCAGCCCTCTGCCCCCCACTGTGTCTCCAGCCATGTTGCTTCCACATGTAAGAGTCTCAAAACGACAAACATCTGTGCCTTAATGCTGTGGAGTAGGAAGGCAGACCCCCCTCAGAGCCATGGTCTTGTAGTCCCCAACACGCCAAGCAAGCACAGAAACTACTCTGCTGCCTGGGGCCAGCAGCCCAGGTCCTACAGGTAGCCCTCCCCTCTGCCACCCTCCCCAGCTCCAGCAAACAGCTCATCAAAGCAGCGTGAACACAGGTGAGATGAACCATGATCCCAGAATATTTCCTAACCACATCCTGAATTACAGTGAATCTTAGACCTCATCGTGACACAGAGGACCTACGCTTTGGATGCTGAGAACACCGGAGAGCAGCAGGCAGTCATTATCATGAGAAGCTGGTTGCTCATTTGGGATACTAAGGCTGAAGAGAAGTTGGGGAGTTGGTCAAAAGCCGCTTAGGAGAGGCATGGAGACCTCCAGCCATCAGTCTCCAAAGATTTCCTGTTTTCACAGGCCTCTCAGCTGAACTTTGTCCCTGAATACCCAAATACTTCTCTCGGCTTCTCTCCCCGGGGGGCTCCAGCTCATCAGCCCCAGGCACAACCCCCTCTGCCTCCCACATACCTGCCTTCCCAGCGCCGCCGTCACCAGCCGCCCAGGGCTGCCACCCACCCGAGGGCAGGGGGGTCCTCAGGGATGGAGCCCCAGCTCCTCTTGCAGCTGAGCTCTGCCCAGGAGGATCTAAATCGACATCCCGGGATGCCGAGTAGTTATAAACCTCAGCCTCCCCATGCACTAGTCTAAACTAGAAGTTGCTTTTCTCTTTGAATAGTTGGCTGGTGGTGACATGACATCAACAGGGAGCAGAATTCAAGCAGAACAGTCGAATTACATCATCCAAAGGAACTGGAGCCCCTCACTGCATTTGCAAAAGAGGACAGCTTAAAGCAAAATCAGATGGATTTATTTTTCCTGGCACGAAGAAGTTCAGTCATCTTTTTCAAACAGAAAATATACGTTTGCTTGTTTAGTCATGAATTAAAGACATTTTCTCCTTGGAGCTGTTTATATTCTCTTGAAATTTTCCTTCTGTTTCTGAACCTCAAATAGTTAACATAAGTGCTTCAAAGGCTTTGTGGGATGAACACATGGGACAGAGAACTTTAATTCTCTTTCCATTACATAAAAACACAGATAAAGGGTTTCAAGTGACAGAATATCCTTAATATTTTGAACATGATATTGAAAACGGGCCTTAGAAATTGCTGCATTGGCAGTGTCAGATCTAACTACTGTATTTTTATCAAATCCTTCAGATTTTTTCATTTTTATTCATTGCTACTAAGGAAGACCACTGCACGAGGGCAAAACTACTAATCCTGCATAGCTGCATTTTAGCAGGTTATTTGTGTATTGGAGTGATAAAGCATTTAGCTCTATTTATCAATGAAACAAAAGCTGTGAGACTTAGGGGCAGATCTGCTCCCAACGCCCTTGGTGCCAGGGGACTGCACCCTGCTCAAGGGGACAGTTTGCCCTTAGGCCTCGATTCCCCCCCTGCCCCAATCAGCAGATCACTGATTACAATCACAGCCCACACTTCCAGCTTCATTGCGAAGGCCACCCAGTCACCTGGAATAATTGAAAGTAGTTGGCAAAAGACACACAGGGTTGTATAAACAGTTAACATGAAGCGCGCAAAGTTTATCAGACAAGAGATAAGACAGGGCAGCGCCAAATGAAGAAAAATTGCAATTGCTCTCCATTGTAGGGTGAAATGGACAAACCTGAACCTACTGGTTATAGTTACATTGTTGCTTACTTTCAGACTAGACAAGAAATGGATGCATTTTGAGAAAAAAATCACACAGAATGATCCAAAAGAGGATATTACTAAGCACGAGCAGCACCTTTCATCAGTTCCTTGTTTAAAATGCTTAAAAAAATGATAAGGGGGGGTTAGACTACATGAGCTCCAGAGGTCCCTTCCAACCCCATGTGATTCTGTGGTAATCATACTTAGAAATATTCAGTGCACCTGAAATACAGCGTCCGGTGAGAAATACATACCATTCATGTAAAATGAGATACTTTCATTACTATGAAATCTTCAGAGCCCCAGACTGGATTGGAATATGGGATGCTGAGCTAGCAACATCTTGGAAAGAACACGGACAAGCTCTATCTCAGAGAAAAAAATAGGTTGGAGAACAAGTTAGACTTGGCGTTAATGAGTTTCCAGAATTCACTGGAGCAGAAAGTAACTGGGTCCACAGTCTATCACCAGGTATAAACCTGTGCTAGCATGAAGTCCTGGGGAGAGGAACCCATCTCAATACCATGGTTTCCATGAGAGAAGATATTTTTCCTTGGGGTCAGAAAAGCTGCACACATACAGGACTTCTGAATATAATTGTGAAAAACACGTACACCTCCTTCTGCCTGTGCCTTGATCCCAACAGGTGTTTGCCAGGTTTGGTCATGTATATCCAGAAGATGCCATGAACCTCAGGCAAAGGGAGCCACCTTCAGCAGATGCGTTTGTTCATCTGCCTAAGGTGGGCAGGGCAGTCAACTCTTTCTCCTGGGGTTTCCTACCGAAGACAGACAGGCTGTCCAAGGGCCAAGCTTTCCAAAAGGTCTCTGCACTCACAGTTAGAACTTGTAGCATTATACAGCCTTGGACAAAAGAAGATCAGAATAGTGTCTGCTCCAAGGTCCTTACAAATACATCAAATATGGGAGCCAATGACAAGGTTTGGAGAAAATTAAATGGTACAGCAGGCATAAATAGAAATATTTCACAGTTTAAGTGTGCCAAATATTAGAAGTATTAATTACTGCAAAACTTACAGTTGAACTGGCAGTGTGGATATTCATCCACTTTTCCCAGTTGTCCAAATATAAATCGTGGATCTGAGCAAAACATCTAACTATGAAGTGTGCTGCAATTTTTTCCAAAATGTCTTATATGTGGAGTGTATAAAACACCATTCTACAAAAAAAAAAAAACCCAAATCCCCCCTTCCAAACTCCATTAAAACTTCTATCTTCTCCAAACTAGTTCCGACTTTTATAAGCCACTGAAATTCAACAATTTAACAATTGTGTACTCTTGCTTTCAAGTGACACACGGCACAACCACCACCAGCATGATGGAACAGCCCCGCTTGCCAACACCGCGACGTACAACCCCTTAACTCTGCAGCAACTTGGATCTGGTACCAGTAGAAGCAGCGTCTGAACTGTGGCATCCTGGTGGCACAGATGTACCTTTGGAGACGCTTCAAGAAAGTTCTGTGTAAGCCCAACATTAAGATGAATGTTCTATTGATATAATGGGTTATTTATAAGTAATAGGTAGCATGGTGTGACAGATGCCCTTGGATTTTTTGGGGACAAACATATCAGCAAGTTAAGTTCTGCTAAACTGCTATTTAATCTACTCATTTTTCAAAGTTAATACCCCCACTGAAGTTAAAAAAGTGCCTCTCAGCTCAAGCTTTCAATCCACATAGGAAGACTTTGATTTATCTTCCACATTTGGACTTTAAGAATTAATTTCCATGCTTAGACATTAAGAAATTCCAAAATTACAATCTGCTATAAAAATCTAATTATGGAGAGGTGCAGGAGGGTTGGTTTTGGTGTCGTGTGTGTGTCCCCCCCCCCTTTTTTAAAAATATCAATTTATTTCTGGAGCCAAGCCCTGGCATGAACAGTAATTTCAGCAACAAGATCAAGGACACAGAAGATAAATAGCCATAACCTATTACGGATACACAAACTGAGGTGGGAAAATAAGCAGCTTGCCCAATACCTACTCTGCCTGTGAGCCTTAACTAGGAGGATTACAAAATTCTAGTCACTTCATGAAAGACTACTTTCCAGAAAGAAACTTACAAAAGAAAATCTCAGGTAGTTCAAGATTAGTTTATTAAATCAGTATTTTTTATCACCACTTTCTAAAAACGATTACAAAGCATATTAAAATATATTACAGTATCTGCAAGGAATTTATTGTATAATAAAAGTGCAACAGTAATGAACTTACAACTTTGTTTGCCTAGCTGGACAAACTGAAGCACACTGCACAGATCAAGCCTTCCCTCAAAAATTAGAGTGCCTTCAAAGTGAAAATACAGTGTTTAACAAAAATATAAGAAAAGGTGAGCATGTGAAGTAGAAAACAAAGTTCATGATCATTCTCTCAGTGCTGTTACACATACCCATCAAATCATACACTTCAAACTCTCCTTGAATTCTAACAGTATAAAGAGCCACCAAAGTGAGTGCACGTTGTGAAGGGAAAGAAGTGAGAAGAAGAAAAAGAGAGGGTGCATTTCAAGTACTGGAGATAAATGATGATGTTGAAAGTCAGGGACCACAATGTTGCTTTGAGACCATGTTCCTCAACTAACAACTTGGACTGCACCCTGACCAAAAAATCTTTGTAAACTACCCTTTTCAAGCTGTCACAAATTTAAAAGACTCTCGCTGTCCTCTAGTGTGTTTTTGAGCGGTAGCCCCAGATGTTCTGTCCCAATCTACAACAAAATTCTAATTATTTTTTGTGGGAACAAAATTAGGGGTGGGAATTAAAACTGTGTTGGGGAATAGTTGGAGAAGAGGTAAAAGCAGCAGTCTCTACATTGGTTTATGGCAGCAGTCTACACCAGTGGGCACTGATTTCACAGGATGAATTACCGACAACTTTGAATGGTCTCACAGCAAATGTAATCAAAATCCTAGGCATAAAATGGCCAACAAATCCAACATCTTAGTCATTCTTCAACAGATATTAGTAGCATCAAACTGAACACCACATTACCTCATACTGCTGTTCCCAATAACTACTCTGAGCACAATTTCATGAGAGAAGGTAATCCTGCTCACTTCTCATTCTCCTAACACAGGGACTCACCGACTCCACAGATCATTATCTGAACTGTTGTGTGTGGCTGGCAGAATAACTGAATGGGTTCGCAGGATCTGACAAGCCAGAGAGCCAACAAGGCAAATGGAGGAGGCCCACAGGTAGGAGAGGAGGTAGTGAGAAAAGAGGACCATTCCCCTGAGCAACAGCAACCTACTATATCCGTTCAGCTGTGCAAGAAGCTGCTGTTTAAAGCCCGGGTGAAATGTTCTTTATTCCCATCAATGAAGTGCAATGCTACTGCACTGCGCCACATATCTAGAAATACATTTATGCATGTAGCTTTACATGCCGATCCTGAAGCACTTCTATTCCTCCAGATAAATAGAGAAAATCCACTTCTAGTCCTATATACATGCTTCGTGCATTCCCCTTCCAAGTTCCACAGAAAAAACAAAGCTAAACATTTCAACCCCATCTAGACAAAAATACTTAACAAAATGATGCATTTCAATTTGTTTCCTCTAAGCCCAAGTTAGCACACTGTCATGCAGACTGAAGAAAAGGCTGTGCTATCCATTTTACTACCAATAAGGCTAGAAAGACAAAGTCACTGAGAAACTACCTTGCTCCTCTCACTGAAGGCAGATGTTTCTACTGGCATGGGATCACTTGACTCCAATGCATTTGGAACATCACCCCTGGAAGCTACACGCAGTAGGAACTCAAACACTGGCCACCCCTAGAACCCTGTGCTGAAAAGCGAGGTAAGGCAGGCAGACAGTCAGAAGACAAGCAACTTCCCAGATCTCTCAGCTTTGCCCACACTACAGTACTCACAATACACAAGCTACTTTCTTTCTCCTGGTTGCTTTCCTTACTAAGCTAGCCAGGCTGGTCATTAGTGCGTGAATTTGTTTCTGACTGCAGACACAACACACAAACAGGCATACATTACTACTTCTGCAGCCCGTTGTTTTAAAAAACAACTCCTGCAACATCTATAGACCACTTTTTGTTCAATCAAAAATAAATTACATAGAAAATCTGTTACTTTGCAGATTTACAGTCACACAGATAGACTCACAGTCAAGTTTCACAGCTCTACTGAAGTGCACAGAGATGCACTCAGGCGAATCTGGCTCCTAATTTAGGTCTAACAGGAATAAAGTTGGTACGCTTGAATGATAGGAGATAAACCTAAGAATTAAAAAAAATATAAATAAATAAATTCAAGCAAGTCCTCAAGAACAATTTAACTATGCCAGTTATAGTTGATACAGTCCTGGAAGCCTGGCAAGATAAAGGTGTTCTTATGTCAATACTTAAAATAGCTTCATTGTTTTCCCATGGTAGAGCCCTGGCAAAGTTCATGGTAATTTCACATCAAAATAGAACAGATGCGGAAAGATACGGGGTCTGGAAAGATATGAAGCATTAAACCTGACTGACAACCTACAAATGTACGATTTGAAAGAACAAGCTGATGGTCTTCTTAGGTCACGTATAAATCTGAACACGTAAGTGTGACTAAAATCTTAACTGGGAGACAATACCCAAACCACTTCCCTCCCCACCTCTACTGAAAGGATGCTAAAACACTTCCTGGCCTGCTCCATCTCAGAAGACACTACTGATACCACTGACTGAGACTCAAAGAAAAAGTGCTCAAAACTACCTTTGATGTGTAGGGTATTTCATACTACAGATGGAATACAAGTCAATTCCTGCTCACATGCATAGAGAAAAACCGACCACCAAGTTTGACTTTAGAAAAGAACTGGCCCTCCATGAAAGACTCAAGTTCATAGGGCCAAAAATTCGCATTCTTTAAAGGTACTGATAAAAATCAGTTGTAAGCAGCCAATATGTTCAACTTTGATTGTGTTGTTAGAAAAATGAATGTTTATTAAGCATCCATTTCTTTCACAGATTATTTCCAATAAAAGAATAATATGTGGAGGGACCAGTCTATCACTTATTACAGTCAATGTAAAGATTCCTGTTAGTTTCCCCACCTTTCAAATCTGCCACCATAGAAATAAAATCTCTTTTGTGGTTGTCAGCTACATGTTGGCAAAACAAAAAGTTTAAAGCTTTTCTTAAAAATATTCTATATATAAAAAAATGCAGAGATAACTGTATAATTACCTGTAAATAGAAATTAATACCGATGAAAATTTCTCGAGACAAATTGATATGCTTTGAAGAGGCTAACCTTCCTAAACAGAAAGTGAGGCTTGATTCCAATGGAAACACGATTTGAGGTTTTTTAAGCTTGTGAAAACATTCTGCTGTCACTTTGAACAAGTCAGGAATTTATTGTCTGCAGAGCAGCTAAACTGAAACCTCAAAAGAGACTACAAATCCAAGGAGCAAAGAACATTCAGTTCTTTTAATGATAATACTGAGTATATAGTGCTGCATAAAACTGAAGAAGCATTTCTGACAAGACACAGTGATGACAGATTGAAAGAATCATTTTAATATTTTGCAGTTTTAGCAAATCAGTGAAGTTGTTCTAAAACAAGTCTGTTCATATTCTAAGCGCTTAAAAGACTATCTCCATTAATCTTCTCTCTTCTTCTACCCCCAAATTAAATAAAGAAAAAAGAACAAAAATAAAATTTTCCTTTATACCTGCCTATTCTTAAACTATAGAGATGCTGACATTCACTTGATGCCTAAAGGATGTTTCTAGCATAGAAAACGTTCCTTGCATAGGCAGGTGAATTTAACATTTAGAGCTTCCTTGCACTATTTAAAATAGTTTGGAATAACTTATGGTTGATAAAAGCATTTAGTTTTGGTGAAGGTCAGTGATTGTATACATGGTCTTTTCTGCTTCATGGTTATAAAAGGCAGCAAGACATGGAAGCGGGACTACAAAAACATTTTCACCTTACGCATTATGATAGATCTATACAAGGCACTTGTGATAAGCATGTCTCAGTGAAGGTCAGCAGGGACAAGTACATGAATGTTTCCCTGCTACTATGCTTCTAATTTCAGTAACTTGCATGAACTGTGCTGTGAGGTTTAAGGATCTAAGACTAATTTCAAATTTTGGTGGTTTCAACACAGAAAGATTTCCAAAACCCTCATTCTTAAATTTTTCACTCTGCTGTCTGCAAAGGTTTCCTGTGAGATGGTGGCACCAGGTGGGAAGGCAGTGTGCCTGGAAGTTCATATCCATCCAGTTTAATCTTGATAAGATGTTTTGCTAATGCAAACTCCTCATCATCCAACATCCCATCACCATCACAGTCTGCAAGTTTCCAGATCTTCCCCAAGACACTGTTGGGTAGTTTAGAAGTCACCATCTCCTTCTTTGCGCTGATCCCAGATATTTTGCCATTGATTGGTGAGAGAGTGTAGAAAATCTCATCATAAGCAGGTTTATCTTTGGCAACAACCCATTCATCTTCATCAGCTCCTTCCTTAACGCCTTCTCCATATCCGTGGCCAAAGGGTCCTGCCATGGTGCCATCAAATGCTCCACCGTGTACCATCTCTGTGGGCATATTGCTCTCTTCCTGGCTGATCAGGCTCATCAGGGAGGCAATTTTGTTGGCCAGCATGTTATCCACAGCTTCAATCAGCTTTGGCTTCAAGGAGTGAAATTTAGTGAAGTCACAAGTTTCCAACAGCTCCTGTCAATGACAAAGGTTTCAGTGACAGTAGTTAGAAAAACTTCCAAAACATTGAAATGGGTTAAGGAACGGGCTTTAAACTAAAATAATCTGTTACCTTTTGAAGCAGTTTCCATAACTGAAAGCCCTCTTGAAGGAGAAGCAAAGCTGACACACGTATTGTACACTTAATACACTGGTGAAATACACTAAGACAATTTTCTAACAGTATACGAGCTGGTCTCTTAAATTACAATACAATTTTTAAAACAGCAATGCATAAAAACATGGCAGTTGATGAATGTTACCTAAGAACTTTCCATTAGGTGATTTTCTTCCAGACATCGGAGAAAGTATGCAAGTAGGCCCTCAGTTCTGCTAGCACTTGTGCAAAGCGTTTAAGTTAAAAGTAAATCCAAGACTGTTCTGATCTGCAGGACTGATCTGATTTTATAGATGTAACTTCTTGTTTGTGGTTAGGTCATGAAGTGTCCTTTACCAATAAAGAAAAACTGAGTTGGATAACAGCAACAGTGTTTTTATAGAAGTTCTGCCAGAACTCATAAGTCACACAGTTCCTTGCTGAGTTTTCATCTTGTACATAAACTCCTACCAACCTCAATGAGATATTTAACTAGGTGATATGCGGTATTTCAACACAAGCCCAAGCGTGTTTCACACCAGAGCACTGAAAAATTAAAAACACTTTAAGTAATTATTAAATTATTTCTTCATGCAAAATGCTAGCCAGCAAGAGCGAGTTACAGTGAAAACTGTTAAAACACCCAAACTCCCCCAAGACTCCTCTCAAAACAGTGTTAAACTGTTTTGACAAATCACATCTGCCTCAGGGATCTGCTCCCATACATATCAGAACTATAAAGATATGAACCCAAGAAACCTGAAGCACTGGCTAATGGCTTTGCCCATGTACACAGAACTTTGGTTTTCTTAGAGGAAAACCATCAACCAATAACCATCACTGTTCAGGTGACATTTATACACAATCACCTGATTTACAAGCAACGGATCAGGATAAATTTATGATACGCAATAAATCTTAGAAAGCAAAGGTCAAATCTGCTATCTGTTTGGCACAGTTTTGTTATTTCACCCTTTCACTCCTCATTACAGGAGTGACTTATCTCTCATGCATATATTTGCTGCCATCTGCTGCTGAGGTTTAGTGACACTCACTATCAGTTTTATAAAGTTCCATTCAAATTTTGTTTCAATATCCAAACTGACAGGTGATCATCTCATATTCTCTCATTCCCCATCGCCAAGAAAAGTGACAAGGAAAGAGTCAACTTTCTACACAAGCCCCTTTTAAAACCTAACTCATGAAACCCTTCCAACAATCCTGCCTGCAAAAACCTAGCTGAAGTAAGACCTGTGCTTCATCTATAATTTACTGTCTTATGCCAATAATTGATTCCCAAGTTAAATATTTAATTCATAAAAGAAACCTGTGCATCCCTATAGACAGGTTAATCAGCCAGTCACCACCCTATGATGAGCAGTGTAAAGGTACCACATAAATTGTCAGAATGATACTCAAGAGTCAATCTGGAAAACATTCTCCATCACACTCATCACTAGCCCATGGTCAGACCAAGCTACAGGTTCCTGATCTGTCCTACCTTTTCCAATTCAGCTGTCCTGTTGGGAAGTTAGTATTATTCCAGAGGAACTGTAATCCATCACTTTACCTGCATTTTCTTGACCTCGGGAAAGTCCCCTGCTGAGATATGGTATTCCCTTTGCAGTTGGATGTAGATCTCTGGTAATCTGCTGATCAGTTCCTTCTTCTTGTTCTCTTTCCCGAATACAGAGGGCATTTCTTTTTTCAGATAACTGATGATATAAGCATGAACCTAAGAAGAAGCAAAACTGAAATCAATACTACTGTTTATCTACACTTAAGATTAGTGTTCTTCACCCACGTCATGAAAAGAAACAGAAATAATGTTTCCCTAAGTCAGTTCAAGGATAAGATATTATCAACAATTGTTTCTGGAACTTTATGCTTATATGAACAGTTATCAACTAGCTTTTGCTGCTTTCAGCATTCCTTTGAGGGGCAGAGAGAAAGCAAACATATTTAAAAGAAATACAGATGGATACTTGCAGTTTAAGCAGCAGCATGGTACAGCATTCTATCAGTACCAACAGTCAGAGCAAAAGCAAGGCCCCAAATCCATGTCCTGATACTACAGGCATGGACCATACACAGAATACCACCCATATCTGTCCATCTGTCTCAGTGGCAGAGATTTGTAACCCCATTTGCCTCGCCAATTATTACTGTGAGAAGCAACAGCTTAATGCCTCAAGTAACCCAAGTATGCTAAGTGGCCGAGCTATCTAATTGAAGTGACACTATTTTCCTACCTATTTACTCACAGAGAAGTGAGCACCTATAGTCTGTATTTATGCAGCCACAAGAGGATGACAGAGTAAGTCTGTCCTAAGAGCTGCATGCCGAGGCTGCCTCACAAAGCCTTAGGGAGAAAAGTAGAGTCATTCCAGCATATACAGACGGACATTAATTTAGAACGACAAGTCCTAAAACACACTGATACTTGCAGAACTCTTCAAGTTTCCCATCTGCCATGATTATGATCATCAAAACATCCATCCTGCCCATGCACCCTCCTTCCACCCTTACCCCCGAGCCATCCATCTCTTCCCCGTACCACCATCTCACCACAAACAGGACCTGTGTGGCCACAAAGTGACTGATCTGTTCCAGACAGGACAGAAACAGTGGGTTGCACTTCTTAACTGAGGTGAGTTCACTTGCCCAGTTGATTATGGGGACACAGATATTCGTGCTGCACACAAGAAGGAAGCTTCTTTCTTTAACAAGCCATGCCCATCTATCAGAACTTGAAGTAATCAAATGGTTTCCTAAGCTCCACAGGCTATGTGTTTACATAACTCAGGCCTTTCTTCATTAAAATAAGGATGTAGCTGTTGCCAAAACAGAAGTTACATACAGTTTTCACACCCACAGGAAAACATTAAAATAAACGAGAATTTCTATCAAACCACTGAACAGTAAAAAGCTGAAATTTTGAAGAATGGACGAACACATACTACCACAAAAAGCATTGTTAGAACAAGTGATTACGTAGATATGGTGTAAGTTTAATTAATACCTACCAAAGCACCACAGAATGCACTTTATACTATTCTGTACAAACCCAACACATAATCTTTATAGCGAAAGTGCTTTCCAGTTCCTTTCCTTACTTGAAGGCTTAATGGAAACTGGAAAAAAAAATTCTCTTTTTTTTTAAAAAGAAAAATGGTGTAACCACTTCTTTGCATGTCTTGAGATCCCAACTTCCACACTGACTTTTAAGAGAACAATGCCAAAAATTGGAGAGGAATACACACTCAACATCACTTCCTTATATATAGAAAAAGTGCATTAATTTTAATTGCAGATAAATTTACATTTCTACAGAAGAGAAAAAAAGTAATAGCATAAAGCAGCAGGGTTTTTGCATAAACCCATTAAATTTCCTGACAGGGTAGATATTAGTGTTTCTGTAGAACAATAAAAGGAGGAAGAAATTTTTACAATGAGAGTGGTGAAACACTGGAACAGGTTGCCCAGAGAGGTGGTAGATGCCCCATTGCTGGGACCATTCAAGGTCAGGTTGGATGAGGCTCTGAGCAACCTGATATAGTTGAAGATGTCTCTGCTCATTGCAGGGGGTTGGAGTAGACAACCTTTAAAGGTCCTTTCCAATCCAAACTATTCTACGATTCTAAGCGATTCAACAAGGACATTTTTAAGAGAGTTTATAAATAATTGTAAGCAGTTTTATGGATCTTATGTTTAAAGTAATACTTCTATCAAAACCAGAAAAGTATGTTTATAGTTCACAAGCAGTTACAGTTTCCCATGTATACGCTAAGTGGCCTAAGGTTGCCAAGTAGGTACATGTGTTTCTTATAGATAAGAACATTTTCTATCTTCAAAACGGCAGACTGAGCTACAGGACTTAAAAAAAAAAAAGCTAATGCTCAAATTTGACTGCAAGTTAACAGTTTGCTTTTGGTTTTGGTTACTATGCATGCTTTAGAACAGTAGGACAAAAGAAATAGGACAAAAAATACCACACAACACAAAAAAAATATTTTTTTGAGTGTCAGTACTTTAAGTTCAGCTTGGAAGGTAGAATGATGACACAGGAAAGATTACATTGCTGCTTTCCTGTAGATAAACAGTTTATTGCCCACTCTTAGCTGCCTAATTAGCATGCCCTGTGAGCATTGTATTTTGTACTCACTTTTATCCATTTTATTTTACATTACATAGAAACACCTAAAAACAATCCATTGGACTTTTCCAATTTCAAAACAATTGTAACAAATGAAAGCAAAAAGCTACCAATAATATCCACAAAATAGACTGAGATTATAGCAACTTTTAACACATCATCAGGAATGTGATTTTAAATGGAATTTTCAAAGAAGCAACTGCTATGGGGTACCCTGAAACTCAGGCCATAAAAAAAAACCCAAAACAACTTAAGTGTAGCACTATATTCAGAGAGTCAATTAAGCCAACATAGGGAGTGGTATACATCTCCACACAACTATTCTTACATCACTGTAAGTGCACATCCTCTTCATTTTTGCTTAGAAATCCACATGAAAATGTGTCCCAAGACAACCACACTAACTCCACTCTCATTCTCATTGGTAACTGCATAGGGAATCCCAACATACCTTAAAATTAGAATTTCTGTCTGGTACCACCAGCTTTCTCCCCAAGTATTCTGAAGTTAGTTTTCTTTCTCCAGTTTTCCACATGACAAATCATAATTCTTGAACCACTAATCTTCATTTTATTCTTGAGCTTTTCAAAATAACAAGAAGC
>JAOQGH010000040.1:25463106-25547450 GCA_025769975.1 Gallinago jamesoni
TTTTCCACATGACAAATCATAATTCTTGAACCACTAATCTTCATTTTATTCTTGAGCTTTTCAAAATAACAAGAAGCTTGGCAGTGCTTTTAACTATTATTCTAACAGCAACTCCAGTGCTACAATAAAAGAAACCCACTGCAGAATCAGAGAACCAGGTAAAGAAGTATTTTAGATGGCAACCAAAGCTTATTCTAGTCAGGCTACGAGAAGAAAGGACAGAAGCTAGCATCATTAAGCAGGGAGTCCAAAGGTTAGTGTAAAATATATATGGAAGATTTTACAAATAAGTAATTAAAACTTGGTGGTAATTCACAAAGCTTTAAAGTGACATCCACTCATTCATCAAAGTTAACTAAAGACCTATTAAAAAAATTAAACAGGTTTTAAATGGCCAGCACAGTGTTGTCACAGACAGCCTGCCCACACACACTAGTTAGTTGCACATAATGCATGTGACTCCTCCAGAGCCGAAAACATGGGGAACAGTAGACAGGGGCTACCTACAATGCAGCACATAACTCATATTTCAGCATAATGAGGTGGGGTTTTCTGGATATGATGACACAAAGTCTGTATCACACCAGTGTCTCTCTTACAGGGAGTGAAGAAGGTACAATCTGAGAGGCTCAAGAGTGTCAATCTAATGCACAAGCACCTCCCCAATTCATCAGTATCTGTACTTCAGCAAGAGTAAGGTTTTTAATCAGTCTTGTATTCCAGGATATAACATAAATGCATTTAGTAAAAGTGTCTCTCCAAAGCAACTAATTGAGAGTATGCATTAAGGCATTAATACGCAAAAACGCATATGGAAGGCTGCATATGAATAGTTCTGATTGTGATTTTTTTACACACCTTTTTCTTTTTTTTTTTAAAGACTGTTCTCTACATCTCAGCCATTGTTAAAAAAAACACCAAAAGTGGAAAAGTGGTTTATCTCTAAAAAAGAGCATTAAGATTACCTTGCTGCACAGTGTAAGAGAAAAAAAATAATTGACTCCTCTACTGAGCAAACAATAGCTTTAACAGCCAAAAAAAGCATCAAATCCCTTCTCTAAGGTTAGGGAGGCATCCCAATACAAGTCTTGATTTACTCCTACTTGCTTCTATATCCTGGGTGGCTACCTCTTCCTTGAAAAACTGACAATTCAATCCATTTGCTGAAAACCATAGTTTATACGTAGGGAAAGATTGGGAAGGGTGAGAAAGTACACACTGAAAGAGACAGAAGAGACTGTTCATTCGATTAATTTAGTTTTTTTATCTTTTCTTACCTTTGCAAGTCTCGCCCTCTTAATGAGGTCATTGAGTTTCCGCACAGCAGCTTTCTGCGGGAGACTCTGGATATCCTTGAAAAGATCCTGTGCCTCAGCTTCAAAGAGTCTTCGATTCTCTGTGTTTCGGAGAGGATGGGCCCAGAAGGAGCCAATGTAGACCCGCAGCACCTCTGGAGTGTTGATCACCTTTCCCAGGGACCACATGAGTGCACCATAGACCCTCATTAGCTGCTGTGTGTCCACTTGGTCAGCCTTATTAAGCACCACTCGAATCTTGTCATCCTGGCCCCGGAATGACTTAATAGCCTCTGAAAACTCATCTGATATATCCAGCTTATGGGCATCAAAAAGGAGGATGATGCGGTCGACCCTCTCAGCAAACCACTGAAGGACTTGGCAGAAGTCATAGCCTGAAGGAAGAACACACTATTACAGTCATACCATTCAGAAAAGCGAGTCTCAGAGAAGGTAGAGATGGGGATGGAGAACAAAGGAATCACAGCATCTTCATGAAGAAAAAGAGGAGATGGACCACCTGGAGGAGGGTATCTGCAGACAATGAGGTCAGGAAAATCATATCCTATATTTCCTCAGGCCAGTCTCCCCATTTCTGCTTCTTTGTTTGGTTTTTTGTGGGTTTTTTTTTGTAATCACTGGCCTTCTTTCAACCATGCCATCCATCTCCTATGTCACTATCTTTTGCGTTGCTGTGAGTTACCATCTCACACCCATATTTGCCTCTTCCCAGGATTTCTGGCTCCAACAGAGGGCCCAAGCTAAGCAGTTCTGTGGGGCTCTTATCACAATCCCTCTCCAAGACTGTTAACACTGGCCACTTTGGTAGCACTGCCTATGTGTACTAACAAGGAAAACAGCACACATGCAGCACTCCAGCTTAAGTCAGCAAACAAAAATATTTGGATTTTAAAGCCATTTCTGAACTCATCTCTCTTTGTATTGCAACACTTGCTGTTATTTCTACCACAGTAAAGTCAGAGATCCAATTTACAAGTAATATACCTACGTTGTTGATGGCTTTGGGGACATGACAGATTACAGAACACAATGAGTAGTGACCTTTCTGATGACGTGAAACAAACTTTTTGGTGTTCTAAAGGAAAGTCTATTCATAGCACCTGTCTGAATCCTTTTATAAAGGCATCTGGTAGCCTAGTCCACACAACAAACAGTATTCAGGAGCTCCTTATTCAGCAGTGACACATTTAATCCACAGAGAGTCACCAGATGTGACTCATCTTGTTTGAGTAAGGAACAGCAAGATATGAGCTGGGAGCTAACATCCCACCCCTCCTCTTCCTCTCAGAAAGAAATCAGAGCTAAAAGAGGGAGCCGTCAAAACGCAAGGACGGTTGTAAAGTAACCCAAACAGAATCAACAGTTTTGCCATCAGCACCATATATTTAAATGCCAACAGCAAATAAATCTCAGTTATCACCAGTGAGCTCTCCAGCGTGTCTTTGGTTATTTCGCAGCTGAGTAAGATAAGCCTTTAAACCTTCAATCCCCCAGCAAAGAAAACCCACTTAGACTACTCACACATGAGCCAATTTCACAAACACTTCATACACCTGGTCCAGATACAGCAAAACACTCCTCATTTTCCCTAGCATCTTGTAAACAGTATAAATAAAAAAGTATGGGGATATTGTATAATTGCTCAGCTTTTCCTACAACGGGGCTGGTTCAGTCAAGTCATTATTTACCGTACGTTCAAGTTGGTGGTCTTTAACAGGGAACCCAAAAGCAAATCAGCTTTTTTTTTTTTTTTTGCTTTCCAGTACAACGCGATTAGGGCCCAGATCGAGAAAAGCAGACATACATGAAAGTAATAGGAAAAATGGTGAACACTAGATTTATCATAGGGCGTACTTGTGCACTTTCAGCAACATAAGAAAAAACTCAGTCTTATTTTTTGTGTGTGTGTTTAAAAATGACAAATAGCATATGAAATAAAATCCAGAAATTCTAGTTAATAGTAAGAAAGTGTCTTCAGGTACCTGCCCTCCACCTTCCCAACACAGATCAAAAAACTTCACTAAAAATTCAGCACAGACACATCAAACTGAAATGAGAGCTATTCTCAAAAGGTATTATTAGCACCCAAAAGGATGTAGGTCAGACTCAGTAGGTGATTATAAAAAAAAACCCAAAACCAAACACACCAAACAAACATCCAACATAACCTTTCCCATTAAAAGGCTTACTTTGTAAGGAATACAAAAATGCCCCTTTGCAGATAGTGCTGCTCTGGTGCTTTTATAGGTTCATTCTTTCCTGTGACTAGTTCCTGAAGACCTAAACATAAGATGAAAGGTGGGAGCAAGGAGGAGAGATGCAAAACACACAGCTCAAAGAGAACTCTCCCCCCTTTACACCAACAATCTTGTCAAAACTAGTGTGAATAATTTATGTTTATAGAAATTTAGCAGGAAAGAAAGGGAGAAGCGAGACCTTGCATGTCACTTGCATGTCACAACACAGTTGCAACAGTGCACAGATAGTAGCTATTCAATAATCTGTTCTGTTTTCACTCAGGTAGAAGGAAATCTGCTTGAAGTGAAATACATAAAATTGCAAAATGAAGAAGGTCAAATTGTGTTAAGTTTTTGACAAATAGATATGTAAGAAGGTGACTTATAAGGCTAATTAAATAAATATATAAATTCCTACCACACATTTGATGGATTTTGAAAATTGTAAAAACAATTGTAGATGTTAATTAGCAATAAATTTATATTAAATGAATAAACATTAATGAAACATTTGCTTTGAGAAAGAAAAAGTCTGCTTGTTGAAACGCAGATATATCCCATCAGTCAAATGACCTTGAAAGGAAACAGGACAGCACCGAGACACAACACATTTAGGTCCTGTCATATGCAGTACATGCATGTGGATTAGGGATTTCAAAGTCCAGCAGTACTGGGGCAACAATGAGCAGTTTGGAAAACCCAATAAAACAAAAATTGTTGTTGATACTTCTCAGCTTCTTGCTGCTCTACTGTTGCTATTTCTTCAAAGGTTTGTTCCAATGACTGATGTCAGCAATTATACCCAGCCTGAGGATCTATGTCTCATATAGGTACAACATCTACTTGCAAATGTATATTAGAAAGTCACGAGTCATATACTTTGTGTTTTGCTTTTGCAATGTAGAAAACAATTAGGGAGGACTGATGGGCTACATCGATCCTCTGCAAGCACAGACAGGCAGGAGTTCTTCCACCCCTGGGGCTGGAGCTACTGGCAAAGCAGAGGAGAGGCACCTCTCGGATGAATGCTGCAATGAGGAACCTCCAAGCTAGGAGAACAATATCCACTAGCCAGATGAATCAGAAGTAGGCAGAGGGCTGGAGAGATCCCACCTCCCACTGCTATCTAAGTACCACACAACCAAGGCTACAACACACAATTTGTACATGGACAAGAGCAGCCTTCCCCTCACTTCCCCAGTCTGCTGTTCTTCTAATGCTTTGCCACAGGTGGGCATCTAAACTGTCCCAGTCTTTCAAATGCAGCTCAGTCCCACATGGAAAGATGCACTTCTTGCTGTCCAGGGTGGAAGTTACCGGTTATGTTAATAAAATCCTGTCTCAATCCAGCACTCCTGGATAACACTCTTACTGCACTCGTGTTGGTGGACTAATCCTGAAGAGAATGTACAGTGTCTCACTGCAAGCAAAAGCCTGAGGCAATGTTGCAACTATATACATCTCCTTACTTAATCCATGACTACATTTTGTACAAGCCAGATTGAATCGAGAAAATTACCTGCATTTAAGTAACTCCAGTTCTAAAAATGCAAGCTAACCAATATCCTCCATTTTCCTCTGAGATTCTTCCCCATACTTCTAGAAACCCCTGGCTTCATGCCACTCAATCATGAACCAGTCCCTTTCCCCTTTCTAAAAGCAGTTCTTCCCCACACCCTGCCAGACATTGCTTCACCTTCCTCCTCTCCTTACACTCATTGTTCCTTCCAAATCTCGCAGACCATACGCGTATTCCTGTCTGACACGGTCTCTGTGAGCATCACAAGTCATGCTGCAGAAGCAGCACAGGGACAGTCATTGTCTGACTGGGGACAATGCTGGCACACATCTGCACGTTCTTCTCCAGATACTTAAGCAGGCCCCGGACTGACAGGCAGGAAGCTTCTGGCACATCCTCCCGCCAACAACAGGAGTGGGAAAGGTGTGTCAAGAGAGACAGCTTTGAATCTTGCACTCTGTGTATATTTTTGACCCTACAGAAAGCAATCGGCTCCTTCATCCATGGCCTGGGTGCTTTCCAGGCTTATAAATAAAACATTCTGGGAAGAAGCGCATATCCTGAATTTTTATATAGTCACTTTACCACTTTCCTGCATTGTAAAACTGAAAGTTAACATTCAATTGCTTTGTTGGTCTCAAAGGTTTCACCTTACTCTAGTGATACCTGTTAATTTCTATCATTATGCAGGTGTTATGTCCATTCATAGGTAAATAGTTAAGCAGTTATCCATGGAAAGATGGAAAAAACCAGCTACAGCAAAGAGTGAAGTTTTACACCTGAGGTCTGGTAATGTTATTCTTCCAAACACATTAGAACATCACCAATAATAAGAGTTGCTGATCACTAATGGTAGAAACCAAGCTAAGCTTCTAGAAAGTTAATTTAAAAACCTCAGATATGAACAGACACCTATAATGTGCAGAACAGAAAGCATCTAAGAATACTTACCAAGTGTTATTAAATGTCACATTCCATTACTGGTTTATGAAAAATCTTATCTTGTATATATTATTTAGATATACCAGCAAGATTCATGAGAAAAACAAAAGTTTGAGAGAAATAAAAAGAAACCAAAGGCTTAAAAAAATTGCTGAACTATAAAATTTTGGACCATGAGACTGTGAAATTGTCAGAAAATAAGTTCTGAAGAATCACTCTGTATATTTAAAGCTCTCCTGGCAAGCACAGAAAGGCACCCCTATGTTTAAGTCTGTAATCACCTTCACAGCGAAAAGAAATGGCAGTTACAACAATGGCAAATCACACCAGCTGCAACCTTATTTCAGTGAGCAGCAGCCAGTGAGTTTAAACGTAGCAGCACACATTTTGTAGAAAAAAACCTTTGTTGGTCTGAAAGTGTAGAAACAGAACCTTCTCTGATGGAGACACATTTAGGTTCAGCAGAAAACATCTTGTAGGATCCTGCCTACATTTGCACACAACGATTTAAAAAGCAATCTAAGCAACTCAAACTTCAAAACCTGCTGAATTAGAACTCTTAGCATAAATATGTTGAAGTCAGTCCAACTCCTTCAGGAAGCAGGTCAGACAGACCTTGCCATGTGCAGTACCACAGGACAAGTCAAGTTTGTGCTCCACAAACCCAGCTGTATGGAAACTGCATAAATAGCCCAAAAGTCATATGCAGGAAACACATCTATCTGACTATGCAATATTGCAGACATGGGTGAGCACAGTATTGCCTAACCATAAGAGCAATAGGTCCATATAGTGACTTCTAGGTACCTCCTGCGTGCTGATGCCTAAGTATAAGGAACCTTAAACCCTGGCCGCAGTTACCCGGCAAACCTGGGGCACAGAGGCAACAGTGCTCTAAAGCTGAATCCCAAACCCTTATTTATTGTAAAACCACACTGGTTGTGTCACAGCATACAGGAGAACCACTTTTGTGATAAGAGAACTACACCAAGTTGTATATTCAAGACAATCCTTAACACATTTAAAAAAAAAAAAAAAGAACTTATGAAATGCAAACTAGTCAAGTTAAAGCCTGTGAAACAGGCAAGAGTTTGAGATTATGACTGAGCACTGTCAACTTGGGTAAGAGTCTATCATATCAAAGAACAGGCCAGCTAGGCCATAAAAACAATCGATAAGGCACATACCACAAAGGAGTTTCTGAACAATAAAGGAATAACAGTCTTATGTTTTGTTAAGTTGCAACAGGAATTCTAGATGGCAGCGAAGAGCCATGGTCTTTTAAGCAGTACAGGGCTACCAGTGAAACCTAACATCTCCGGTCCCACCCGTGAAGTCTGGGAGTTCCATAGCAATCCCTAACGGGGTGAATTTTGTCACACAATTGCTCACTTTTTCAGTGGTATATTAATATGATGCTCTAGTTTTCTGCTCATTTCATGCATTTTGCTTCCATAATAGTACGGAAGTGGCAGCAGATATTTCAGTGCTGATTTAAGAAGCAGAGAGGGAGAAAGATGAGCCTGATTTCTATTGATGAAGGAAAAAAGGAGCTGGAATCCAAAATGGAGAAAATGAAATGGGAGATTTCAGACCAACTTTGATTTTTATCAGACTCTCCATGTAAACTGACACAAATACTTTGTGGACATCTTATGAGATTAAAGACGATTAGTCATTAAAAATGACATACTTTGTCATTTCTGCCTACAAATGAAAGTGCCAACTTGTAGTATTTGTTTTACCCATCTGGTTTGGCAACATTCAAGCCTTTGCCTGCAGAGACGTAGGGCACTCAATGCTGTTCATCCCTGCTAGTTTACTAACATACCACGTATAGGAAAACACAGGTCTCCCCATGATAAATGCCTTACTTGACTATATGAGCAACAAAGAGGACAAAAACCAGTCAGACACTGAACAAAGAATCCAGAAACATCTAGTAGACCAGTTTACTAAGCAAGCATAATTTAGTTGCACAGCGGCCATATACTGTGCTCCTTCCAGGATTTCCCCTAGAAAATCCCAGGTGTGATATATTAAAGAACTGATTACTCCCCCCTCCCACAGACACAAAACACAAAAGATTCCATTTCTTAAGCAAAGGTCTGAAAACAGAGAGCAGCACAAGCCCCATGCTGGATCACTACCATTTGCAACTCCACAGAAACCTCTGGCATGCGCTTCAATGCAGCTGAAAGAAACAAGAAGTTATTCACATCATGTTGGTTTGCTTTAATATTTTCTAAAAGACCGGGTAATTTTTTAAAGAGCATGTTAAAACCAGGGTTCAGTTCTTCACAGAATTTTCACTTTAAACAAAAAACTCTCATTCCCTCTTCTTCCTGCTACTTTAACTCTTTTGACTGAAAATTCTGTTGTGGCATGACTTAGCAACCTTAAGAAGCAGTACTAGCAGCTACGCCTACAATAAAAGCACCTTATTTACAACTCAAACCCAGTTTTTAAGTATGACCAGCTTGAAGAGCTGTAACTACTCTGAAACATTTCTTCATTCATTAACTTCAATACTATATATATGAGCCTATTCATTATTACTTTGTGGAAAGCAATTAAAATGATGGAAATAAAGCTTTTTCTCAGGAGTCAAAGCACTAATTAGTCAAACTGACCATGCAACCATAGCCATTTACAGCTGTAACAGTAGGATGATAGAAATCCCAACCCCATCAGCTTTCATGAGTAAAAATCCCAAACTCTACTTCCAATCTTAAAACATGATTTTAACAGGCCTTTTAGTAAGAAAGTTTGAGACACAACACCACTCAATACCACTAAACCAGGCCGCCAACAGATTAGGATGATGACTGGTCCAGTACAGCAAAAATAGTTACTGAGATTGGTTATTTTCAAGCCCTCCAACTCACCTCTGCTGATGCGCTGCTTCTCTCCAGAGAGAATGCCAGGGCTGTCAATAATACTGATGCTCTTCAGTACCTGATTAGGTAACTGAGAACACATGAACCTGCAGGAAAGAAGGAGAAAAATAACCATTAACAATAGCTCTAGCTCACTTGTAGAGTGTCCCTTGAGAGCTCCCCTTTACGATCTGCTTTTCAAAAGACTCAAGTGAGATTTTAAAAAAAAAAGGTTTCTGAAGTTCTTATGAACCCCTATGTTTGGCAACCACATATGTTTAAGAAAACAAAATGTAAACAGAGAGCTTCTCAAAAAAATGAACACCACACAGGAAAACCTTGTAAAATCATACGTTTAAGTGCTGACAAAATTCCAAATTTTGCAAGAGCTGACAACATGGTCCACACATGCAACATTAAAAAGGTTGCATAAACCAACCATTGCACTATAACCAAAATTAGTATACACATGAAAAAATTCTTCATATACTCCAACTTTTGCCCAAATTCAAAGAGAATCAAAAGAAAGGAGGGAGGGAAAAAGCCATACTGATGATATAGTTTATATTTCAGTCACTGGCAAGTCACCCTCTCACCTGCTCTGGCCATGTTTGAACAGTCCCCATCTCCATCCCACCACCCTCCTTAGGTGGGGCTTGCAGAGGACTGAAAACAACAGTATCTCTCCTACAAACCCAGCAAAAGCTTTCACACTGCAAGAAGCGAGAGTTCAAATTACACACACCCCGCTCTAAACAATAACCTCCTGCCTCTGTGACAGGAGGCAAATTCAATGGCGGCATTATGAAAAAAATAAATAATTCACGAGGCCTCCGAGAGTCATGCAGAACACTTTGTGTGTTAAATCCAAACTACTCCAATGCTTCTAGTTCACGACTGCAGAACTTCACCTCCCTTCATCATAAACTGCCTTTAAGAGATTTGTGTAAGAGTTTAATCTTCTTACCGGGTAGCAACTGAAGACTGTTCTAACAAGCAGACAGTGTAACGGCAGCCCAGCAGAGGGTCAGGCCGCAGGCTCAGGCCCTAAAATGGCCGCCCTGCCTTAACCTGTCCCTTCAGAAGGCACACTGGGCTCAAGAAATGGGGCATCACTGACAGGAAAATTTTCACCGTCAAAGGTGAAAACAAGGTCAAACAAGAACTTTAAGACCAAAGATCATCTGAGCTAGGAAAATTTCAAGCAGTCAAGTATCAGATAGAAAATGTAAGATACATTAAAATTTCAGAACTATTGTTGGACAGGTAATGATCCAGATGATTCAAAGGAAATCAGGAGGGGAAAAAAAAAAAATAATAAATCTTTACACCTCACTTCACCGTGCATTTTAGGTGACCTTGTAGTAACAAGTCTGTAACAAAAGCACACAGTATCCCTTCTTGGGTACAGCAGAAGCATCAGCCAAACCTCTGCCTGAAATCCAGGAAGGGAAAAAGAAACAGCAGCCTGATAAGAAAGAGCACTAGCCTTTCTGGTTTGCCTTTTTTAATTTTTTTTAGAAGAGTACCAGGTGTAGAAAATGCTGCACATCCTGAAGCAAACTTTTCCACTAGGGCTAATTTTCTTCAAGCTTATGAGATGCTTTTGAAAGAGCAGTGAGGTACTACTGACTAAAATAACATTTTATTTTTTTTTAAGCTTTCCAAAAGACACCATTATTTCAGCGGAATGACATGGCAGTATTTTGACCTGGGCATTACCCAAACTGGGACAGCTGGAAAAGGCTGTGCAAAAAAATAGAGAACAACAGGCCTCAAATGGAAAGACACTGCAGTCTTCACACAGCCATTACTGGCAAAGGGAGCAGGAAAGTATACAGGAAAAGGATATGAAATAGGAGGAAAAACGCAGAATTACCTAGCTGTAGCTTCTAGAATATATCAATAATCTAAATGCAACAGATGGGTTTTAAAAAAAATAATCTTACAATATTTCAGGCAACTTAAAGCTGTCATGTTAGTTGTATCTGAATTTCTCTTTTTGATGATGAGATTTGGCTCTGGACTACTATTTCTTACATGACCTGCATGAACTGTGATTTTAAATTCTGCCTCATAAAAAGCAACAGTGCTTACTATCTACCTAAATGATAGGAAACCTTCATAAAAAAAAGCTTTACAGAAGCAGTTGTGTGAATGAGATGACTGCAACTACTTATGACACATTAGGCCTTTGATACTGTCATGTTTTTCATATTATTATACAACTATTGCTAAAGAAAACCAGCAATATTACACTACCGTTGCAAAAATAAGTTACAGTTTTGCTTTGTAATTATCTGTTGATTTTTACATTTCCTTTAAATTAACTTTGGATGACTCAAAAAGTCCAGTAAGAATTTATACTCCTTTTTGTGTCCATTCAGATACCCATTAAAATAGAGCAGGGCCATGTGTTTCTTCTCAGCAGCACCAATTTATTTCCATGATCTTCTGGTACACTGTAATATTCTTTCCTCACTTACTTTAACACACTAGGTCCTGTCCCCATTGCCTTCACCCCCAACGTAAAAGCACACTGAGAAATAAAAGACAAGTTTCTACAGTCAGAAGCCTTCCAGAAACATCAATCACAAGCACTGAGATACAGGGGGAAATAAGAAGGGGTCATGGAAAAATAGAGGCAAGGTAACATCAATAAATGAAGGAAGCTAATTAGCAAGTACAGGCCTTGATTGTCCTACTGTGTTCTCTTTTGTTCTTAGTTTCTCCATTACCTCAGTCACTGTTTCCTTTCCTGTTACATTTAGATAAAAAGGACCCTTGCTAATGGAAGCGTACACAGCCTTGTAAAAGCAATAGCTCAAGTTCTTCCACAAAACAAAATAATAGGTGAGTAGGAGAGAGAATCCATTAAGACATGAGTGAAAAATGTAATACTGGCTATAAAGCTCTGTCACTGCCAGTATGGCGAATGAGAGAAGGCAAAGCAAAAATATGTAGTATGATCGCAGGTGAAGATGACAGGGAGAAGTTGCTCAAAGATACCAAAATAAAGCGTAAGACATTTTCAACTAGATAAAGGAGGAAAGAGAAATGAGTTGACAGTTTTGAAAAAGCAGCAATATGATCGCAGTGGCAGACCAAGGGGGTGGTGCTAGGGGAATATAAGCACCTAGAGCTTCCCTGCAAAACTAAGGAACAAACGTGAATGTTGGGGAAGATAAGGTTACTTACAGCTCTGCAATATAACAATATCAGTCACCAAACAAACTGGAATAACTTAGTCAGTTACTTTGAATGTGCCTCTTTTTAACTAGCAAATAATCTTGCTTGCCTAGTATTCAGGACCTGACACAGCTAAATAGATAATTTAGCCGAAAATTATACAACCTATTCATCCAAACATTTAGTATTATTACATGTTCTGTGTCAATATTTGACTACTGTGCAAAATCCTATTTACAGTATAACTGTATTTACTTTTCATAGAGAGCACACTGGTGGGGGAAGAAAAATGGAACAGTGGTCTGGAGGAGAGAATTTAGCCAATAATCTCACAGAGAGGGGTCTTGAACCACAGAATGAGTATTTAAAATTACACTTGATGGCAGCTTCCCACTGCGCATATTCTTATCTCTCAGCAAGTGATAGCCAAGCCAATTATAATCAGCTATAAACTTTCTTCTGTGAATAGGCACAGAGAGAGATAAGACTGTACATGATGAACTTTTAACACATATGCCAGTGTTCGTCAGCCAAACAGGAAAGTTTATTGTTAAAAGAGAACCAATTTAGATTAAATGGCTTGCAAAGCCAGGCCTCCATGTCAAGCTACCATCAAATACAGGAAGAAAACAAAGTGATTGCTCACACAATGCGAACAAAGTTATTAATAACTTTTAACTGGAAATATTTAGCCTGCTATTTAAGTGACCTACGCCAATATTCACAGCCCCTTAGCAACTCTTCCCTTTTTTTGCAAATAAACAGCAGCCACGCAAAAGCTAACACTATCATCCTGGTCTACAGGACTGCTTGGAGACCACCTAGTCAAAATTAAACACTTCACAGCTTGATAATGCATTTATCCGGAAGGCATATTAAAATATTCCCATTCTTATAGGCCTTTTTACATATACCAGCAATTGAGAATTTTAAAGAGCTATACCAAGACCTCTGGTGAGACCAGTGGAAAGGAACAAGACCACCTCGAACACAAAATATATTTTTTCCTTTTTTTCAGATGATAGTTTTTAATAGTAGTACTAATCTATCAGTATTTCTGAGCAAGAAAATTTGTGCCCAAACTGATCCTGAATTCCAGTTGGTCTAATGCCTTACAAACAAGTCAGCTAGTGGAGCATTCCAGCAGTTTTCTATGAACTGGTTTTAGCAATGATTTTCTGTTCAGATAACAAAATATATCTGTGCTAGTGCTACCCTATCTAGTACTGCTTTTTTATTTTTAATTCACTTGAACTGCCACTGCCCCTGCTTGTATTTGAATACTTATTTCATACTATTCAAAACAAACACAGCAGAAAAGACTTAGTAAACATCATTGATGCTTGAAGATGGTATCACGTAGAAAGTTAAACTAAAAATAAAAAGACAGCAAACAAACAGATCTCACCTGTTCAAGAAAGCATTTCCAAAGCGGCTGAGTTTGCGGAATGGCTTCTTAGGATCAACAACTAGGGCATTTCCAGGAACATTTCCTTCTGAATCTCCATACATCACAGCAATGAAAGAATCTGTGGTAGGCTCTGGACCAATGCGCATGCCTGGAAAGTCTTGTTCGAGCAGGTATCTGGAGATGGAGAATACATAAAGTAACAGAATGAATGTCTGGGAACTACAGCAAAAGCAAATACCTAGAGTGTGCTTGAAAACTCCCAAGGATACACACATTCTAGAATAACGAAGAAACATTTTTCCTGCATTTCTATTAACTAGAAAAAAAAAACCCATACCTGAATCCCATTTTTTTCATAACAAGCAGATAAAAGCATAAATAAAGTAAGTCCCTTTACAAAAACAGGGTGGAAAGTATTCCCTCAACCACTCAAGTGATGCTTCTACCAACAATCCCAGTACTGTAGCTCACACTGTGAGACATTGCTGCTTCTGTGTGTGTTTTCAAGAATATACAAGGAGCTGCTGATACTAAAAGGGAGCATGGTTTGAAACAGCACATGAGCAGCATCACTTTGCTGACATACCCAACCCTTGGATGAATTCAGTTACAGTGTATGATTTTACTAAGTTTAATTCATCTTACCACAGGCAGAGATAACACTATTATGAGACAATACGGTTTACGGCTGTTTAGGAGTGAGGAGCTTTTATTTTGACCCATGTATCAAAAAGTAATTAACTAAGTTAGATCTGATCTGCAGAACTTCAGGCCTAATAGTAACATCCTTCCAAGAGACACCAAGTCAGGCAGCGCTGTATCAGCAGAAACCGTCTTGCATCTCCCTCTGAGTAATCTGCTCAGAGACTTCGACAGCACACACTCAGTGGACCAAGCGTTGACTCTCCAGACAGCAAGGTCTCAAACTAAGGATATGCATATTTAGATGCTAAAACTTAATGGAACTGGAACATGAATTTACAGAAGCAGCTTGTCTGCATCCTTTCCTGGATAGCAAGTGAGAAGCAAAAGAAAGCCTCTAGCTTACAAAGTTCCTCTAGACTAGACTATGACAACTGCCACTTTTCAAAAAACAGGAGCAGACTAACCTGCTTAACATTAAAGAATATGAGTGCTATTGTCCTCCTTTTCACCACCATCATCTTGAAAATGTTCCCCTTAAGACTAAGGCCAAATTGTTTTCAAGTATGCCGTAAGAGCATTAAAATTCTCCAATCAACTTCAGTCATACAGTAATTATTAATTCCATAGTTCCAGTGTCACCCTGCAGTTCTTAAAAAAGCAGAACTCAACCAAACAAAAAACAATGCACAACTTTTACAAACTACGATTTAACTTTTTACATAATCAAAGCTCGACTTCAGCAAAAATTCTTCAGGCACAGGTGATGGCCCTACATCCAGTGACAGCACTAGCTAGGTTTGAGCACATCTATATTAACATCTGTCTGTCAATAAGAGGCCTTAATCTAAGAGCACTATGCCTGTTCTGCTATCACGTCATAAAGAAATACTAATTTGATAGGATTTGCAGGCTGTCTTTGCTGACACACCCCCCCCCCATTCTACAAAGTGCCCATACTTGCGGAGCAATCTGTATTTGTCTTTAAATTCAATACCCAAACATTCACAGACTTTATACATCAGTGCAGAGAAGATGAATTTAAGGAACTAAATATATACTACATGTTTCAAAGAACTTTTTCTACTAGCCTTAGCAAACTGACTCCAATCAGCTCAACCTACTATCTGGGAGGCTTAAAACATAGGACAGTTATTTACATGAGATTTCCTGCAGCTTTCTGCTTCCAAACAAACAAAAAAACCCCAACCCATCAATGCTAAAAACTGTGGGAAAGCAGGAACACAAGAACAATCACTCTGGAACATGCCAAAATCAATCTGTTCTACTTCTAGAATGAACTGTACATAATGCACAGTAACAGGGAAATAAAACTAATCCTTCTCCAAAAGCAGAAAAACCCAATACCTTTGCACACACAGGAGAGCACAATGCAATACATCTCTCATTTTTACAAAGTAGGTCATGTATCAAAATTAAGACAAAACTCCTTTGATAGCTCAGCAGTTTAACCCTTTGTGCATGGAAACCCAGGACTTTCAGATATTGTAGCAAATAGGTAAGCACCTGAAACACAGACATTCCTGCCTCCTCATAGAATTCCATTGCAGACTAGAGCCCTCTAAAACAGGATGCAACACTAACTCACAAGAGCCGTTACCATTTTTCACTAAAGCCTGGCTGGACTTACCCACAGCATTGATTTTGAAAGATCAATGATACTTTTCATTTCTAAAATAAGATTTTTAACTTGCCACAATGAAATGTTCTGCTTCAAAGTCTCTCAATTCTGCTTTTCTTCATTGCCCTTCTTTTTGAAGAGAAAGGATTTTTATAAGACTTGTAACTAACTTCTTCCCTTGATATGAATTGTCATTCCCAGACAGAGGCAGACAGAGGCAGGAAGCCATAAGGTGGCAACACATACGATAAGAGGCTCCCAGAGCAGCAGTAAAGAACATCATACTGCCATCAAATGCACACAAGAGAAGTCCCAGATCCCAGGCCACAGAAAACTAAAAGATGGGATCATACAGGGTATGACACCCCCCGGGGTAACAGGATAATTGCTATCCATTATCAGCTCATGAACCTACCAGGCATGGTTATGGACATTCAGTGGTGGTGGTCTTTTAGGTGACTAAAACAATAATGTCATGGCCTGCTCATGAAGTTGCTGCACATGTAACACTTGGAGAATTTACAAAGAGTTGGAAGTATGGAGCATCTGTATTTTCAGCTTGGAACTCAAATGGTGCAAATTCAGATTAGCTGCTTACTGAAAGACTAAACAACAACAAAGCACTGCTGAACTGCAAAGGTACTTCCAAGTTAATGTCACTGATGCAGCTTTAAAACCCAGGCTTTTGTAGAGACAGCAATCCAGAAAGGCAAGATCTCCTTCCAAGTACCAAGTCCCACCCAACAGTCACAGTGCTGAGCCTCATGCTATTCAACAGACACAGGAAACACTTTGCAAGGCAGGTATTTTCCATTAAGACCAGCTCACAGTTGCATGTCAGGAATCAGTAGACTAAAATAAACCCTAGTTCTGAGCACTATATCACAGTTCCTCTCAGTATGAAAATACCAGTTTCACTTAGCCACAAAAAAGGGATGAGCATTCTTCTGTAAACTGAAAAGCTGCAATTATTTGTGTAGAGTATGCTATATTAATGGAGGAAAATACCTGAATTTTTAGCATCCGCATTTGCGTGCCCTTTTCAGGAATTTTCAGCAAAGAGGGAGTTCAAAAAGGTTCACAGGAAGAATACTTAAAAATAGCAAACACCCCAAAGACAGTCTGGATCAAACAACAGACATCCTGTTGACTCTTCTCCCTTTGTTTTCACCTGGGCTATAACCTTTCTGCTTTGCCAATAAACATTCATCTACGTTCCTTTGCAAGATCTATAGCCAGACTATGGGAAACTGGTTTTCCAGAGATAGCAAAGATTACTCATGGTTGCGGATGCTGATAATCATCTGAGGTCTAAGTGCTCCAGCTAAGCCATAGGAAGGCACACACACAGGTAAGCTGGACAGAGTGGCACTGGGCAGGGACACTGTGTGGGGCACGGGGAGACAAACTCAAGCCTCCTTCCACAAGGCTGTTCGCCTCCAAACTACATACTGCATCAAATCCTCCACGCTTACTTTTTTTCTTTTAAACACAACAAAACTAGCAAATGGTTGCCTTCGTATAAGAATTCTGCTCCAAGTAACTCAAATAAAACTTTTATCTAGAGCTAGTAATGAAGAAGTTCCAGCTTTCATTCAAAGAAATTCACAGGGACCTTTTCCCCCCAGAAGAAACATATGCAGCCTTTAAGAGATTGCATACTACTTTCAGGCTCCAGATATTACACACACAAAAGGGTGCTTTCACAAAACCCACCTCTGGCTGTGTTAAACAGAGGGAAGTATACCATTTTTACCTCTGAGTAATACCTGTAAGCAAAGCAAAAAGCAAAGCCTGGCAAGCTGAGGAACTTCCTTCTGTTTTCCCTCACCTTTCTTTAAAAAAAGTGTTTTAAAAGTGTAAGAGACTGACAGGTTGCTAACAAGTTAAACATTATTCGACAATTTAATTAATTGTTGGAAGGAAAGAAAAAGGTCAGCAACTACAAACTCGCCCTAACCAGCTCCTCTCTTTTACTCATGCACTGCAGTTCTCTCACTTCTTTCTCTAAAGAGAAATTGAGAGAATTACGGAAGCTGAAAGGCCAGGCAGCTCACATGCAAGGTAAGAGTTTGGCTCTCACCCATCCTCCCACCCCATTAAAAACAATCAGACAAGTAGTAACATTTTGGCCTGGATATATTTGTTTGAATTGTCAGCATTGAATAAAAGAATAACACCAGGCTACACCTTAGACAGCGAAACTGGGCGGTTTCACTGCATTGTTCCAAGCGCAAAGAGGATAAACAGCATCAAATGAAAAACCAGAAGAGCTGTTAGAAACCTGGAAGTGTTTTTGTTTGCATATCTTAATCCCCAGAGACATTCAGTCATTGCTAGATCTGTGTTTTCCATGAAGACTTAGTGGAAGGAACTGGGTGGATGTGGATGTGTCAGAGGTATAAAAATGTGAAGTTCTCACAATAACATCTGAATCAAAGTAAATCCCAAATGAATACTTGTCAGCTAAATGTAATTGTTCTGTTCACAGATAAGCCTCATAGTAAACACGTAAGTAGATCTAGTATGCCCTCCTGACTATGAAATGGAGAAACATGGAACAAAAAGCAGTTTTAATTAAGATTTAAAATACTGTTTGCTTGTCAAAGGGCTAACTGGGAAAAAAAAATATTACAGCCCAACTTAATTCTAAGAAAAACTATCTATAATAAACCTGGAGTTATAACAATCTTGAGAGTGTATGATATTTTTCCATGGGAAATCCAGCATACCATAGGGGAAATTTATTTGTAGTTGACCTGGACACTATAATATTTTCCCACGTCTTCTTCTAAGTCTTGCCCTCAGCACACAAGCACTTCTCTTTTTTGCTTTTCTTTTCTCCTCTAAGTTGGTAACAGTCCCTGTGACGCTATTGTCTAAGTTGCTGCCCAACTTGAATGGAGCATTTTCTCATGCTGATTCAGGCAATTATTATCTATTCTATAGCGAACACTGATGTAATGAATGTTCATCATGGCGAGGTCAGACCATGGTCCTTTAGAAGCAGGAACAGCTGTTCTATTACTGATTGGGGCTCAACAGCCAATTCCTGCCTTCTCCAATACCTAGTAAGGGCTTAAACCACTCTGCAACCCACCTAAAACGGGGACAGGACAGTAAGTGAAGGAAGAAAAAGGCACATCACAGTACAAGTCACCTCCTCCACTGAGTCAGATATTTTAATAAAATGCATGAGTAAACATCTTGGAAAATGTTATCTATGTTAAATTTGCCTGGGCATCTCATTCAGACTGTACATTAGTATTAGTCAACCAATCAGCTCAGTAGTTTATGGTTGAGGGGATAACAAGTTACTCACAAAGCAACAGTACCAAGAACACATCTCCAGCACTGCAAGGGATGTCAGTATTTCAGAGCCCAACACTCGCACTCCAGTCAAACATGGGCAATAGTGAGGGACAGAAAAGTTGAACATCCATAAATCAAAAATGTGCGTTCTCATCCCAGGCAATCTCTTGGGGGGGGGCAAGCTTCCTATGAATTGCAAGTGACACAGCAACTCAGCTGACAGGCAGAACAAGTTCTGCTACACACACATATTCGGGACCGTTCTGCCTCCGTGTAATGCCCATGCTCTTTCCGTCCCCTGTCCGTAAGCCCAGGTACCACCACTTGTCTGGAAACACACACAGACGAACAAAGCAGCTGTACTTCTTAAAGAATAAGATGAATCAGCAGGGCTAAGGAAGCATTAGGAAACCCCAAATCAGCCACTGCAAGTGTTTGCAGGAATTCAGTAATAATCGGGTGAGGAACCAAGAACAACTTTAAGCTTCCAATTAGCTAGTTGTAAAACCAGAAAAGAAACATGATTAGGTATGTAAACATCTGAAAAGCTCTCAGGTGAGTTAAAGGTAAACAGTGGAGAAGGAAGGTAGGTCTTTGACACTGTAAAAAGAAAACAGCGTTACGGCAAGGCCGTCTGTAACCTTCGGAACCGAAAGAGAAACACTTGTAAAATTTTCAGGACTGTAACGAACTTCAGATATAATAAGCAGTAAAAATTTGATCCGAGTGACCCCTCAGAGTCTTTTGCAGAGTTTTATATAATCTTAGACTGATTTGTAAGGGGCATATGAGAGGCAAACACATTCAAATATGTGCAAAATATTCACAAGCTCCCAGTACCCGAGGCACACTTCAGCTTCCTAAAATCAGTTGCTAACAAACTTAGCAACAAGGAAGACAGGAAAGAGAAAATACTACAACAGCAGCAACATTCTTAAGCGGCCTTATTAGTGATATTGCTCCTTCAATGCAATCGACCAAAAGAGGTGGGCGCGAGTGGAAAAAAAAAACAAACCACCAACCAAACAAAAAAAAGGACTTTCCAGATGCCATGTGTATTTTAGGCTCAAAACCGTCTCGCTTTTCTCTCTTATCTTCACATCCAATCTACTTATTAAACTACATTTGGGAAAGAAGAGGGAGGAGATAGGGTTAAATGGCCCGTGATGGCCGATGCTGTCACGCCGGTTTAACGCCGAGCGCCTATTTTTACTTTTGAAATCTTTTCGAGGTTAACAAATAAAAAGCCGAGAGGAAGTCGACGGCGAGGTTACACTTTCTCGGCAGAAGCACCAAATCCTGATAACAGTCTTAAACGGGAAGCTGGCGGGAGAGTCGCGGGGGTGCCCACCCTCCACACGGCTCTCGGGAAAAGCCCTGCTCCTCGGGGTGGGGGGTACGACGACACCGGCCGCGTCCCCCGCTACCCCAGACCGGCCGCCAGACGCCGGCCCCGCCAGCCCCGCCGTCAGCGGGACAGGCGCTCCGCGACGCGGGGCGACTAGGAGGGGTGGCCACCGCCGTGTGCGCTGCTAGAGGCGGTAGGAGGCACTTCTGGCACAGCGGGAACGCCCCGGGCAGGAGGCGAGGGAGGATTTTACCGAGCGGGCAGGGCGCCGGCCGGCGGTGCCCCAGCGGGGCCGGGGCGCGGCGGCGGTGGCGGCCTGAGGCGAAGGCACCGCGCAGCACCGTGGCGGGGGAGGGGGTGGGGGGGTGGTACCTTACCGGATGAAGGTGGTCTTGCCGGTGCTGTACTGCCCGACCAGCAGCACCATGGGCTTGTTCTCGAAGTCGGCCTCCTCCAGGGCGGGCGAGTGGAAGTCATGGAAGCGGTAGTGCTCCTCCAGCGGCAGCAGCTTGCGGAGGTAGAGGTCCCGCAGCCCCCCGGTCACCGTCTGCACCACGTCGCTGCCGACGCCGCCGCGCTCCCGCCCGCCGCCCTGCTTCCCCAGCCAGCTGAACATCCCGCCGCCGCTTCTGCCGACCGCCGCCGCTGCCGCCGCTCCGCACACGCAGCCGCCGGCGGGGGAGGGGGAACGGGCGGGCGGACCCGGCCCCGGTGCGGGGGCGGCGCCAGCAGCAGCGCTTCCCCGCACCCGGCAGCGCGCCGCTCCCCGCCGCCCATTCCCTTGGCGTGGGGTGGCTTTGGGCGTCTTTCGAGGGGGGGGGGGCGGGTGTTGTTAGGTTTTTCTTTTCAGAAGCAGAGTATTTTCCATCTATCTATCTATTTATTTATTTATTTAGCCACCTCTGGAGGTTTAATTGTACCTGCCGCCCTTCCGCCCCCAAAATTTCAGCCCCTTAAAATGACACCCGGAAACGCTCTTGGGCCAACTCCGCGCCGAGCATGGGATTGCCCAAATGCTTCTCGTGTTTCTCTGATGATGGTTGCTGTCTCTGGGGCGGCCAGAGAAGTGCGTGACTCAGAGGCGTGGGGGTTAGCTGCCACATTGGGCAACTGTTTTAAACGCGGTGAAAACTCTTAGTATATAAACACCGAAATTTTGCTGTGGGGACGTGTGTGGCAGATAGGGCCATTAGTTTTAACCTCAGGTCTTGAGACTGTGTTAAACCACGTGGAAGGATTACCTTTTCCATTGATTTTCCAAGAGATTTTAATGGAATACAGTAGCATATTCACTAAAACATTGAAGAAATCGGTAAAATGAATACTTTTTTTTTTTTTTCTCTAGCATAAAACTTTGTATGCACCCACTACTTAAAAAGCAAAAGCTTGGTCTCACGTTTTAAAGAAAAGGTGTGTGGGGGGGGGATTTTTTGCTGGATCTGTGAGTAAATATTATACCAAAGGTGTATCTTTTATATTGCACACTTATGTCCTTGGCTCCTTTGCAATGTCCTTGTCATCTAAATCCCTTTTTGCTGGTCCAGCACATGTACTGGTTCATTTTTAGCTATGTACCTTTCTGCCTCCTAATTTCCATCTTGAATATTACCTTTTCTCTGTATGCTCCAGCTCCTTTCTAAATACATCAGCAGGTTTAGATGTGCCCTTTCTATCTCCCTCCTCCTCTTGCTTTTCCTCAAAGAACTGATGTTAGACTTTAATAATGCTCAGTCCTGAGGATTTAAGCATTGTGCCTTTTCTTGGTTCCTTGCTTCACATCTTATTTAGGGCTGTGCATGTGTTTTGCAACTCTTTTGTTGCAATTTTCATGCTGAGTCAAAGATTTTATACCATTTCATGTAGGGCTTTGCTGACTGGCTTCCTAATTTTTTTTTTTAAAATGCCCTATAAACTATAAAAATGCTTTGGTTTTGCATTCCTCTCATTTTCATGACTTTTCCCCATAGGTTAATCCGTAGGTAATTAAGTTATCCTTGCAGTTACTTACATCTTCTCCATGTTACTTGAGTAATTACTTTTAAATGAGTCTTGTATTACCACATCTTTAGGAGTCCTGACTACTCCTGGTCATTTATTGCCTGAAAAAATATCTGAGCTGTGAAAAACCTAAGTACTGCACTCTGGAGTGAGACTGCTTTCCCACTCGTCTCTGGTGCATCCAGCTTTTAGTGACAGGAGAACATCACAAAAAGAGGGCAGGTACAATACTGCCTCAGACTGTCCTCTCAGCCTCTGGGAATTGATGATTCCATGCAGGACTGAGGCTGATATGGAGCCTTTGTGTTTTTTAGTCCTTACAAATTATCCAGTGGAGGCACCTATCAGGTTTTTTTTTTGAACTTGTCAACTTTTATCAACAGCAGTATTGGGGGCAAGTAGGTCTATAACTTAATTACAATGTCGCGTGCAGAACTACCTTACTTTGTTAACTTTGAACCTGCTGCTTGCTGGTTTTGTCTGATCCCCTCCAGGTCTTGTGTCAGACAAGAGGTGCACAGTCACTCCCTGTTCGTCTCCCACAGGTCACTCCAGATTTCATAGAACTTTCTCTTCTCTGCCTTGCATCCCTGCTGTCCTTTCTCTAGGTTGCAGACTCCCCGTCTATTTGCCCCGTGCGTGGAAGCTGTTCCACCTCTTTGATCAGCCCTGACATTTTCCCCTCCGTATTCTTTGTTGGATATAGAGAACTCGGACATACTGTATAATTATTTCACGTTAGCTTTCTGAAATGGGGTAAAGTGTTCATTGTTCTCTGTGACCCCTTCGTGGCTGCTGGAAAGCTGCAGGAAGGGCAGGGAAGTGCTCGTGCTCACACACCTCGTTCTGCTTGTCTTCAGGCTTCCTGCATAGAGGCTTCCTGCTGTCAGCGGGGTAATTTTTGCCCTTCAGACAATAAAGCTCTAACTGTATACGGGAACCTGGGACCGCTTCCAAATTCCCAGGTCTGGCTGTGCCCTCTGGCTGCATCCCGTCCCACATTGTGATGAGATCCAGCTTGCATCAGCACAACCGCCGTCTTTGCTGCCTTGTTTCCATGGGAGGTAAACCCTGGGCATACAGCCCGTACAGGATCTGTGTGGGCTCCCGCCGGGTGCACCACAGGTAAGTGCTCACTCACCTTCAGTAACATTAAGGATTACGTTTCTGTGCACCAGAAGGAGGAGACCCTCGACCTTGAGGGCAAAGGGGTTTGTTTCAATTTTTATCCCAGAATAACAAGATCTCTTGACAACAGGATACTACAACATAACCGAGGAGCAGGGAAGCCTGCAGGAAACATGGGCTTGTAGATACAAGACGTCTACTAAATAAATGAAAAGTTTTGAATAAAAATTAATTTAGAAAAGGAATCAATGGAGACCTGGAATTCCATCTGTCAAAAAAAACAGACCACTTTCCTGAAAGGAGTCATGTCGATGTGATGACCAAATTGTCAGAAAGTTGAAAGTTAATGTTTTGTTAACTTCAGTTGCAATACTGTAGAGCAAGTTAAAAAATTGCATTTGGGTGGATGATATGAGATATACAATTTTAGATCTGCTTTTTCTGTGTTTCTTTTGTTTTTTTTTTTCAGATGTAATAGTCTCAAAAAAGCTTTAAACCTTTGGTATGTATCAGTAACAATTAGGTCCAGATTAATAGTGCATTTTTGCAGAGATGGGTCTTAAATGTAATCCTAAACTCATGGGGTCCCAGGATCCTGGGGCAGTTCACATACAGGTCTGGAGCAGGCATAACTTCTTCTTGAATAATTTTTCAGCAGCTATGAAATAAGTCTGCATGTTGTCTTCAACTGTCTTGCCAATAGAGGAAGAAGCACCGAAAAGAAATGGCTTTAACAGGCATTTGCTGTGAAAAACATTTATTCGCTCTGACTCCAAAAAAGTATTTTATTATATAAAGTTCAATATTTCTTTATATTCACATCAAGACTCTAGTTCACAAATGGGCTTCTTGGTTTTGTTTCAGAGACAATGGATTTTTTTCTCTGCTGTGTTTCTGGACTGACGATCCTCTCTTTTTATAGCACAGGTAGAGCACAAACACCCTCAGCATAAACTTCCTCACGCTTCCTTGTCCACGCATTTCGGCCTTGGCCTGAAAGGTCACTTCTGGAAGCAGGAGCAGAGCAGAGCCTCACCTAGCCACGTTCCTGAGGCTGCCAACGAGGGAAGCACGTTCATTCATTAAGGAAGAGCTCTGGGTTTTTGTGTTTATTCCCTTCACTGACAGACAGGCTTTTGCATTTTTGGTGACAAATGAAGCGCTATTCTTAGCGTTCTTTGGCTTTTCTTCACTTCCTAATCAAATTCCCTTTTTTTTTTTTTCATTAACAAGACTCATAGATGTTTTATTTCATATTCCCTTGTGCTGGGCAGTCGGCCAAATGCTGGGTTCCCTTTCTGTCAGGCACACACACCCCATCCCCAGCGGGTGTTTTTTGCAGCGGTTGCTCTTTCTTGTGCTGCTTTTTCCGCTCCACAGCCGTACGCAAGGCCTGAAGAATCAAATCTTTGTTGTTCTGGACGTTGTAGTAACTTAGGTTCACCAGTTTGTCAAAATCTTCCTCTGAATAACTCAGATTGTTTATGTAATACGGGCCACAGGAATTGGCAACATCAACATCACCCTCTGCCATCTCTGAGGGGCTTCGTTTAACACCTAAGGGACAAACAATGACTCCATTAATTAGCAAAAAGCTGTTAGGGTCTGGGTATTCCTCAGGCGTTCACACCTAGCAGATCACAACCCAAAATTTTCCCTCCACAGTTATCTCAGCACCCTGCTTCTAACCAAGGTACAAGGAAATAGCAACTGCTCTTTTTCTCTTTCCTCCCCTTCTCCCAAGGCAGACGACAGCAGCAAGGACCTCATGAGAGCACGGTTTCTCTCCAGGCGACGTGCCTGAAGCTACTGCCACTTTCTGTGCCTTCCAGCTTCGACTCTACATCATGTTATTTCCCTCGCTACTCTCCTTTCATGTCTCCAGAAACAGGCTAATGAAAATCTATGTATTTCAGTGATTCAAGCTTTCCAAAAGTACATCTGCCTTCTCGGTGACCTTATAGGTATTCTTTCCCCCAGCACAGCCTGGCACTTGCTCTAGCACAATCTGCTACATCATTTTGGTTTCTACTGGGAAGAATTATAAAAAAATACAAAAAACAGACCTAAAAAACTAGTTTGTTATCTAAACTGAGACTTCACAGAGTCATTATCTGGACATATCCTGGAACCAGATGGCACAAATATTTACAGTAATTTCCTTGAGCTACCTACTACTATAAAGAGCTACATGCTTTAAGTAATCTCAACAGTGAGAGTGAACCTGATATTCCCTGAATCACTAAGATTTGGCAGGGACACTGAAAGAACTTTTCATGCCCATTTCATCATCCAAGGATAATCAACGCACATCACAGATCCAGGCAAAATAATTAAGGAGGTAGTTGCACAAGTGTCATCTCTGGAAATATTAGATCCATCATATCTTATGATCTGAAGACAAGTTTATTTATTTTAATTCATTTGACAGTAGAAACCAGATTCAAAACTAATGCAGAAATTTTTTTTTTAGGCTATCGCAGAGTAAATATTTACAGAGACTTCCCTGGTAGGTTGTTGGTACAGGGCAAAAACCCACAGCTTACCCTGGAAATCACAAATCTCAACAAATTCATAGATCCACTGCTGTGTGCTAGCCCATACACCTGACATGAGGGCTTGCACATGTGTTTTCCTTCCCCATCATTCCCATGGACCCTTTGGTTTTCTAACAGCTGGTATGAGGGAAAGAAAGGTATAACAACCTAGAAAAGGTAGATAATACTGTCAGGGATAGATAATACAGGTTAACACAGACAGGAAATATAATGCTGGATCCCTCATCATCACAGATGAGAGAGCATCAGAGACAAGGGACTTTTTCTGTCAGCCTCAAGTCATCACATTGGCAAGAGGGTGTTACAGCAGTGAATAGTCACCCTCCACAGATACCTGGACCACCTGTACCAAAGCAGGGGAGCAGGCACCAGGAAAAGTCAGCAGCTATCTCACTGACAGGACCACCACACGCATTTGGGGAATCTTCTCTAACAACATCAATCTAACACCACTGAGGTTCTGAGGGTCCTCGAAGGCTCTCTCCAAGTCTGACAGATGTACTCCTCCCAGCTTTGCAGACATAGTTACAAAGAACTGGTACTGCTCAAGTGAAGCAGTCTAAGCCTCACACAGAGAATCCCCTCCCTACTTGATTGTGGAATTGTCTAACCAGTGCAGAATTAACCCAGTTTGAATATGTCAGTTTTACTTGTTTACTGCCCAGGATCTAAATTCCCTCTGCTGAACAAGGTGATGAATGAGCTGGCTATGGAGAAACCTGCTCGTTCATGTGATTGAACTAATACTTCACATGCTGTACCGTTTAAACCTGCACGAGGGCATGGTACTGAAGCATTATAAATTAAGCTGATCTCTGTCTAACAAAGGGCAGACATCCATTCCCAATGTCCCAGGACTTTCTGCAGCGTCCATCCTGCTGCTAAGGAGGTCAAGTCTCAGCTGCGAGGTGGCAGCCCTCCCAAAAAACTGTAGGTCCTGAGCCCTTCCGCGTCAGCTCAGGTGAGACTTCACCTGTCGGGGCTTGACAACGACTCCTTCTCTCTTTTTCCCTTTAGTCTCAGTTTGGAGCTACCAACTGAACCGGTTGGGCAGCACAGCCTTCCTTCAAGTGTATGTAATGTGCAGATATCATGCAAATCTTCAAATATATCTTCTACATACCCAGTAACAACCCATTTTAGGTTCCCTGATAATTTATGTTGACATGTAGCATCTACACATCACCTGATCTTAGGTAGCTGAGTTAGGCACAACACCCCTGGGTTCTGGAAATTATTGAGGGGGGGAGAGGAAGCAAACTCCCTCACAGAGCAGCACAGAAGATAACTCTCTGTTCCTCTTCTAGTTCTTTATCCTTTTCCCCTTTCTGTAATTCTTTCTACAAAGGGCAGCTGCAGAAACCAACCTTTCAGTTATCTGATTGGTGTTAAGAGCTGAAGTAGGATGGTATGTGTACATGTGTAAATACCCTTAGACTATTTGAATTCAAAATCCCAGACATATACCTTAAATGTGCAATGAACTCAATCCAGAATATCTACAAAGCAAAAGTACCACATGATTTTTTTACAACTTACGTTTTTTAAAAAAGAAAATGAATGAATACAACTGGGACAGTAATTTCTGCATTTGTTTTGTTATTAAATTTAATGTACCATATACCAGCTTAGAACTTTTGATTCTCAGTATACTGTGGGACTTTGAAGTGTTTGGAAAATAAGTGTTCTCACAGCATGAGTTAGGAATTTTATCATCTGGAGAAGGAGTAACTGAAACTTTTGGCATGAACGGAGGTGGTATGGCGTTGTGGGATATGGTACCAGGACTTAGATTTCATCTCTTTTGAAGTGACTGGCAACGCTGTTGTTGAAACTCTTTAAATTCCAAAGTAGGACTTGCTGTAATGAACAGAAGCTGTCAGCATGGCTCAGTGTTGCATTTTCATCACATCACTATGGCTCAGTGTTATATTTTCATCACTTTGCTAGTTGACACTTTTGTTTGCAAGGTTATCTGCCTAACTGTAAGTATGGAAATTATTTTAAACAATGAAATATGTAGATTCCCCAGAGCATTCTCTAAGAGGAAAGGATGACAAGTATGAGAGGAAATAACTCTGCGCATTTCTGCCACTGCAGATAAACAGAATATACTTTTATCAGTAAACTCTACAATCTATTTATGAAAAGCCTCAAAGAAATCTGAACAGCCACCCCTCCTAGTTTTGTGTCATCAGCAAACTTGCTGAGGGTACATTCTATATTGAAGAAGACTGGACATCTGAGTCTGAAGAACAGATATTGCACAATCAAAAAGAGAAGGTGGCAGCCTCTGCCTTTGTTAACGCGATGGGTAGCTGTAAACTTACCAGGTGATTTGTAGTCCCTGAAGGTGTCATTTACTAGAGGGAAAAATATCACAATAGGCGTTTCTGGGCTCTCCTTGTCACCAACAATGTAGCATTCCTTCAGATGTGGGGTTTCCTGATCATCTGGCACCTTTGTAGGGAAAGGAATTCCTTGTTTTTCAAAGTATTTAGAGGCTTCTTTCAGGGGCTGGTTGCCACAGTAGGAAAAAAAAAAAAACACAAAAGAAAACATCAGAACACAGGGAAACATTTTGAATTTGACTAATACCCAGTTTCACTGGGAATGTTTGAGGGGTAAGGGCCAAGTTCTGACAGATTATTTCACATACTCTGCTTAGGTACAGAATTCTGGAAGGCCAGAATTGAGTGGGATGGATCTGGGTCCGCATGCCTGTCTTTGAAAATCTACATCCCACTTTTAGATATTAAAAATGCTGCCTTTAGTCCACTTTATATTCCTATGGAATTTAAAGCTCCTAAATACAAACTGTTCTTGTATTTATTTGCATATCTGGTGTTCTGCATCAAACCCTTCTATTGTTACAGTTGTATCGTCCTGAATGTACATTTTCCCATGCATAACGCTGTGTATGATTGCTTCGAGGAGTCTTAGTTTTAAAATGCATTTAGCTTCATTCATTCTACATCTGACTGCCTTTGAATCAGCTAGAACACATTTACATACAAAAATGGGCAAATTCAGTTTACTAAATGCTTACTTCCTAATGACACTTGTACTGTTCAATAAAGATATGTGAACCTGGTGAGCTGTTAGCTTATTTACACTGTACCGAGGGAAAAAGTTTCTATGAGTAGAGGATCAGCCATTCTGGGAACTCAGTGATGAAAGAGAGAAATAAATATAGAAGAATGTAGAAGGCTCACCCCTGTCTGGGAACCTGAGCTGTAGTTGAAATGCAAAATGACATCCACTTTCCTTTCCGGCCTCATAAGGGGTGGGTAACTGGTAGCAAAGGCAAACGCAGTGTCGATCAGGATGAGGTAGTCTGTTGCTGCTGTCAGGTGGTTGGGCTGTAAGTCGAGCTCACAGTCTAGAAAAGAAGCATTATTTATATTTTTTTTTTTCAGAGGAGGTGCTCAATGCAAGAGAGGTGCTGAGGAAAGTCACTTGTTAACAAAAAGAGAATTCAGCTTTTCTTGGCTCTTAGACCTACCTATATAGCTGATAGCTGGAGTTCAGTCCTTTCTCAGTTCCTCATTCAGCTTCCTCTTTTCACTATTTACTCTGCAATTTCTTTGGCTTTCCTTTAATTAAGAGGGATTAACTTGGGGCTCAGGAGAATAGCGTTAATTCCATCCCCTGGTTTTGTGTGTGACTGATCAGGTTGGGTGTTTTTGATTTTTTCTTTTAATATGGAAAATGTTAAAATGACACCTCACTGTCTCAATACCCTAAAGATGTTTGGTGCTTTGCCTGCTACAGGAACAGTCACACTCCTACTATGGTACATGGAAAAACTGGCACCAGACTGAACAGAAATTCCCAAACTGGGTAATAGGGAATACTGTTAAAAAGGTTATACCTTACAAGTAAAAAAGTAACATGAAACAGGGCTGCCTGCTGCAACCCTTGAATATTGGCTGGGCAAGAGGCGGCATATGATGGCATCAGGGCCATGCCACACGTGTGCAGGCTGGCAGGCACATCAACAGACATACACTGGTTGACTAATATCAGGATCTTTCTCATCTGTCAGTTGCCAGACTACATGAAATTGTTAAGAACTTATTTTTGAAGCCTTCCTGCTACCTACATTCAGCTTTCAGTGACAGTTTCAGTTTTATAAGAGGCTGGGAACAGAACAAAAATTTGTTTTGATAATCTCCTAAGCATTGTTTCTTTTTCACACGGATGGTTTAAAATATAGCTAAAAGCAGGATGCTATTACCATACCTTTCCATTTGGAGAACTCGCTCTCTAGGTAGTTGTTGTTCATCTGGAGGCCCTTCAGGAAGTTATGGATTTCTGAAGCTGCTGGCCGTAACATGGCAATATCTCGGAAAATGTCTGAAAAGCTGTCAGTGGGACAAACCACTCGGGTATCCAGCTCATTTGGTCTTTTAGGGAATAGGGTTTCATCATCTGCAGAAGAAAGAATAGCAGTTCTTGTATGTGGTTTCATTGTTGTCAATCTGTGCAATCATTGTTCCTTTCAACGTGTTTGGCAAAACTTGGACTCTTCCTTCTCTTTTTATGTCTAGGGTCTCCACAAACCTGACAGTTTTTTCAGTTACGCTTTGAAAAGTCCATTTCTTCTTCTCACTCCACAGTGGTAAAGTCCACGTTTGTACTGTGAAATAGTCCATCCCACCTACTATAAATTTATTTGATTTCTATGATTTTATCCACTACAACGCCCTGCACCTACCCTGTCTTCCTTTGCTACTCTGTTACAGGTTCTCTCAGCCACACACATAAAAAACCACAAACATAATTAACGTTCTTTACTAGCAAATGCAAGCTCCTTTTTTTGACAACCAGAAGCTACCCCCTACAAGTGCAAGAAGATAAAACAAATTACCCTTTTTGCTATATTTCTCTTCCTTCTCATCTTTTTTCTCTGTAGTCTGTCTGCCTCGTGTATTTCCCCCTGAAATCCCACCCTGCAGATCTGTCTTAATTAGGTAGCTTGTTTTGCAGATCTCTTCCTTATGACTAGTTTGGAATGAGTTCCAACAGTACTGAAGTTTGTATCCATGCTTTTGTAGACTCCAGAGGCAGAAGGATGGTGTTTGCTCTTGTCTCTGTGAAGCCTCACACCATGCTCCAACTTCCAGGAGAAGAACTGGGAGACTGTGAATTGTTATGGCAGGCTTCCAGACTCTCCTACTCTACAGGGATATTTTTCTCCAGTTTTACCCTTGTGCTCTGAAAATGGCTCATATGATGGCTATTCTCTCTCTCTTTTTTTTTTTTTCCTGTGACAGGTCCCGTAGATTCTTTTCTCACACAACTGAAATGATTGCTGTACTGTAACACATGTCATGAATTTCCTTCTAGTTTCCATGTCAGTTACAGGAACCTCTGAAGAGGAAATTCCAAAATTGCTTTGAAAAATTCAGTGAGAGAATAGCAGCACAGAGGGTAAAAAATAAATAAACAAATAAAATAAAATAAAATAAAAGCATAAAAGTAACCCACCTATGTCAGTAATTTTGTCTCGGGTCCATTTGTGCCAGAAGTCTTCTGAATGCACAGATATATACCAAGCATCCATAAGATTCAAGGAAAATACACTGCTCCAGATCCCTGTGGCATAGGATATATTTGACAGAAAATAAACTAGTAAAGACCTGCCAGCATTTTCATTCACAGTGACCTTCAGTACCTTTTGCATTCTCGAGCAAACTTTATTCATTATGTTATCTTAGTGCACAAATAAAAGGGGACTATCTTTATAAACTGGTATACGAACTCATAATATATATAAAGAATCTAATTTATTGACATAAATAGGGGCAGAAGGGTTGGATTAGATGATCTCCACAGGTCCCTTCCAGCCTCTACAATTCTGTGATTCTTACATGTATTAAGAGGGCTGGTAGTGTTTTCAGTATATCTGTTAACACATTCATTTTGGTTATGTGGCAAATAACATTTTGTCAAGTTCATTTTAATATTTTCTGCCTGTCCTCAACATTTGTTATTCCCCAAGTTCCCAGCATTTGTAATTCTAAAAGTTTTATTTGGAGCATAATCCTGTCACAGGTGTGCCATTACCATGCAGGACTGTCAACCAGAAAACATTCCAGATTCATTCACTAATATCCCTTAGAATAAGGAAGCTGACTTAAAAGATTTAAATGTAGGAATCTTTTGATTTGTTTTCTGATTTGTGAGGGTTTAGGGCATATTCACTGATATGTTCCTCCTTCTGCTAGCAGATGTAGCAGACTTGGTGGTAGGTCAGACTGCCACTCATCTGCAATCATCTTTCAGGCTGAGAAAACACCATCACCTGGCATGGTTGGCTGTGCCATGGTGCCTTCCTGAGCCCTCCAAACTGCAGAACTAGACCTGGAGGTCCTGGGAGGAGCAGGGTGATGGAGAGAAGAGGCTGCACCTGGGCAGCAATCAGTCCCCACTCTGTCCCGCGACTGGGGTGCACAGGAATTTGCTGAAAACCTTTCAAATAACTGTGTCGCTGAAGTAAGTAACGCTGCCTGAATGAGGGGACTCTGGGACATCGGCTGGGGACAGGGACACAAATGTGATGTCCCGGCACAGCTTTAGAGAAGGGAAGAAGAAAGTGCCAAGGTGGGAGGTGTAGGAAGGGAGCTGGTGACCTGCTGGCATTTCACAGAATCACCCAGGTTGGAAGGGACCTCCCAAGATCATCTAGTCCAACCAATGAAAAAAAAAACCACACACAAAAAACCAAACAAAAAACCCCAAAACCAAACCAAAACAAAAAACACAAAAAAGAACAAACGAACAAAAAGCACCCCAAAATGAACCTATACAAACCCGACACCACACCCAAAACAACACCAATCCACTACTAATCCATATCCACGAGCACCATGTCAACTTATCTCTTGAATATCTCCAGGGATGGTGCCTCAACCACCTCCCTGGGCAGCCCATTCCAATGCCTGACAACCCTTTCAGTAAAGAAATATTTCCTAATATCTAACCTGATAACAGGCTGTAGAGACTCAGGTTGCAGAAGAGACAGATGATTTAAATCAGTGGCAACATTACACAACTTTTGTTGCTGACAAAAACACGTAAGTACCGTGAAGGCCTCATGTCAGTAACCACATATGAAATCAAATAAATCTGTTCAATTGGATAAAATTGCAAAGATAAAAAAGTCCTGCAGATAGCGATCTGCTATCAGTTCTAATGTTTTACCATATACTGCTCCTGACAGATTATACTAACTGCTTTCTTTCAGAAGAGGAGTTTGCGCAGGAGTGGGTTACATTATATTAGATCACATTTCCACAGAGCAACATATCACCTTCCAAAAAGCAGATTCTGGATTCCGGAATTTTCTTCATCAAGCGTCCCATGAAGAACTCGCTACCAAAATCTTCTGCACGAATGAAAGTGCCGTATTTCGGGAATCCTACCTCGTAAGGGGTGAATTCCACCCATTCTGAAAGAAAAAGCACAAGACAGACTGATTACATCAGCAGAGGCACAAATTAGTTGAATAAAATATATGACATTGGCCAGGTTAAGGCAGACTCATTTCTGAATTGCACACTTTGCAAACAGACATTTATTCACTGTGTATTTCACAGTGCTGAACATGAAGAGTGAATTGTCCTCTTACATCTAAATTTCTCTACAAACTATAGATTTCTGCGGTAATTTAGCAGGTAATTTCACAATAATGTCCTCCATCATCCTGCTTCTGATTGTGAATACAGCTGAATATACTAAGATGTTCAAAAATTTACCTATTAAAATTCTGCTTTTAGTTGGATCGGTCCCTTAGAGGATTTGTGCATTGAACTGATTTCTATACCTACTCCTAAATTGACACTTATTGGGATTAAACGTTAAAGGCAATTCTGGAGTATTGTTACCTCTAAAATCCTGGTCGCTGATTTTATCCTTCACATTGAGAGAGAGGTAGATGGGCAGGGGGTTCTGACCCTTATTTAGTGCCTGCTGCTGATCTGTGAGCTTATGGCAGTCCTCCTGTTTTGAAGAAGGACAGTAGCTGAGGACAGTCAGATGACACAAAGACCCTCCCGCTTAATCTAAGCCTGGGCTCTGACAACACAGCGCACAACAGACTCCAAACAGGATGCTTCCCCACAGTTTAGTTGAGAGAGATGCTATTATCTCTACCTCTGACCCTCCCCAGCCCCAGCACTTCAGCACACAAGTAGTCCTAAGTTAAATTCATATGCTGAAAAAAATCTGATAATTCAGTAGTAGGAGGAAAATGTGGTCATTCACATTATTTACTTCAGGAAAATGGCTGGTAATATTTGAAAAGCACCCTTGGCGTGAAATATGTCATTCAGAAAGAGTGAGCCCTACCCTGACTGCCCAGAAAATCATCTTTTCCTTAGACCTCTGGCAGAGCCAAGCCTCAGGCAGAGTTAATATTCAGTGAGCCTTGACCCTTACTGCTTCTGCTGCGGAGCATCTTGCATAGACAGGCAGGGTGGAAAGGACAGGATGGTTTGGGAGCCGTGCCAAGGCTTGAGAAGGTTCAGATCCTCTTTGAAGGAGAGCTGCAGCTGCTGCCCCTCGCTGGAGCAGCCCTTGGAGGGATGGCTGTGCCACTGGGGTTCCCTGGGGTGGTGCCAGTCCTGGGGACAGGGCTGTGGCACTGGAGGGGCACTGCTGAGTGTCGTTGTGTCCGTCCCCCCCCCCAGCATCATGCTGCGCTCAGGCAGTAGAAATTTGGATGTGTGTGGAGTTATTTGTATTAGAGGGGGAATGTTTTCTCTTTCTTAAGACAAATGGTCTATTGGGAAGGAAATATTCACAAATGCTAAAACAGAGCCTGAACGTTGCCTTTTGGTGGAAATGTAACGCCATGAACAACTCAGAGATACTATTTTTGGGTTTGTGCTTGTGATTTTTCTTTGCCATGTCAAACTGTGCAGCTCTTTTGCAAGAACATTTTCATTTAAAGAAATATTTTCATTTAAATATTTACATGTGAATTCATTTAAAAGTTGTCCATACTATAAATTTCCTGTTATTTCTCATTATTCCCACCCTTTCTGTACCAGGTGTGATGTTCGGAGCTGCATAACGCAGCCAGCAAACACAAATAATGACACCACCAAGGCATGTGCTTTAGACATCTGTCTGAAAAACAAACAAGCAAAAAATTCCTTTTCTGTAAGGATGGTCAAACACTGGCATATGTTGCCCAGAGAAGTTGTGGAGTCTTCACTTGTGGAGCTATTCAAAAGCCCGTGGTTCAGGGCAGCCAGCTCTAGCTGACCCTGCTTGAGCAGGGATGTTGGACAAGACAAACCTGCAGAGGTCCCTGCAATCTCAACCATTTTTTTTGATTTGCTGTCTGCCCTCACCTCTATAGTCACTAAATATGTAAATCTGAAGAGAAAGGTGCTGCTCTTGTACCTTTTCATGTAACATGGTTTCAATGATGAGTCCCCATAGATCTGTGAAACATATCTGATGTCCTTCCTGTTCCCTCTGGCACAGCTCTTTCAAATAGTATTTCAGACGATCGGGGGCAAAACAAGTAAAGAACTTATTTTTGAGCACATGCTTTCTGGTATCCTTGAGTGTTTCCTTAAGATCCTTTTGGGACCAGTTGGGATCTTCATACAAGTTTGACATGGTCCTTAAAATAAAAAATAAAGGAAGCAGAAGGAAAAATGTGAGTGCTGAAGCAGAGTTTTGGGAAGTTATCATGCCTTGATTTAAATGAAAAGTACATGTGTATGTGATATTATCCACATGTTTAATCAGGACCGAATTAATTCTAAATGCTAGCAAATATTCACTGAAGGAAACAAAAAAAAGCCACAGCAGATACTTTCTGGATAGTAAATATGGTACAACACTTCAGACAATTTCTTGATATCACATATACAAAATTCCTATGAAGACTTTGCTTATCTTGACCTTACCATGTTGTGCCAGATAAACCCGTGATGTATGAGACACAGTCCAAGACATTGAGTTCCTGCACACTGAGAAGGTGAGCGTACATGGCCGTCAGAGCTCTGGTTCCACCACCCGTTGTCATGATTGCCACCACAGGCACCTGTTCAATGCCAAAATACATGCATTTAGTGCCATGGTCTGAGAAGGGAAAGAGACACTATTGATTAGCAAAGAGAAAGTAATAGCCCTGATAAAGTAATGAAGACGCTGCATGTCACTGGTCTGCCAGGAGAAGAAAAACCTGAATTGATAATGGGGCATAGAAGTAGTAAGAAATACTTAATTCTCTGCCAAGCGGCTGTGCTTTACAACATGAAATCCATCATCTCAAACAACATGTTTTCAGTGCTCTATTGTAAAATCAGTAGCACAGACCAGCAAAAAACTGGACAGAATGGCACCTCCTGCCACCAGACTTTTACCAGATACAATAGGCCAGGAAACACAGGTGTTTTCTCACAGTTTCCATGTGAGCAGTAATAACCTCTCTGTTACTGAAGTTTACTAAAGCCAATTTCTACTATCGTATAGTTATTTCACAGGCCATAGTAGATGTAACATGACTGATGGTTTTAAGGGCACAGACCATTTCAGATCCCCTGAGACCAGAGACTGGTGGCACCATCCCTTTTTACAGTTGCTGGAAAGAAAGAGAAACCACCATATTCATTCCACCTACCATGGAGGTACACGGTACATACATGCATACTAGATATTCAAGGGAGCTGCGGTTACTTCTTTGAGCTATGTTACACAAACCCAGAGTCTGGAAGCCTCAAAAGAAGGATCGATCCGTAAATATGAACTGGGTCTGTTAACAGTAAAGATAGCTGCCGTGTACTGGGGGGAATTCCTCTCTTGTGCAAATCATCAGGAGACTCTAGGGAGATTGTTCAGCAGATAAAAGCATGGGTGCCCCTACATCTGAGGGGAAGGAAATGGCCCATGGCTTATTGCTGGCATTGAAAGGCAAGGCCTTGTGTGTGAAAGGTCCAGTGGTGCAAAAAAAAAAAATAAAAAAAAATTGTGAGCTCAGTTTAGGGCAAAATGAGGAATATTTGTTATCTCTGCATCTGAGTTCAGGCTCCACACTGCAGTCATGGGAGTATAATTTAAAAAGAGAAACCTGTTTTTTCCCTGCCTTGGACCCTCTGTTATCACTCCCATTTGCCAAGCAAGCGCCTGGTCTGGCTGCGGCGGGCGATGAAGTCAGACTGGCAGCGTGCTGGCCTCAAACAACGGGAGCCTAAACACTGACACAAATGGCACAATGAAATAAAGTCCTGTTTGTACCATGAGGGAAAGAAGTACTGAATCAATGGTTTAGATCTGGTCGATCTTACTGTGGGGCCTAAAAGAATCATAGGATGGCTTGGGTTGGAAGGGGCCTTAACGATCATTGAGTTCCAACCCCCCTGCCATGGGCAGGGACACCTCCCACCAGACCAGGTTGCTCAAAATCCCATCCAACCTGGCCTTGAACCCCTCCAGGGATGGGGCAGCCACAGCTTCTCTGAGAAACATATTCCAGTGTCTCACCACCCTCAGGGTAGAGAATTTCTTCTTAGTATCTAATCTAAATCTCCCCTCTTTCAGTTTAAAACCGCTACCCCTCATCCTATCCCTCCACTCCCTGATGAAGAGTCCTTCCCTATCTCTCCTGTAGGTCCCCTTGAGGTACTGGAAGGAGCTATAAGGTCTCCTCAGAGCCTTCTGTTTTCCAGGCTAACAATCCCAGCTGTCTCAGCCTAAAAGCTTTGGCTTTGGTCCTGGGAACACCTAGCCCTTCTCTGCACCATTGTGTAGGTGCTACTCAGCACAGAGCTAGGTCCTGCAGCAACACGGCTACAGGTTTTTATTAATGTTTCCTACGAGTACTCGTTTCTTCCCTAAAATAAACAAGTCAGCCCTAACTTGCACATGAAACTTTACGCTGTTTCCAGGAAAATGGGAATTGAACACAAACGCTACATTTTGATGCTCAGCTGTGGAGAAAGCAGAGAATGATTGCGCCTCAGATACCTCATCATCCTGCAAGTCTTCCTCCAGCTGGAGGATGTCCTTCAGAGCAGCTGCAGCCACCTTCTTCCTCTTGCGAATGAAATCCTGTTCCTGGGCACACAGGTCAAACCCCAGGCGTACGTCTAGGTCTTCTTGGCTGGAACAGAGGATCAGGTATCCCACATCACATTTATGGTCTAATCCAGCAATTTAACTGCTTCTACTTAATAAATACATATGCCTTCACCATCACGCCTATAAAGGTAAAGCAGAAAGAGATGAAATGTTTCAGTTTGTTCCTGGAGAACAACAGTGCATCTTCCTTTGGAGAGAGAGGGTTTCTTTTTTTTCCTCTCCTTGCTGAAGATTCCTGAAATTAAATATAGCTACCAGTAACGAAAATTGTTCCCTTTCAGACATAAAGCCTGCAGAGGGCAGTGTTTTAAAGGTGGATTTTAAGCTCCTCTTCAGAATTTGTGCAAATTTCCACTGATACCTGGGATTCATGGACGGAAGTTGTGGATTTTAGTGTTTGGATGGTTTTTTTGGTGTCAGGGTGTATAGTCACTTATGGATACTTATAAGCACTGCAGTTGTGGTTTGGAGGCTGCTGTGAAAAATCTTCTCGAGGAGTGGTAGGGAAGAAGTTTTTAAATTACAGCTGTAAGCTGTATGTCTGTCTCATAGTTATTTACTGAAGATAAACAGCACAATAGAAGTTGCAAAGTTGCACCTGCATTTTTAAGGGAAGAGAACTCCTGCATAATCTAACGTACTCATAAATTTTACTAAGGCCCTTTCCATATTAAAATACACATTGGGTTTCCTTGGTTTAGAAATAGGCAATCACTTGATTCAAATAATTTGCATTTACCTCTTTGAGTAGACATTAAAAAATAAATGCAGATATATTTATTATTTCTTTTTTTATATATATCCTAGACTGACCAGGCAACCTGACTTTAGTCTTTTTTTTTTTTTTTTCTTCTCTCTGACCCAGGAAACAGAAAGGTTTCTTTCAATTAGTTTTGAAATGCTGCTTTTATGGAAAATCTGTGAATTTTGGCAATAATTTGCAGACTTATCAAAGAGGGTCTACGGTGGTCCTTAGCACATAATTTTGATTGCAGCAAAATATCAATAGAAAATTTGCGTATTCTTTATAAACCCTTTTCTTAACTCACTCCATACAGTGCCACTACATAAGCTTATGACCACTGGAAATCTCTGTATTGTGTATTGAGTTCATTTTATTTTATAGCCTGAAATGAAGATAAGCCGGCATTCAGGATGCAAGCAGTAACAGAGAGAAGTAACAGAGACATTGGAACTCGACTGACAACTATTCAAATTCTAAGAACCGAGGGGGAAAACAGGGAAGGAAGATAAATAAGATATCTTACCATTTTTTCACCTTAAAGCGGAAATCAAATTTTCTGTGCTGAAAATTAAAAAGGTAAAACTATGAATATTACTATCTTGTTTAAAAAAGTCCTTTTGCCCGACTCGGAACAAGGCACAGCTCTTTTGGGTCATCACTGTATCGACAAAGCCCTGAACTTCGGTGAACTGAGCTTGGGAGATAGAACCTTCTCTCAGTGTTTTATTAGTACCCAGAGATGTAATAAATAAAGACTTTGGTATTATCATCTATAGTCTGCATATTGTCTCTGTTGTGAACCTCAGGTGCAGCTGGCACTTGTGCTACTCAGCTACAGGAATAAATAGAAGAGCTGCAGTTCTGCACCTCCCCTCCTTGGAAGGGTCTACTATTAAACACGGGGCTTGAAACTAAAGTCTCTCACACAACTATATGAGATACAAAGGGAAGCCAAAGGGTCTGAACACCCTGTAAGTGTGGCACGGGATTGCCTGCCATGGCAGCATGCCGGGCTGCAGCCTCACCACTCTGTCCTGGTGGCACCCAGCGACCTTCAGCTCGGCTAGAGACATGGACAACAGAAGGAGTATGAGCAACGACTTAGACGTTTTTCTTCTTTCTCCTTCTGCCCTGGATTCCCCGTTTTATTTTACTCCAGACAACTGACTCGCAAAGGGTTCCCCATGGCCACTTACCTCGCCGACTACTTCCCGCTCGGAGGGGAGTGACTTCAGAGGGAGTCTCAGGGGGACATTTCTGCTCCTTCTAGCTCCACATGACACGCAAGCACACTGAAAAGGAGCACGGAGGGCTTTTTGGTTAAGACAGAAATGTTCTCCTCCTTCTGCCTACTCACACGTAAAGGTCAGATCGTAGGACTGTCTGTGTTGTCTACCATGTTCTGGGGTAACGTACAAAGGTGGGAAGCCTCCTCTTCTTTGTGAGCGCAACGTCCAGGGAGGGTTGCTTGTATTTGGCATAGTGGAAGAAAGTGGGATCTGGGAGAGGGGAGCAGGATTCACGGCCCACTGAAACTCTCTGGGTTTCTTCAAAGGATCCTCTCACTGTAAATGTTAGCTCATTCTCTAAAACAATGAGATAAAATGCACACAAAAATTACTTCCAATTGCAAGAGAGAAAGGGGAAAAAAAGCAAAAGGTAGCTTTGAACAACCCCCTTCTCCTCTGCCTTTGTATTTGGAAAGCTGCCTTCTGAAAGTGATCCAGGACCCCAACACTACAGGTGGTTGTATCTTTATAGCAGGCTGAAGGAGAAGCGGGATGGGAGTGTGATGTGAATGGCAGTGAAGTTTAGACTGCTGCGTCCTGGCACAGTGAATGCCATCAGGTGCTTTGCAGACAATGAACAACAGAAGTTCTCAGTCCCCTAAAATAAGGTCTGATGTCCCTGTTTACACAAAGAGATGAGCTAATCCTGCGGGTGTGTGTTATGCGTGCTCTTTGAGATTGCCTACCAGATCCAGCCCCTCAGGGGATGTGGGCAGAGGAACTTCTAGATTCTGGATCTTGATCAGGGTCAGGCGAGAGCCAGCTGCTGAGCGGCTAACCCCTGCAAAAAATGAGGTGTTTCTGTGCGTTTGCAGAAGTCAAAGTGTCAGAGGTCCTGAGGAAGGTTAAGGCCATGGATTATCACACCTAAGGAAGTAAGCTTCTTGAGGGCGTAGCAGTACTACAGAAGAAGTTTTCAGGAGCTCATCTTGGTGTTTAGGTACAAGTCCTTCTGTACAAGTATCTGATGTTGTTTCTAGTCTGGCACAGGGCTCTCTGAAATCAGAACCCTGAACCTACACCTGCTGCAGAACAGGGTGGTGCTCCCTACTGCAAAGTTTTTACAAATCACTTTAGATGTGGTCAGTTAAAGACAGAGTATTTGGATGGTGCAATTTCTAGGTATCGTTAGAGAGGGTAAAATCACAAATATGCAGTTAAAGAATTAATAATCTTACCTGAAGAATGTTTCTTTTTCATCCTGTTGTCCAGTTGAACTTCCAAACAGGCTACTTCACGACACTAGAACAGACAGGATGGGGGCAGAAAATGAGGTTACTCATCCAGCCATCTCACCACAAGTGCTGGCAGATGTTGGAAGGCTCATTGTAGGAAGGGTCACTGTTTGAATATGGGGGCCAACTGTGTTGGAGACTTTTGCCAGGCCCAGTGAAAGGGAGAATTAACGTCATTGTCATGGGTGAAGATGGTGCTATGCTAAACATACTGTAATTTTCAACAGATGCAGAAAAAAAAAATATGCCAGCAGCCTGAAGGTTCCTCTAAGATCATGCTGGCCTCCTCAAATATAAAGCTCCTAAGAGAAAAAGTATCACTAAAGAATGAAGACTTGCAATGTTTCCCTCACTGCTATCGCAATCAATTAAGGCAAGGAATGATGTGGAAAAGAAGACAGGAGAACAAAACAATTAATATTTTACCACTATTGCCCCATTTGTGATGATGGCTTCAGGAGGACCCCGGCTAGAAAACAAGTACAAATAATAAATATTTCATAAACAATATATTCTGATCAGGACACATTTTTCTCTCTCTCCTTTTTTCTTTTTTTTTTTTTTTTTTGTTAAATTTGCTCCTTCCTATTATTTGCAGGGGTATGCTCACTTTTCACTAGATGCCACAGAACTACCTAGAGGAAATTATTCAATTGCGAGAAATCACCTGGAAAGTGCTTGTAACAACCTTAATAGCACAGGTATGTCACAAATTGGGTATCAGCCAGATTTTCCTCATTTGTGAGCTGGCCAGACCGGCCTCGGAAAACCAACTCTGAATTATCTAAGTAATGGATACATTTTAAGATAAAGTCACAGAATTAAAAATTCTGAGCTCCTTTTCCCCATCATGACATTTTCCTTTCTTACAATGATTCATTGCAATGAATCATTACAATGATTCCCAAACATTAAGTTTGGGAAAAGGGTGAATCTGGCTATTAAGGTGATATGGGGTTTCCTGCAACAACGCATCGCTCCAAGGTGCTGCTCCCATAATAATGGGGTTCTACTCACATGCTCTCCAGTACAAACTCAACTTCCAGCTCCTCCTTCCTCTGAAAATGAAAGGAAAAAAAAGAGAAGCAGTCTCAATTAACACGTGCAGAGGTTTGCAAAGTGACATTCATTCTTGCAAGCAGTTTCCTTTTTGATTAAATAAGTAACAATACTCTATTTTGTGCTCACTATTGTCAGCATTAGAGGACAGAAGCGGCTTTTTCTTCCCCAAGGAAAAGAAGATCTCAATTGTACTAGCAGAACAAAGGGGGTTTGGTGCTTACAAGTCTCCTTAGTAAACCTGTATTTTTAACACTTTTTTCCCTGCCAGCTGCCACGTGCTAGGACTTATTGTTTAGTAAAATATTGTGGAAATGTCATCATATAGTTTTTGGTTTTATAATCTTTGTGAGGATTAGATAACTGTCATTTTCTGTCAGATTATTAGAAGTGAAAGCATCCCCAAAATTGCATTTGCTCTGTGGCTTGGGAATTTGGCTGTGATCTGTGCCAGAGGAAACTGACAGGAGTTTGAGAAGTTTGAATAGTTTGAATAGTTTGACAACTATTTTGTCACTGGTATGCAATTTCCAAGATTTTAATGAATTTTGTTACATTTGTACCACCAGGCTGGTTCTGGTGGTAAAAGAGAGAAGAGACAGCACACCTCTTTAATCAGAGGGGAGAAAATGGACATCAAGATGTTCTAAATGTCTGATTAGGCTCTTACCTGTGGATTTAGTGGGAATGCCGTAAACAGTCTTTCCCCAAGAGGGATTTTAGCTACATCAAAAAGCACAATTGCGTGGTCATCATCATGAATGATGTCATCATCAGAAACAGTAATTTCCAGAATATTCTGGGAAAAGAAATTAAAAAAACATCCAATCAGTTAACATGTACTCAAGAAGTATGACATTCTGCAGCCCTTCCAGGTTTCAATACCTGCTTTATGGAAAGGAAATTGGAAAGTATTCATGACAAAATGTCACAAGGAAGAGTAAGAGAATGAATGTCATCTCCTTTATAAGAAACAGCTTCTAGGCTCGTCAATTAAGGCCAAATGGAGATTTCTCTTGGGTTACCTTTTATGCTTTTAAGTAGCTCTGATCCAAAATGCAATCTTTTAGGAAGGAATATGGATAGCCAGAAGTCCTGTATTGCCTCTTATCAACAGGGGCAATAGGAGTTACTTCATATCCATAACCACCTTTCTATGTCCTTGGGCTTTCCACTTTAAGCCATGTGTTCATAGGTATTTGAGTGGATTGTAATTATCAGCAGAAAACTGAGTAAAGATCTTAAATATACTAGAGTTTAGCAGCTTCATAGCATTGATATTTCATTATTTCATGCCCTCTCAGGGAAAGACGTGTTTTTCTGTTATATTTCATTTCATAGTTTCTCTGTGTTGTCACTCTGTCATTGGTCCCATCAGCCTTCTCCAGGAAGGTCAGCCTCACATTACTGATATATAATTAATAATTATCTGTTAGGAGAGAAGTGTATTCTGGTAAACACCACAATTGTTCTGCTCCAGCTTGCTAGGAGAATTTTAAGTAAACTCAGAAAGACATTAGAAGACATGACATCCTGTTTTGGGCTAAACTGAAAGAAGCTGCACAGAGATGAGACAGAGAAGAGAATTTTTGGGTTGTGTACCTTGACTCGTCTCTGTATCCGGAAGTAGAAAGTTTCATTCCACACAGGATTTCTGCAGTTTTTGATGGTTTTGGTGTGGAATTTTTCATCTGAAGCAGTTGGCAACCAGAGGCTCACATAGCAATCAGATGGGCTTACTGTAGAAACATAGGCATAAAATATCTGGCAGTGGAAGCACAACACAAAATGTGGAGACATTGAAATGCTCTGTAACGTGATCATGGATGAGAGATGGCCAGCTCGTTCTGATATACATTGGCCAAACCAGGAAGATAGCAATCAAACAGCTGCATAAAATACATTTGTTGTTCATCACAACACTGTTTTTAATAAGCTGTGTATTCAAATAACTATGCACAACCCTACACATCTGAAAAAAAATACAGTGCTAGCCAGTGAACAGAACAATATGAATAGCCAGGAGTCTTAGATTGCCCCTTACCAACATTGTTTTAGCTCTCTGCAAGTTTGGCAGGAGGAGAAACTGTGCCCGATGCAGCAGAGAATGAGCCTCTGAGAGTGACTAGGAATAAATTGTCTATGTGGCAATTTAGCTTGTGAGAAATCTTAAAAGAATCAGGTTTGAGTCTGATTCAGATAATAGATGTCTGGCATACCTGGTTATTAACGCTTCACGATGGAAGATTAATTATTCCAGCTACCAAGAGCATTTTCTCCTTAGGTGGGGTAGGAAGGGAGAGGCCTACCAACAGTACAATTGCTTCTTCAGGAGGTCAATTGGTAGCTGGAGACTTTTCCTTGTGTTTGCTGATGGCTGAAAGACCTAGAAGCTATTTCCTACTCCACATCTCCTGTAGAAAAATTGAAGTAGCAGAAAGGATTTGGATCTTGTGGATGAAGGGAGTGAGCCCACACTTACTATAAGGGAGCATCTCCCATAGATCCTGAAACAAGCAAACACCAAAGAGATTCTCAGAACTTTTGGACAGGATTTTTCCAGTGGCAAATGGAAGGGCTGATCCACCCTGTTGTGTCAACACAGGCTTTGGTGAGAAAAAAGGAGAAAGGGAGAAGTCTACTCCCATGGCAGCTGATAGAGGTAACTACCTCGTGAACAGAGAGATGAACACTTACTATCTGTAAACACGGCAGAGGTCTTGAATCAGTTCCTGAAGGTTCAAAGAGAGTTCATCCTGGTGTCTTTGCTCAGGATATGGTATATACAGCTTTGAAATACTTTGCATATAAATATAAATATAAATATAAATATAAATATAAATATAAATATAAATATAAATATAAATATAAATATAAATATAAAGTGTTGCCTGAAATCCAGAAACCTTGTGACTGGGTCATTCCCTGAGGATGATGCCTGTCAGGCTGGGAGATTCCCAGGTAACTCTTCATGCTGAATCTGAAAGAATTTCTGGACACTGCTGTGAGTTTTCCCTCACAGAGGATGTAGGTTGCCTTTCTGTCTTTAAAACGATTTCAACAGGCAACATTTCAGCATCTCAGATATTTGCATAATCGAAGAGATAGCTTAATATAATATATTGACTTTGTCAATTACCTGTGTAAGGTGCAATTTACAACGTGTGGGAGGGCTGTGATTTCCGATCTGCCTGATAACTGAAACATCTCCCCTCACTGTGCTCTCTGACAGCCTGCTGAGCCGTGACACTTGTACAGGTAAGTGGTATCACAAGCTCTGATCTACAGTTTCTCAAGAGCACATAGGATGCCTGTAAAAATGCCAAGAACCAAACATGGCTTCAGGCTGTCTAGACCATCCCGCCTCTCGTTAATGCACTTATCACTGATCTCAAGTGTTCCAAAAACATGAATCCAACATCCCCAAAATCACCAAAGTGGCTGAGACGGAATGTACTTCAGAAATGTTAAACTGATCTGAGACGTAATTTATCTTCTTTCTGGTCACTGGCCATTGTAGGGTGCTGGAAGGGCACATTTCTGTATTTTTTGCTGTAGTCTCAAATGCCAATTCTTTCCTTTTTCTTTCTTCTTAATTAAAATGAAGATGCTCTATCCTTTTTTAGATTTCAGCTTTAAATCACACAGTGTATAAAACAAGACTCGTGATAGAATTGAGAAAGCTGGCAGGGCTAAAACTCTGACCCAAGCAGGATTGAACAGCCACAGCATTTATGAATGTCTTTTCTTACTGTTTTATCTGGAATTTACCGATTTTCTGGAGTGTTTTCTTTGACAAAACATTGTCATGAGGCTACTGTCTAAAATTATTTTTCTGTATGCATGTTGCTTTCACAAATATTTACTTAAAACGACCTACTGACAATTCTTTCTCAAACTGATGAAGTACAAGCTAGATAAATGGACAGTGAGGTGGATTAAAAACTGGCTGAATTGCCAAGCTCAAAGGATTTTGATCAGCAGCACAAAGTCCAGCTAGGGGCCAGTCACTAGTGGTGTACCCCAGGACCTGATGCTGGGGCCAGCGCTGTTTAATATCTTTATTAACAATGTGGGTGATGGGGCAGAGAGAACCTTGGAATTGGTAAAAAACTAGGAGACATGGTTGGCATCACACTGCCATCCAGAGGGACCTGAACAGGCTGGAGAACTGGGCCAACATAAGCTTCACAAAGTTCAGCAAGGGAAACACGAAGTCCTGCACATAAAGAGGAATAAACCCGTGCACCAGGACAGGCTGGGGGCTGGCTGGCTGGAAAGCAGCACTGCAGTGAAGGACCTGTGCATTTTGGTGGACACCAGGTTGAATGTGAGCCAGCAATGTGCCCTTGTGGGAAACAAGGCCAACAGCCTCCTGGGCTGCATTAGGAGAAGTGTTTCCAGTAGGTGGAGGGTGATCCTTACTCTCACCACTGGCAAGGCCACATTTCTGGATCCCCTAGTACAAGAAAGGTAAAGGCATGCTGGAGTGAGTCTAGCAAAAGTCCACAAAGAAGGTGGGGGAATTGGAGCATCTTCCATGTGGGAGAAATTCAGAGAGATGAAATTCTTCAGCCTGGAGCAGAGAAGGCAGAGGAGGATCTTACTAATGTATGTAAATACCTGATTTGGGTGGAGGGGGGAGGAAAATAAAGAATCCAGAGTCAGACTCTTCTCAGAGGTGCCCAGCGAAATGCAAGAGGTAATGGACAGAAAACAAAATACAGAAAATCCTATTTAAACATAAGGAAAACATTTCTTTACCATGAGAGTGGTCAAACACTGGCATGGGTTGCCCAGAAAGTTTGTGAAGTCTCTGTCCTTGGAGTTGTTCAAAACCTGACCAGGCAAGTCTCTGAGCAGCCTGCTGCAGCTAACCCTGCTTTTGAGCTGGGGGCTGGACCAGGCCATCTCCAGAATTGCCTTCACACCTCAGCAACTCTGTGTGATTCTGCAATATCAAGGCTAGTTGGTCACAGTCAAATTACATATAATTGTTAGTAACGACTGAGTGCAAATTTGACCTTGAAGATGAGGTGAGATGAAAACACTAGGACAAAGCATGTCTTCTTCCGGTGGAGAAAGAGAACTGTGCTATGTGTGGCTTTGCCTCAATTCATCTACAGTCCCTACTGCTGGGGAGAGGTTATTGTTTCCCATAAAATTCCTGTGATTTTCTGTATTTTCCCTGAATTGCACAGACAGTATCAGCTATTCCCTGGGCTGTGACTCTAACCAAGCCTATGCATTTCTGCAGAAGTAACAGTTCACTTGAAGCCAGGCCGAGCCATGAGGCAGAGTGGGACAAATAAAAAATTACAGGATAGTTGGATGTCTGCTGAATACTATGACGACTATGATACCCTCACTATATGGGAGCACTTGAAATGACTAAAGAGCTTTTTTTGTTCCATCTTATCCTGAAAAAAGCATACAAAGGAGCTACTGAAAACCTTCCAGTTTGTTCATTGCTGCCTGGGAGCTAATACAAAAAATTATATTTGCTTTTTTTTTTTTCCCCTTCATGATCTAGATTTAATGCAATTGCTGGGCACCATTAGCAGTTCCATGACATGCCGGGCCCTTACTTCAGTGCACGTGTTGCAACTTCATTTCCTGATGACATAATGTCACCCCATATGGATGCTGGGACCTCTAAACTCACAGTCTCCTTGGAATTCAGTACTAAATGACCCTGATATCCTCAACTGGATATCATTAACTTCTTCTGATTCAATTGCATTTGTGTGTAGGTGGGGCTATTTCTTGTCTCTGTCTTCAAGCTAAAGATGGGCTGAACGTGCAGGACCGAATGGAGTTCGAACTGCAGCCAGCTCTTTGCTGCTCTATGAGTACAGTCCGGTGACACATTCCTGAAATGAACCATCACATGCTAAAAATCATTCATTTCCATGACAAGAAAGAAGAAAATTACAGTACTGGAAAACCAAAGCTAGTAAGAAAAACTAGTCCCGTAAGAACAATGAACGTAAACTATAAAATCCCATCAGTCCTGTTACTGCATTTCATAACGCCAAAAAGAAGAAATATTTTTCTCCTAGTGAATTCCTCTCCACCTGCACAGACAGGTTCCCCCTGAATCCGAGTTTACTACAGCTCACCTGACAGGAGAAGAGCCACTCCCATTTCTCAGTCATCAGACACGGTCTCTAGGGAAATTTTCCCTCACCAGCACAGCATGATGCAAACAAAATTAAGAAATTACCTCCAACTGCTGCCCAGCTGAGAGTTGATTTGAGCTGAAATCTGTCTGTCCTCTAAAGTATCCAGATGCAACACACATCTGTAAGTGTAATATTACTCCCTGTAGCTTCTTTGGGGAAACAAAGAAGCTCAGAGATCTACCATGCTTAACCAGTGATCTCCTTCACCAGGAATGGACAGAGTCCCATGTGAATGAGCCCTCCATTCCATCCAGCCATTACAGTCAAGCAGCAAAAAAGTTGGATTTGCTCCCTGGAGCACAGACCTCTGCACACATCTGCCTGCTGCAGCCACAGAGCAAAGCTTTCACACCTTGGGCTGCCTCTACCTTCTGCGCCAACAGCACAGCTCGGGGCAGGACCACACATATCACCTGCACTTGGTGTATTCTACCTAATCTTCTTGCATTTATTTTCTGTAGCAAAATGAACCCCTGGTGTCTTTGGAGAACCACTCTGATTTGCAAAGATACCAGGTGTATCACCCCAGAACAGACTCCCTTCTTCTGAATGGATGAAAGGAGCTTCCACAAAATGACTTCATAAGGTGGGAGAGGAGACAGGCTCCGAGCTCCCCTTTTGTAACCATGCAAGGATGAAAAATGAAAGGAAGATCTAAAAAGAAAAGGAAGGGTAAAGGGGATGGTATGATTGTTCTGACCTCTCAGCCAAGACCAACAGGTCTCCACAGGTCCTTCCATAGCTGAGACAGCTTCCACGTGCACTTCCACAGGCCACATTGCTGCGGGTCAGTGCCACTGGTGTTGCCCGAGGACCTGGGAGAGGTCTTCTTCCACTTGTGGCCTCTCAGGGCAATTCTCCTTGTGCCAGATGAGGCAGATCCCCTCACTGAATATCTGTTTGTCCACAGGAGAAGGGTAAGGGGGGTCATCTCCAGCTGTGGGCTTTAGGGGCTGCCATAAACCAGAATGATGGCAAAGGTGGGCCAGGCTGGGAGCTTGGTGCAGCTCTGTGTAGCTACTTGGAACTCAGCTGGAAGGTGTTGGAAAGCTGGTGTCACCATGGTCCTCCTTTCCCTTTGCCTGGTTCCTTTCTCATCCTTTGGGAAAACAGGGTCACTGGAAGGGGTCTTTGCAGTGACAAAAGTGGCTAATACACTGTTTTCTCTGCCACCTCATCCTGGCCAGATATTCCTCCTACACATGGGGAATTCTTTAGGAGAAGCGATGCCATTAACAGAGTCAGCAAACACGAGCTTTTGTGAAAACCTCTGGCACTAACCTCCAGCTGAGCAGGAGCAAGAGAACACACTGATGTCAAAAAAAGAAAAAAAAAAAAAATTTCTTTTCCCTGAGGCTGTCTGCAGTCTCGGACGGAGGAGGGGGGGTACCACTGCAAAGCAGGTACCAGACTGTAAGCGTGGCATCATCTTCACCAGAATGGCTTCCTTTCCAGCATGCCCACCCCCTCCCCAGCCTGATTGAGTACAAGCAGTGGAGCCTGGCCATGGCGGGCAGCGCCTGCAGGGCAGCAGGAGGAGCGTGAGTCATCTTATCTGGGCACCCACGGTGAGATCAGGGAGTGTGTTCGAGCCCGACCCGCGATTACAAATTGGCATAAAGGCCAGGTAGGAATACAGTGAAAACTAATTAGGTCAGGTCTGTCAAGAGCATTTGCATGGTAAAATAGGGTAGAAACCAGTTGGATGAAGTATGAAGCAAATGTCAGAGTTGAACATTACCTAAGTATAGAGGAGCCCACAAAAGTAGTGGAGCAACTATAAACATATGAAAAGGGCTAATTGATCCACTGAGGAGGAACAGGGTGCTTTCTTTTTGTTTTGTTTTCTTTTTTTTTTTTTTCCTTTGTATGAAAACGGATGCAATCGCTTCAAGCTCCACCAGCACGTGCTGTCTACAGACAAAGGTGTAACATCAGATTTCAGGGTAAGCTGGGGCCCCTTCTCAGGCTTACAAAACAAACACACCACAGATCTTGAGGTGAAGGTTTAAAAAACATCCAGGATCAAGTTGAGTGCACATGATAATGAGGAATGTCATCAGAAGTATATAGGAAGTGGTGTTCTCTGAAGCCAGGATTTGGCACGGTAATCAAGGAAAAAAATGTAAGAATTCTAATGGCCAAAGGAGCTGGTGTGACTGCCTTGCCATGAACTGAAAGAAAAATCAGAGAAGCAGAGCATATTTTAGCAAAGTGAAGGTGAACAGAAACTTGAGCAAATGGATAGCTTCATGCTTAGGAAGATGAGAAGCCAGCATGTGGGCAGAAAAAAGCAAGTCATAGAAGCTCCTGCACTTAAGCTGGAAAGGTGACTTGTTCCTGGATTTGATACTTGAAAGATGAAAATCTAGGGAAATCTGAAATATGACCAAAATTGTTAGTCTTCCACTGATATCTCACAGTCAGATAGCACCTGTATCAACTGCTTATAATCCATTTTTCAGGGAAAAAGGTCATAATGCTGAGACAAGACTAGGTAAACATCATTTTCTAATTCTCATCAGCACACGTTAGCGTGTGTAGCTATTTTAGTTCCCTGATCCTTCAAATACTTTCAAATGTGAAAAACAAAACATTAAGCTAAAAGGACATCATTATCAGTGCAAAATCAAATGCTTAAAAATTACAAGATATCTTTTAGCATTGTGCCAAAGTATTTAAAATCTCATGGTATCATGCTATTTTTCCTGGGAGACTCCAGCTTCTTTTAGAGCACAGGCAGGCTGCTGCTCAGTCAACAAGAGCTATTTAATATTGGTTTCTCCTCCTTGTTCAAGGGTATGCTGGTTTACACTGGTAAACATGCTGGTTTACACTGGTAAACATGCTGGCCCCACTATGGTATGACATTGTTAAGAAACAGGCCCAAACTCACAGAGTACCTGGGGAAGTTACCAACATAAAAGAAAAAAAGCTGTTCTTTTCTTCACCTGCTGGTCCCCAAATCTTGTTTATCTGAAGATACTTCTCACTATTTCTAGCACTTACCTCACATGTTGAATTAGGATCCCTCTATACATAATAAGAGACAACCCATTTCAAAATGAGCACATCATCTAAATAGACAAGAGAGAGAAAATGTGTGGGAAAAGATACTCTGTAATCCATGTTTTATAGGTAGGACAAGAGAGGCACAGAATGTTTGGATGACTTGCCTACGCTTACACAGCCAGTCTGTTGTCAGAGCTAAAAACTGAGCCCACACATCTGGATCCCAACTCCGGAGATGTTTATATTGGTGAGAATGGGAATTTTCTAAGTGTCTGCCTGTCATTATACAATACTTCTGAAATCCCACTGTCCTCAGGATGGAGGACAAGGATATAACAGTAATACTATTTTCTGAGAGCACAGCATCATTTTATTTTGTGCAATCCCCTTGCATAAGCTGATGAATCATGGTTCTTATCTTGTCATTCAATTTCCATTCTAGATCAAAGGTGATACTGAAAGAGATTAAATCAGCACTTCAAAGGAATGAAGCTGAGGTCTTGCACGTATGCACAGTGTTTCCTAGCTGTGAAAAAGACTCTTAATTAATTTAACCTTCTTTGCTATCCTATGATACTACTTCTATTATCTGCAACCCAGTATTACAGAACATGTGGACAAACACTTCTCTCCATCCGTTTGGAAAACTGACAATGGTGACACCAAAGTGTGTGGAATAAAAAGAGGTGGTGAGAATTTTATTTGTAGAATATTGTTCCACCAGAAGATGAAGATAAAAACAAATGGTAGTGTTTAGGGTGTAGATGTTGCTTTCTCTGGATTTTCCAGTGGAAGTCAAGTGGTGCTCACTTGAAGGAAACAAGATGGGCTTCCTCAAAGTCTGTTTGATGACTTGCTGCCTCATGGAAAGATGGACCTTCAGAGCTGTCTGTCTGCTAGTGAGGAGTCTAGTTCAACGTAGTCTTCTGAAGCAAAACCGGTTAGGGTTTCCAGGCCAAATTAATCTGGAGCAGAGCTGCTGGGTTCTTGGCAGTATGGGGCACCTCATCTTATTTCTTTGGAAAAGTTGTGCCTGTCATAGATATTGTCTGGTTTTCTAACTTCAGAGAGTGTATCAAGACAATCTGAGAGTCCTTGATGTGCAACGTACAGCCATTTCCTCTGACAACTGTGGTAACTGCACCAAAACCACCACATTTTGGAGTACCATAGCTGAAGATTTGGCTCTTGGTCTGTGCAAACAGCAATTGTTAATGACTTTTCACTTTGACAGATTGTCTAGCTGTACTAAAAATATTGAAAAGTGGGAAGACAGAGGAGTGAGGTAACATGTTACGTGAAATGTTGGGCAGCGGAGAGGTTGTGGTGTTGGTGAACTTCAGCGCAAAAAAACAACAACAAAGGAAAGAAAAGAAAATGCACAGCAAAAGAAGGAAGAACAGTATGGTAAAGGGATATGCAAAACTAGAGTTATTACTGATCTGTCAAGTATGCAAGGCACACATAGGACTGGCAGAAGAAAATTCTCCAGAGAAAAACCTCTGTGGAATAGGAGCACCGGGTAAGAGTTGGCCAAATACCACACATTTTCCAGAAGATTTTGCATGTAAGTTGTAACATACCATGTACTACAGTCCCCAAAAGATTTTTGTTATACATCTTTCAGTGGGGGGCAAGAGTCAGAAACATCCATAACAATGCGGTTGCTCAGGAAACGTACACTACACACCTCACTGAACTTCTGAGATGAGGCAGGGCTCTTTAGAGCAAAGAATTAAGAGCGATTCATGTAAAGATTTCAGCTCTGTATTTTAGGTACTTGTTATAAATATGGGATATAAACACATGCCTATTAAAACTTGTGTTAGGGTATTTTCACACCTCTGAAATAGCCAATTTGTCCATGCCTGGCATTGAAGTGTTGCAGAATTCTTAAAAAAAAAAAACCAAACAGCAAAAAACTCTGAAATTGTAAATAAATATTCTGTGTCAGAAGTTGACTTTGATTCCAATTTCTTAGCATTTTCCATTTTTGCCACAGCTAGCACAAGCAGGGGCTGATCAAGTAAGTTTAGAACTGTATTATGTCAGTAAGAAAAGCTGGTACTTACAAAAATCTGCCTGATGAGCATTTCTCAACTTTATGATTCTTACAGTGAGCAGGGAGTAAGCTGACATTTCTTCCTGCTGAAAAAAAAACCAAAGGAGATGTGCTTTAAAGCTTGGGACGTATATTCACTGTGATGACAACCAAATACTGAAAGGAACCAAAGTTTTGCTGAAGCCATCTCTTCCAGTTGGAAGAAAGAAAAAATACAAAAGGCACCAAAATGCACTTTCTCCACAAACTTCATCACCCCTAAAGCCTGCAGCCACCTAAGCATACAAACAGAAATTGTGGAAGGAGAGGATGAATAGGAAAGTAGAGACAGGAGGTACATTAGCTGAGAAAGTTCAGTTAGACAGCTACATTGAATCATACACGCAGCCATCAGCATCCAATATGATAACACAAAATTCATTGAATGACAAATCAGAAATGCTCCAATTTTGGCTGAAAAAAGAGGGATACTTTTAGGTGTTTTTTTGCTTTGTTTGTTTGTTGTTGTGTTTTTTTTTAAAGAATCATTTTCATGATAGAGAGATGTCTAAGGATTAACGGTAACACCTTGGGGACTGTCTCAAGCCACCTGAACAATACACAGCTTTGGGCAAACCTCCCCACTTGCTTTGTGGGAACAGAAGTTTTCTTTACCAAACGTGGTTATCTGATTGATAGACATGGAGTAGTATAATGGAGTAGTATAACAGAGTACATGGTTTTGACTATAGTCCATCCCAAAGAAGGCTGCATCCTTCTGTTGAAGATGCCAAGTCTTACCAACTGGGTCTCTAAAAGTTGTGCCAATTACATGTGCTTTAGGGATTTTACATCTTCAGAGAATATGTCCATTAGCAGCAGCTAGAGCAGCTAGGGTGTCAGCAGAAAGATTTGGAAAATAGGCAGACCTTACTATGGCAGCAGCAGAGATGGCTGGCTGGATTCCTTGGCTGTGGGAACAGTTGTGGAAAATTTGTCAAAATAGCTGAAGTTTATAAAAAGGAGAGAGCCACACCATGGTTGTACACAACAGATTGAATAAAAAGGGCAAATCAGCACTGAGAGCGCCTACCTGTATCATAGTTTAGGAACAGAAGCAGAAGAAAAGGAGGAATTCCAGAAATTTCAAACTATATCGAGCAATAAATTCCTGAGCTGATGGATGATTGTAATAGGAACAGGTCTCGTTAGATAGTTGGGGTAATACAGTAAAACTGCAGCAAAAGCCATAGCACGAGGGGCTGGGCAGGAAAGAAAATACACTTTCAAAGTCTGTCACATCCCGAGAGCTGACTGCATACAGAGATGTTATCAGCATCGGTAATTCGGAATTGCCTGTCTCCAATAAGAAGAGAAGATATAAAAAGTCTCACATATATATTAAAAAGTGGCCTAGAGAGTGTCAGGTTATGGAATAATAATGGTTATTTTAAGGACTTCTGAGTAAAGCATCAATTAAAAAAAAATTATAGCATTAAAAGGAGGTAGATTTGGGAATAGGGAAGAGTTGGTTTGCAGTTCTAAATAGCAAGGATCTATGGAAGTTATAAAATTACCAAGGTGTAAAGCAATAGGTGGCTACTTCCATGATGTATCTGATGGCAGTCACTGATATTCAAAAAGAGCTCAAGGAGGAGCTGACTCAATGGCAGAAGACAAATAGGTCAGTAATTCTTAGTAAAGTCACCTCACAAAACAACAGGTGACCAAAGTAAGAAGCTGTTGTGAGAACTAATGACCAAAAGTTTGAAAAGATTATCTGAACTGAAAACAGAGGAGTGCTGGGGGAAGATGATGAAACAATTAGATATTATCTATTTTTTGTGAAACTTCAATTTAAATAACAGGAAAAAACTCTTGAGTGAAATAAGAGAAAGCATATTCACAGGTGCTGCTACTGTGACAAAAGTCAGACTGCTAAAAAGGTCAAAGTATATGAAATCAGTGAGACGAGACAGTACATCAGCTGAAGTGTGTAAAGCATTGGACCATGAGGAATTAATCATAACAAAATTTGGCTTAACCTCCCAAGTCACCTCATTCTCTATAAGGATGAAAGACATGAATGTCACAAAAGTAATTCACAAAAAATTGCAGTAATTCACAAGCCATGAAGTTATCCAGTGGAATGGCAGAGATTAATGTTTGAGAAAATGCTGGATAATTTAAAGCCATATCAAATAAAAGTTAACCAGTGCCTAAAATAACCATAAAGCTTTGCCCGTGAGCTCAAGCTTATAACTTGGAATCGTAATCATAGAATGTTTTCAATAAGTTCACTTGTTAAAATGCTAAGGTTTTTTGCTGTAAGGTACAGAAGCAGCACACCCAAGACAAGAAGAGAGCTATTAAGCGCCGAACAAGTGCATTCTCTTTATCAGGCTACAAGAAGTAGAAGATACCGGCTTCTGTGTGGGTGCATTCCAAAACTAAAGAGCAAATTAATCACTATTGCTTAAAGCTGTATGTAGGGCACAGAATATTTTATAGGGTTGTTTGTTCTGTACAGGGAAGGTAAGATCTCAGCATTATCAGGATCTGGGCTAAGCCAGCTCCACACTGTTTTTTCAACCATTCTTTTTAGACCACTCCTTTTTCATCAGCAAGGAATAAAACTGTGTCTTCTTACAGCAACCTGTTTTATCCTTAAAGAACAAACACTCGCTGGGTTTGTCCGTTTGTTTCTATACCTTTCTCAAAGATAATACTCAAATTGGAGAAATACATAAAAACTTCAGCAGATATATTTCAGGAGAAATAAAGGAAAGAGTTAAAGGAATTGCACTTAGTATTGGTGCTCTTCTCGCCTTCTTTAATGGCACCAGTCCTTTAGCCAGCATTTTGGAACACATATTTTTAAAGACTGCCAGAGATGTGTATGAACTACCATGACTTTTTAAGAAGTAGAATGACAGAAAAAGAAACGAGCGTGGTTTCTGCAAAGACACGTTGACACCAAGCACCGGTTCTCCACTCATTCCTGAATGTCCCTACACCAGACTAGAATAGACATTGTGTGAAGAATGCATCACAAGAACCTCATATTTTGCATGCAAATGAAGACAAACTGATAAGAGACTTAAGAGTATGGGAAGGCTATATTAGGAAGGAAAACAAACCAACCTCCAAACAATAGAAGCAACCCGGCATTTCCATGAAGAACAATAGGATACTACAGAGATTATATAGCATTAAAGATTATGCAAGGGTTCAAACACCTAGTTCCACATGCAATCATGGTGAGAAAGAGGATATTTGGTGTCACTCGGTGCAAAGAGGAGACGTTTATTTAAATTTGAAGAGCTTGTCAAGGGAATAATAGAGCAGTGTACTCATCAGACACAAAGTGCAGTTTAGAAATTTGATTGTAAGAGAAGCAAGAATTACTTCTCACCTCCAGGAGGAGAGCTCTGACTAAGGGCTCTGTAAGAGAAAAGCCAATGAGCTGCGTATGAAAACACTGTGTAGCAGGAGACGGTGGCGCCTGCCAGAAAAATCTCACCATATTATTTGAGAAATCGGGGTCCTGCGAGACAGCAAGACACAGGCTCTGTCAGCCAGAGCACACCCAGCACACAGTCATGGAAAAAGGACCCAAGGAAGAGAATGGAAAAAGAGACTCGAGGGATTAACAACAGAGTAAAAAGCTAGTGATGTGAGCCTGGGAGGTGGTCTTAGTTTGTTTGGTGGCAGAGAATGTGCAGCCAAGAAAGTCACGGCTGGGCTTCCCTCTGCCTGAGCCTCAGTCCCTGGGTCTATTCATTGGGTCAGCAGGTTTTATTAGCCAAATCCCTTCCGGTATTAGCCTGCCCCCAAGAACAGCGGTTACTTTAAATTTGAAATAATTTCATCTTCATGTTCTCCATTTTTACCAGTTAGAAAAGGGTTTTCGCGGCACTCAGCACCAGTCTGTGCTCTTAACCCTTCTTGTGTTCTCTCGGTATAACACTTAGATGGCCATACCACCCAAATCAAAGTAGTTTAGAAAAAAGCATTCTGTTCTAGAAAATATTTCCATCCCCTCCTTAGGACAAAGAAAGAATAATCTCCAGTGATCATAATCCTTATCATAATTTGAGACACCAATGCCTTTGAAGACAAATGCTAACTATTAAGTGAACTATTAATTATAAAGCAAATCTCTCAGACACATGAGAAGGAGACTTATCCTGAAAAATTATTCCATATCATGCTTTTCTGCTGGCCAAATGCCAGATTTGAGAATTACTGCAGAAAATTCAATGAGCAAAGTAACACCTTATAACTGAAATTCAGGTCCCCGGTGCCATCAATGTAAATCATGCAACTAATTCTGTCTTACCTCTAGTCACCATTTCATTGCAATAATACTGTGAACAATGCTAATAAACTAGAAAGCAAGTGTGTTGCTGCTGGTGATTATCATTTGTGTTACATTGAAAAAAAAAAAAAAGTGTAGTCCAGGGAGTTGGTAATGTAATCAACTATCCATGAGTAACTAATTATCATAAATAGCTATTTTCAGCACAAGATTTGCATTCCTTATTAAGCCAGGAGCAATTCCTGATACCTAGAATAAAGAATTACCAAAATATAAGAATCCACAGTACACAGATGGGTAAATCCTCTTGCAGCCCCCTCTAACAGAGATAAAAGTGTGTACCCTGAATCTCTGCACTTATCTCTGCATTGACAGAGCGATGGTCAGACTGACCAGCCTTCCTTAAAGGCTCATTGCTACCTGTGCAAAATGTAACCTTGCACGACACACTTCAATCACACATACTCTTTTCAGGAGGGAAGGATGACAGCATCCTTGGAAACATCTTGGCTTTTTCTAGTTTTGCGGCAAACCGCTAAGGAACGTGCACCACTTTATGTGTATTGCTTGCATAAATCAGAACCCGATTAAAATTCTCCTAGTTCTTCTCTGTTTTCTGATTTCATGCCCAGCAGAATACTTTGATGAGCCTCCCCACCCTATGTTAATATTTCTAATCTTGAGATGAGATTATACTTCCTAGTTTCTTGCTCTTTGCCTTACTGTATACAAGTTTTCAGTGCATTCACAGATGATGAGCCAACAACAATTTTTTTAAGCTGATAATTTGCCAGGGAAAATAGCCTTACCTTTTTTCACTTTTGGAAATAACAAATTATTCTGTATAAGACAATGCAGTAACTCATAATATCCAGTGATAAATTATCTAAATTTATTGTAATTTACAGTACAACTATTACAACTATTTATGATGTTCCTTTAGTATGTTCCATCTTTCCTGTATTCATGTGTAAGGTGCTAGAAGGTAAAACTGTCTACTCAGGACTCCCTGAAACACTAAAGAGGTGTTCTCTTGATGCTCCTGGCCATTTGAAAACACAAAGGAGCTTTCACAAAGTTGTTACATTTTCCTGAAAATTTAGCAGTGGGGCATATTTGGCTTTGCGCCGAAGGTAGGCAGCACAGCTACATTCTGTGCACAGCCTCTGGGCATGTTTTTCTAAATCCCATCCAGCTACGATTCAGTTCATCACACAGCTACACAAAGTCCTCTCAAACTGAAGCAAGTGCTTGGGCAAATATTTGAGCACTAGCATTAAGGAAAGCTTTGCACCTGTTTACTTGTTCTGGGACTCATCTGCTATAAACACGTTATCCTTTATAACACCTCCCTACTAATCATCATCATCCTGTTGCAGATGGCAAGCCAGGGCTTGCAAAAAAACCAAGGGAATTGCCAAAAACTGCCCAGGAAATCCAATGCCAGTAAGAGGCAGGAATTGTCCAGCTTGCACAAGGCTGTGCCTTTAATGCCAGTTTTGTGCCAAGCTTTATTACAGAGGAGAGAAGACATTCCAATGCCAGGAGGCAAATACAGGGTGTCTGAGAATGTCTCAGTTGTTAAAGACTTGTGGATAGCAAACAGAACTGTTGGAGGTTCATTTGATAAGGAGATATTTTGACAAGAACAACAAATTTAAGCTGTGGAAACGGCCCCTATATACAGGGGTTTAAGGCTATAGGATTTTTTTTAATTTTACCGTACATACATTCAAAAACGTGCTGGATTCTAACAATCTTTATATACATGAAACTACCTTAGTGGCAAAGAAGGGTTGGATACTTTTAACCATGGGTATTCTAAACCAAAACACAACTTCAGTATAAATACAGTAAATCATCACAAAAATGTTATAGAGATCAGGTCATTGCACTCCCCAATAGTTGCTTTTCCTGCTTTAGAACATTCCCTCTCTGAGCTTTAGCGCGCACACACACACACACACACAGAGCAAGTTATGAACACCTAAATGCTGTGTCAGTTGTAGTTATGCTATTTTGCCATTTACATCAAGTTTCATGAACTCCTGATGGATTTTTGTCACCCTTTTCCATCTGTAGAAGCTGCCAGAATGCTACCAACAAGAGATGAGCTTGATCGATGGAGTTTGATAATGTTGTGGCATGCATAAGCAAAACCAGGTTTGGGAAGCCTGGTTGCACAAATAAGAAATGAAACATGCAGATTTCCTGCGAGCTACAGACACTTGAATCACACAGCATAGTTAAGATATCATCAAAAGTAGGTTAGCTTTTTTTTTGGAGCCACCCAGTTTTGCTTTGAGGCAGCTTGACACAAAGTACAGTCAGCTGTAAGCTAACCGAGAGGGGAGACAAATGTCACCACCGATCCAGCTAGGATGTGTTTGATGCACGTACATCTCTGTCACAGTTACTAGAATTGTTCCTCTTCTATTGTGATGAGTTACACAGTGACCAAAGTGGGCGTTTTTTTTCTGGAAACTCGCATTAATGACCAAAACCTAACGGATTGCCAACAACCATACTCTGACTTTTCAACACCAGCTGGGCTAAAACTCCATTGAAATCAATAGAGATAGACAGCATTAAAAAAGGCCAAAGTCAGTCCCATTTTAACAATAAATTGAGAATGTTTTCCTTAAGGAATTTCTCTAAGGAATAAAACCACAAAAATAACACACTTTGCGTAAGGCAGATGTTTCACCTAAAGAAAATTTTCTTTCATTCAATGTTCCTATTTCTAAATAAGCACGTGAATCTTTAATATCAAAATTTGTAAAAAAAATAAAAAAATTTTAAAAATCCTACCCTTCTAAAAAACCCATTGGTTTAGTCCCACCTATTTTTAGTTTGCTGAAGTCAGTACCTTAGCACCAACATCACGCGAGGCTACATAGTGCATCATCCATTTTCTTTCTTCATTTTCCGAGGAGCTTGATTTGCAGCTCACATGCTGTTGAGAGAGGGAGAACAAGGGATGAAAAAGAGACTAAAGACCCATTCTTCTACTTATTTTAAATCCTTAATGGGGAAATGCAACGTGGAGCAGGCAATTTGCACCTCCTCGCTGTCTGTGGTGAATAAAATTAACATGCCAGGAAAGCGGCAGCTCTTCCTCTGCTCTATGGAAGGGTATTAACACCAGGTCCTCACAGCTGCAAATATCCAAGAAAGGTGAATCCTGTTTTCTTGGAGATTTATGTCCTACAGGTAAGAGCGGGCTTGACCTGTTTATAGTCTGGAGACAAATCTGTATCAAATACTCAGAGGCTCCTGCCAGGCTTGTTCTGTCTCCCACTTACCTGGGGGAAGGCAGAGGTTGATGCCATTGAGATCGTTGCTGCATCAAAAGCAGGTGCCGCGAATGGCGCCTGAGTGTTGGGCTCCACGGTTGCCAGTGCCTCCTGAAACATATTTACATCCTCGAAGAGTGCCAGAAGTTGCTGAGCGGGTGTTTTATGACGTTGAGTCAGAGCTCCACCCCTCCACGATTTCTGAAACAGGAAAATTTCCCACCCACTTTACCTGTTCAAAGAGCACGTCTGGCGTAAGGTGCGAGCGTTCGTACCTGCAGGTCTTGTGACCGAGCAGAGCAAGCTGAGGCCAAATCGATCCGACCTGGGGGCTCGTAGAAGAGTAATAACAGTGATAACCTGACTGATGATCCCATAGAGACGATCTGTGAGAGGTACCCTTACAAACTAATCTAAAAATTATTATAATAATAGCCTAATACACACATCTACTTATTGTCTCCATGCAAAGACCCTGAATTCCACACGATACTGCTTCTATAATAAATCCTTTAAAAAAAAGATGGGTATAATCATTAGAAGGAAGACATTTATGTATACAACTACTAAGAATTCTTCTGTAGGAGTATTATTACCTGAAAAGTGCTGTTGCATCATGATTTGTACATATGTGTTTGTTTTTATTGTAGTATTCTACTTCAAAAGAAATGAAAGAAGAATGAAGAAATTTGATAAATAACATTTCTGTGCCCCTTGAAACACATGTGACCTTTTTATTTGAAATGCTTTACTTATTCTGGGCTTTACATTTAATACATTATGAATCTTAACAAATTCAAATGAGATTCAAAAATTTCACCTTGAAAAATCATGAAACATTTCAACAAAATAAAATAATTTCATGGTTTTAGGAGATTTTAATTCTTCACCTTTGTTTTCCCCAGTTCAGAGCTGTCATTATCTGATGCAAAAAGCATTCAGATTTCTGAGCAATTCTATTCAAATCACCAGCCAGCTGGGCATTACTAGTAGGTTATTGGAATTTAATAGATTGATCCCATACATTTTATGATTTCTTTTATCTAATGAGGATCTGCATATGTTCAGCACACCTCTAGGAAGCTCAGTGAATAAATTTACCAATCCATTATGCAAGCATTATTAGGCACACATACTTCTATATTGAAAGTCCTCCCAAATGCTTAAAAGCAGTGCTTACGAAAGGATTTAAGATTAATAGGATGACAAAACATGATGCTTCCTCTTAGCGACCTGCATAAGTATGAAATCACAGCTGCTCTGACTGTGGCAATGAGTGTTGTACAAGGACTGTGACTGACAGAAACCAGACACAAACTCAATCACTTCCAGCAGTCTCATTACATATTTCTCTTATATGCACAGAGGAATCAATATGAAAAGCTGGTGTTACAAGGAGAACAAGTTAAGACAGTTTGGTAATCTTAACTGCAGTACTCTATCCTTGCAAAAGTTTGATTTCTTAGGTTTAATTTTATGTGTACATTTTCTGTTTTGTTTCAGTTTTTTTTTTAATGAAATAAGCACATTTATTTTATCACATTGTGCAAGGGAAAGGTTTGCTGTGAACTTCCTTTCTCACCTTTGTCATATTGAAACTTTCTGATGGAACTCGAACTGCCTAATTGAAACAGAATTAGGTAAACTACAGCAATAGGAAAAGGATTGCCACAAGCCTCTCCCAAGCTTTGGCTCATGCTTTGTTTAGTATGAGCCTTTGCACTTCTATAAAAATATTTTTAGAATCTGCCTTTTTTATTTTCCCATAAAAAGGCTGACCAGAAATAGTTTAGAGAAAAGGAAATGTACCCACAAAAGCACTCACATTTTCTATTTCTTCTGCTACAGTCTATGTATCCTTGATTGAAGTGCCTAGGGGAGGTGCGATACCACAACAGAGGAATTAGAACAGTAGATACAATTTCTTTTTAATTGTGCCCGCAAAGTTTATCAGCTCCAGGTCTTGTTTCTGCAATGGATGGAAGCTAGTGGGTGTGAGGCTTTTGTCTGAGAGCCAGTTTTCATTTACATTTGTCACATTGCACCTTTGGTTTTAAGACAAAAGGAAATTAAAGGGGGGGAAGAAGCCTCCAGCATCCCCGAGAAAGGTGACTAAGAGTTGCTTGTTACCTTACAACTAACCCTTCTTTCCTGACCCAGGCCTTCCTGATACGAAATGCCTGGTCTTTAAGATCGTCAGAGGCAGCCAAAGGTGCCCTTGACTCAAAGCTGGCACTGGTATTGAATCCCCTAAATTAGTTCAAAGTTCAAATTGCTTTTCACTATGAAGCATTCTTTCTTTTGAGGCAAACATGGCCTTTTCACAAGGCACTTAGAATAGGCTCAACCTCACCTAAGTCATCTAAAAGTTAGATTTCTAGTCAAAGCTGGTTGCCTGTGTTCCCTGTGTGGAGGAAAAAGCAAACGTGGCAACTGCAGGTAGTGGCTAAGCTCCTCATTTTTGGATTCTTCTGGAGAAGCTTAAATGTCCAGGTCTTACTTGACACTTAAGTTTTGAATGGCTGAAGATAGGTGAGGTGAATCCCACCCTGAGTAATTAGTATATCCTCTTTAATCCCTTGTTTCCAAAGTTACTGATGCTGAGGGAACCTGACATTGAGGAACTGGGTTGTGTTCTTGACACGTGATTCACTCCTGTCGCAATGTGAAGCTGCGAAACGCCCTTGGGCAAAATTTCTATTAGCATATAAATGAAAAATCTTCTCATGGATTCATTCAAATAACAAAGAAGAGGTTTTGCGATAACCAGGAAGATGCAAAGCTGCAAGTATCAGTACAAGTACAAGATTCCTGCTGTATTCCAGGAATACATGGTCATGAATGGGAGAGCTTGACTTGGGGCTGCCGTTCATAAAGCACAGGCTGTGCAGGGAGAGCTCATGCCCACGCGTATTAAAGGAGGAATATGGAGGTGGATTTTCCGTAAAACCCCAGGTTGCAATCTGTGGAAGTGCAGGAGCTGCTTCAGAAGCCTCTGGGACGTGTTTGGGACAAATGGGGAATGCCAGAGGGAAGGACAGAGAGGAGAGGACTGCTACAACTACCTGAAAGTAACGTATCCTGACTTGTGGGGCAGAGGCCCTGGGGTCAAATGCTACAACTAGTGCAGCTCAAGGAGCGGAAAAACTGTGCTGGGCCGGACTTAGATACCTACACTTGTGGCAATTTTTGGATCTGTCTGTCAGCTAGTGAGCTATTGCAGATCACCCAAAGTTGCTCTGCCTGGAACTGGTTGTCATTTGAGGCTTTTTTCTGTAATACTTTTTTCTCTTTTCCTGACTAGTCTGATGGTGTTTAAGATTACAATCTACATAATCTAAAATTACAGCCAATGACTAAGCTAGGTCAATTTTAACATTAATGCTCAAAGACATGTGTTGGATCAGAGTTCAAAGATTCATTAAAGTGACAACTAAGGACAAATAAAAGATCAGCTAGATTGTGTGTTTTCATTTGACCTTTCTCAATCATTCTTGATGATAACCCTCTTCAGCCTCTTTCCCACCCTTTCCAGCTCCTCCGCAGCCTACAGACTCCTTTTTGTCTCATCCCTATATCATGGGCTTTTTCATATCATGATCTAGCAAGGTGATCAGTCGCTCTTGCTTCAGCACATCTTCCCCTCGGATTTCCCAGACTACATTTTTCTGGAGAAAGGGAGGGTCCAGCTTCCCTGAAAGCCCTTCTGGTTTACTCCTGATTAGTATCTTCACTAGAAACAGCCCTCTTCTACTCCCCAGGGATACAGGAAGATGCAGCTCATGTCACTCATAGCAGTATGATGCTTCAGGCATATCAGAAGTAATAATGCATGGTGGCCCATCTGAATAAAAGAAAAAACATTCAAGTTCATGTCAAAAATTGAGAGATCTTAGCAATCTCCATTGCAAAGCCAAATAACATTCAGGAGAAACAGGCTTTAACATGGCAATAGCTATGCAACTTTGCCTGATTCCACGTCATTGCTGCTGGTGATCCATATGCCCTTTGTTTTAATAAGATAAATGAGAAAGGTATGTATATGCTTATCCCTAATAAAAATATGAGCAGAAATGCGAGAGAATGAAGTCCCTCCCTCCTCATTAACCAAGAGAGACAGAAACAGCCAAGAGATTCTGCACTAAAAGACGCAGCTCCCTTCTCCTGCTGTCGGCCCCTGGGAGAACCACGACACAACCATAACAGGTGGCTGTCTCCAGTATGAGAGCCCCGGTGAGAAAATGCAAGCTATGGGAAAAGGAGATCCCTGGGGAAGGCGTACCCACCCAAGGGAATGCTGCCAGGCACTGCGGGCATTTCCCCTCCCACCTGTGGGCTGAAAAGGAAGAGGAAGCTCAGGGCTGGGTGATGCACTCACTCCGGCTAATCGTGCCCTGCTGAAATTCCTGCTGCCTCTTTCTGGCGTGAGAAATGCCCGGCTGTTGCAGAAGCTCTTGCACCCAGTATCTCTCCACACGTGCAGAAGCCATGTTCCTGTTGCGATTTGCCTGCAAACCTTGCGACCCATTGTGCAACCTGAAGAGGTGTGCACGGCAGCGTATCTTACCCTACAAACAGCGAGTTGTCACCAGGAGGATGGAGTGACAGCCTTTCCAGGGCACTCGGAAGGTCGTGGAAGCGGTGCTTTCCGAACCCAGGCTCTGTTGGGAGTCACACAGGCATCCCACAAACCCGCTTTTTGTGCCATCTGAGGTTGAGCTATCACCCGTGCCTCGTGCCAGCTGCCCATGGGATGTGGTCTCTGTGATCCTACATGCGTGACTCTCAGGGGGTCCCAAAAAGGCTTTGCAGTTGTCTGGGGAGCCGAGTGAGAGAGAATTTGGGGCTGGTAGGCAAAACCCACCAGCTATCATTCTGCATGCTCCCACTGAACAAAGTACAAACCTGTGCAGAAATCTATGGTGGCCACTTACTTACTCACGCAGGGTTGATCACAAAGATTAAACTATGTTAACAGCTCCACATGGAAAGACTTTAAAGGAACAATTGCAAAACATCTTAAGGAAATGTTTCAGAAATGCGTAAGGAAAGAAACATTCTCCAGGAGATCGAGATAGGCAACTATGTAAGTACATCCTATTACATGCTAAATTAAATCACCGTTGCAACATGATACTCTGCTAAAACTCACAGACATCAAAGACAAGCATGACTCTTAGGCCAGGTCAAGAAAACATTGATTAAAGAAAGACAAATTTGTAGTGGCAAACGTTGGTAAATATCCATTATAATAAGTGTAAGGGAGCCACGTTACTAAAGCACATGGAAACCTGCCCAAATAGCTATTGCATGCAACTCTCACATGGTTCTGATATTTTGACCCTATGTGATGTAACGCCTAAAACCTACACAATTATAACACATTGCACAGATCTGATGTGAAAGGAAAATTAATTATTTCTCATATTTTCACAAGTCCAAGTCAATGATAAGGTCAGACTAGCTATTGGTAAAAAAAACTTACGTGACTGAGAAAGAGGAATCCGCATTGTTTTGGACATTCAGCATTGCAGCTTCATGCTAAAATCTGGTGAGAAGGGTCAGGATGGTCTAAAAGATGTCTCTGGTGGCATAAATATCTGCTCCTGCTGCAGTAGAGGAAATCCCAGCAGTATGATATGTGCTATCTATCTTAGTTTCACAACTTTGGCCAACAGACTGGTGTCTTTCAGAGGTGATAAGAAGGCAGCAGCCTCATGTGAAAAAGCAATACACAGTACGTTGGAAAATGGGAAACACAAAACTTTCAAAATAAATCATAACTTATGGAATATAGAAAAAACATGATTTCCAAGGGTGACAATAGGAAGCATGTATAGAGATATGTATCTATGCAAATATAAGGGAAATGTATATGAGGAGAAATAAAAATCCTATCAAAGATCTCATTACTTCATAGAGATAGCAAAATAATTACTAATGATACAGCTAAAGCAGGGATGCCAATGAAACACTGGTGTTCTACACTGGGAAAGAAAAAACATTACATGTTGCATCGATGAATATTCTAAATTACTTTGCAACATATAGCCATACAACAGATATTAAACCAGAATAGAGATAATTCTTACCAATTAGTTGCAAAAGCGTAGTCTGAGAAGATTCTCGGCTGTCTCTTGTTCAGCTATTTTAGTTCATGGAATTCTGCAGAACTACAGAAGGCTGAAAGAAAATGAACTTTGTGTAGACTGGTTACCCTGGTTGCCATTGCAACAGGGGGCACAATATCAGATTAACTTAAAATCCATTACCATCTATTACCACTCTTGGTTCTCTTGCTATTCCTCAAAATGTGGACTGGCAGTCATACACACCAAATGCTCCCTCATGCCTGAAGTAGGAATGCCTATTTTGAGCCAAGAGTTAGTTTCAAGTCACATATATTCTTCTCATTTATGTTTCGTATGTTTTGTGCAACATATGTTAATGTATGCAGGTTTATAGGAAATACAAGTTTCAGCATACAAAGCAATTATAGGCTGAAAACTGCACTCCACCACAAAAGGGAGTGTTTCCCCCCAAAAAAAGACTGATGACATGTAATTAGTTAGCCTTAGGACAGTCATTAACTAGTACAATTTACTGCCTGGACAGCAGATGGTTCCACCCAGTCAAATTCCATATGTATGTGTGTATGTGTATATATATGTATGTATAAAAACACCTGGGGAGATTTGGAGTAAAAATAATGTTTGAAACCCTTTCCATGAAAGCAGAAATAAGTGACCTATCTCCTGGCTTGCATAAGAATGGAATGCCTAGCAATATGGTTTGGTAAAGAGCTTAAGAACTACATAGCTAGGGAAAAAAAAAAAGGACAGGAAAGCTGTTGGGAGGTAGATATAATTGTGCTCTTCTTTTTCTCTTTTCTTTTCTATTAAGCTTTGTGAAAGTCTTACTTATATTTGGAAGATGCACAAAAATTCTTCTTTAATTTCCTTATCTTATACATGTACTCCAGGTGATGCCAATATACTTCCAAAACTGAAATGTGCTGTCCGTGTGGATGGCTTGTTCTTGCAAACCATGTTACTGGAGCTGTCTTACAGTGCAATAAAGTAAAGGATGTTAAAGCAATTACAGGGTGTTCCACCAGTAATGTGCATGGGACAGTAAAACAGCGATTGCATGGAAAATAAATCTTCTTGGAGCTATCACTAGCCAGAGGTTCCCTGTAAGGTGATGAGCAGCTTTGGTAAACCCTGAGCTACCTTCTGGAAGCCCACCAGTATAAAATAGTGAGGTTTTTAATAAGAAGAGACTGGTTTTGTTCTCTCCTACAACTGTAGGTTTTTTACTTATGCTGTGCAAAGAGAGTAAGATTTTGCTGTGCAAAGACTGAGGTTAATTCTTAAGTTAATTAATCCTAATTAGCTAACAAATTCTTAACTAAGGCTAAGAATTTGTTAGCTAATTCATTTCATAGTAAGTCCTCAGTGCGAAACATCACTAAACAAAGTTTTCTTCTGAGGAATTTTTAAGAGTTCACTAGTCTCAAACTCTATTTAACGTTTTGGTGACTGATTTGGAAACAAGTGTGACATCCTGACTGGCCAAATTTGCAGTAGAACAAAGACCAATGGAGTGCTGAGCAATACTGAGGACAGGGCAATCATACAGAACAATCTGACCTGCTTGATAAACTGGCCTGATTAACCACAGTTAATTCTAACACACTGAAGTGTGGAGTTATGATTAAAGGAATGACAAAGGTATACTACAATTTACTCCCCCTTACGAAAGGGAAGACTGTAGTGTGGCAAACAGCAACTCACCAGCTTATAGAAGACAAGCCACTCAGCAGAAGTCTCTTAGGGCAAATGAGGACAACTGGATTCTGCATACAGAGACTGGAAAGTCATTTATGTATGTAAGAATAACAAGGCAATGTTCATCTCCGTATATAGCAATATCGGGGAACGTACCAGAGTCTGCATTTTATAAAGGGAAAACAAAGAGTTGGAGGGAGTGCAAGAACAGAGCTACAGCTGGATCTAGCTAATAAAGTTCTTTTACAATGAGAACTTGAAGGGCTGAATCTGCTGGTGATGTAACCATATATTTCATAGGATCGAGCCTAGTGAAGAAACAATGGTGATGCAACGGCTTTTAAGTTACTACAAAAAGATATAACAAGATTTAACTAATTTCTGGGCTCTGGCCAAACTAAACTAAAACCTGGAGAAACTGGATGCTTAGATGGGAATACTCACCACTGGGTTAAAAACTGGCTGGAGGGCATTGGTTGGACTAGATGATCTTAAAAGGTCCCTTCCAACCCAGGTGATTCTGCGATTCTTCTGTAATGAGACTGGAAACAAGGTGCTTAATTACTGCTTAAAGATGATCACCTTCTAGAACATACTTCTGTGAAATGTGAATTCACCATTCCTGATATCTTTAAAAGAAGAGGGGTCATTTTCCTTCAAGATAGACTGGTCAGTCACAGGTAATCAGGATTAACATTTAAGTAACTGCATGGCAGGTAACAGGCCTGACATCTAGGAAGTCAAATAAGATGATCTGATCATACTTTTGGCTTTGTAAGTCTATAGGAAGAAACAAGTTGAATAATGTGGTACAAATATAAACCTATTCACTGTTTTACTTTTTTCTTCTGCGGCCTAACAGGAGCTAATCAGAGCTCATCAACTCAAGAGCTCTGTACAGCATTATAAAATGGATTGAATAAGAAGCACAAGCTGGCAGGCCCATTTAGAAGGCAACAGTGGGAACACCATGCCTCAGAAAACTGTCCCTCAACATTTGGCTAAAGGCTTATCATTATGTACTTGCAAACAAGGATTGCAAAGGCAAAGGATCCAAAGAACCTAACTATCCCTCCAGGCTCCGCTTTAGCATCTTGAGCTTCACAGTCCTTCCTCACCTCTCCTAGGCCTCCCAGGCCTACTTGCTGCAGCCTGCTGATGCTCCCTGCTTAACCTCCTGTTTTGGTTTCATGGGTGAAATGTATAAAAAGTCTCCCTCAGGCTTGTTGAATCTCGAGCTAGGCTTTCACTGAGCAAAACCATGCCCCAGAAAATGTCTAAAATGCCACGTTATAAATGACTGTAGTCATTTCAAAGAGCCTGCCAATTTGGGGGCATATTCTAGAAGAAAAGTCAAGCACAAAACCATATGGGAGATACCCCAGCTCCCCACTGACCCATGAATGGCTGGAGCTGGGGGCACAGCTGGCAGCCTGAAAGGAAATTGCTTCTGACCTGTTTGTAGCCATAGGAACCAGCCCTTGAGAACACTGACCTTGAAGAGAAAGTGAACTGGTCATGAGAAAATCAGTCCAGGCTGAGTACAAGAAGACCAACTTCCAGAGTTTCATTCTGGAAGGGTAAATGCCAAGTGAAGGAGACCTGAGAGCCAGAACCTGTCCATAATCTACAAAAAAGGATCTTCTGAGAATCTACCCTCAACAAACCACGCTGTGAAAGCTACAACTTTTCATCAGTACAGAAATGAAAGCGTGACTATATCCAGAGAGCTCCATTATAGCAACAAGGCAGGGATTTCACAGACACCCCTCACAGCCACCAAGACTCCTTCTCCCCTATATTTTAAAATAAGGAGCTGCACAGAGCACTTTTGTCCTTGTCTGGCATGTCCTTACAGAAACACTGTGTCCTGCTCCCTCTACCAGGCTCTGATGATGCTATTTAAAGCTTCAGAGTGACATAACTCAACCAAGCACACCGAGGATGCTTTTATCTACTCATTTGGAAAGCAGAGATAAAATCCTGCATGTGAACCTTGAAATGTGACTGGAAGCCCATAGAGGCCACTCAGCAGCAGCCCACCCTGCTACCCAAACCTTGCCATATAAACAGAGCCCTTCTGCAATCCCAAGAATTTTAACATTGAAATATAACCACAGGTGGTTTTCGTAGGCTGCAAATTGTAAATGTCATACTCTTCCGTACACTGAGAAACTCAACACACTTTTACATTATTAAGCATGTTAAAAATTAGCCAGAGAAGGAGCAAAATAGAAAACATAGATTATATATGCTTAAATTATGAGTGGAAAGCAATTAAACACATAACTGACTAGTATGCTTTTGTATTCAAAATCAGTATGCTTGAAAACCTAATGATCATTCATAACAGGTACTCTGGGAGAGTCAAAATCTTGTCTTAAGAATTTGTATTCTCACCTTCCAACCTAATCTTTTCAAATCACTACAGAATAAGAAAAAAAAAAAAGATACATGCATATGTTGAATTGGCTTTACTTATTTTGAGAGATTTGCCACGTGCTGTAAACATCACCTGTTGGTCCTATTTCTGTTAATGTTTTCAATATTACTTTAGTTCATAAAAGAGATACCTATGAAGAATTGGGGAATCTCTACCATCTGTTAATAACTGAGAAATGAATGGTCCAGGAGAAACACAAAATAACTCATTTGGTCTGTAAAGTATTAATGTGTTTTGTGTTATTCATTTAACCTAGAACGTGCGTTACCTACGGGGAACTTAATAAAAATGAGCTTATTTGTGTATTTGGAAATAAATACTCTTGTATTCTTGCACTCTACACCTTTGCCCATACTGGGAAAAACAATGACACATACTCATATTGCTGTGACTGTGTGATGCAGGTTTGCATGGCTTTTAGTCTCATGAGGCTGTGTTCCTATTTTTTTTTTTTTTTTTTTTTTCAAATGACCAGTTAAAGCATTTTAACCCTAGGGAATGAACGAATCAGGCAGTGAGACACACAAGAGGAGCTGGAGGATCTCTGCTGTGGGTGCAAGCAAAGTGCTCCTCCATCTCTTGCCTCCTGGGAACAGTGACAGGAGCCTAGGTTAGGCAACCCCTCATCATGGCACATTTGCCCCAATGGGCAAATTATGTTGTATATGTGCCTGTCGGTGCTGGGTTTGGCACAGAGCCAGTCCCAAGGAAATTACAGCTCGGGAGGCACAGGTCCTCCTGCAGCAGCTTGGCATGCAGAAGGATGTGCTTGCTATAGCAAAGCTCCCCAGAGCTTCCAGAGATCTCTACTGGTCTTTCTTGGACCTTTGTTGTCTACTTCACAGGTGGCACAAGGCCCACAGCAACAGTACAAGTAACATAAATGTTAACTCATAGTCTCAAGAGGAAAAAAAGTAATACTCCTGGAGAAGGATATCCTCTTTAGGTGCCCTACTGCAAAACACAAAATATTCCTTCTTGCACCAAGACCATGTAAAGCCCTTTTCCTCCCATGTGGGTGCCTCCAAGTTCCACGGGTGCTGAGCTCACGTGAGACCCAGCCAAGAGTGAGGTCAGGCAGAGCTGATGAGTTCAAGGACCTGCACGTACTTGCTCTTGTTTTGAGGGGGATTAGAGCCAGCAGAGTGTTGCTCTGTTCAGTTTGTATTTCTAGTCACTGTGCCACTACCCCAGGAGGGGGAAGAGAGATGGGTAGCCGAGAAGCAGTGGGAAAGAGCACAGACGAGCTTGGTGGCCAAACAGTGGAGAATTCCATCATAGTTGCTTTTGCTTTCTTGGTTGATCTGGTTGATCTGTGCCCACAGGATGCCATATAACATGTGCCTGCCTTTCTCTACACACTTGCCTACAATGTGCCACAGATGCAGTCACAAACCTGCCCCATGGGCTGCAAACACAAAACACTAGTCATGTTAACAAAATCTGTTTTTAATGTGGTCTGCCCTCGACATGTTAAACATTTCAAGCTCTTTCTCAAGGCAGCTAGCACCATGCTCATAGCCATCTTAGGACTTTCTTCCTCATGACTGCCCATCCTCCATGGCATACGAGTTGTACTCCACTGTCATAGCTGAATTGCAACGAATTGCTGCAGTGAAATTCTTTGGATTAAAAAGTTTCTCTTCAGTGTCTTATTGGTTGATCTGAGATGATTGCCATCAAGTGGGGTTGAGTAGGAATCCTTCAAAACCTACTGGCCAACCATAAGGGAGCTTCAGTCTTTTGGTGGATTAAGGGACACAAACACATCCTCCCTTGTCTGACATTATTTACTTTTCTGCCTTTTCCGTGCCACTCCTGTGTGCAAGGCCTGCATAATGAGGTTCTCATTATTCAGGATGTTGTATTCTCCCAGCTGAACCAGACGGTCATACACCTTCTCAGTGTATTGGATTGAATATGTTGAATAAGGAGAACAATGGCCGTAAAGATCAACTTTGCCATCTTCCATCTCTGACTCTGAGCGCCTCTGACCTAGGAGGAAGGGGAGACAAATCACAGCTGAGAGATGGGAAATACTCTTGTCATAAGCCAACAAAGTCTCAACAGAAGGGAGAAAACTAGTGAATATTCCTTCTACATGGGTCTACACCACAGTTGTGAGCTGTGCCTATGGCTCACATAGGTACAACAACGTTAATGGCGAACTAACTTGCTTGGGGATTGAAATGGGGCATCCATGACAACAAATCCGACTTGGTAAAACAGCTAACTTTAAACAACAGAGGTTTGATGTATAGAAATGAGCCAACAGTGAAGTTTAAGTGTTGGGGTATTAAATATACTCCCTTTAATTGGGAGTTGTTGTGGATGACCCATCCCTAGAAGTGTTCAAGGCCAGGTTGGATGGGGCTTTGAGTAACAAGGTCTGGTGGAAGCTGTCCCAGCCCATGATCTTCAAAGTCCCTTCCAACCCAAACCATTCTATGATTCTATGATTTAATAAGCTAGATGTGATGTCAACCTTTTTTTGACGTGCTTGATTACTTACCTGGTGCTTTGTATTTTTGGAAAGTATCATTAATTAGTGGGAAAAATAGGAGTACTGGTGCTCCTGGAGTCTCATCACCATCAAAGAGGTAACACTCCTTCAGGATTTTCCTGTCTTCTTCACTCAAGTCGACTCTGGGAAAAGGGATTCCCTGCTCTGAGCAGTACTTGCAGGTCTGGTCCAGAGCCTGGATCAATGAACAGAACAATACAAAGACTTAAAGAAGAATTCAGAGCTCAGGATTTCTTAGATTCCAGTGACAAAGGGCGCATTCTCCAAGATAGCTGTGTGAAAGCTCTGAAACCCCTATTGGAAAGCACTGTATCAGTGGAGAGGTTTTTGTTTTCCCTGTGTTATTATCACAAAACCGTTGTATCATTCAAGAAAACCAAGTGAGAATATGTACAGCCTATAAATGAAGTATCACACTGCAGCATGAAGCTAAAAATGCTAGTGGTTAAGACTTTTAGCAGGAGCAATATAGAAAGCACCTAAGTGTTAAAAACTTCAGTAACTTGCAGTTATTGAAGAAGAAATAGAGACTGCTTCAATTCCTCTCACCTGTATCTGGGATCCTGCACTGTAATTTAAATGCAGGATGACATCCACCTTTCTCTCTGGTTTCAAAAGCGGCATGATGCTTGTATTGATGAAAAATCCCGTATCTACCAGAGACAGGAAATCCTCCGATTGTGTCAGCTGGTTGGGAAACGTGTCTAATACGGTATCTAAAAGGAAAGATACTTCTTCCTGTAAGTGCAATAGCGCAAAAATGCTTAGCCTGTTTTCCACTCTTACACCAACACCACAGAGCCCTAAATGGTTACTGTTTTTGGGGAAGGGGCATTCACTGTAACCCTTCTCTTCTACCCTCCTTACTTCAGCCACATGCAGGTTCAGACCTGCAGTAGCAACATTCATGAAGGGAGTTTCTTGTGCCTCCCCACCGAGTCCGTCTTCAAACAGAAAAAGGGAGGACCACCACCAGAACCTTGTGCCCCAGCCCAGCAGAAATCACGTCCCACCAGCTAACCATCAGCACAGAGCTCATCACCATGCCATGCTACATCCCAGTGTGTCTCAGCTGATTGATCTGATAGTGATTCTGCCCAACCACGAATGGGTTTAACACCAACTCGGGGTTTTCCTTTTGTTCTGCTTGTCCATCCTCTCCCCAGGCACGCAGGTCTTCTGTTACCTTTCCATCTGCTGAAGTGCTTGTTCTCCAGGTAGTCGTTATGCATCTGGAAACCCTTTAGGAAGTTGTGCTCCTGGGCAAGGCAGGGGCGGTCGGTGAGAGCACTGCGCAGAGCGCTGCCGAGGGGGCCAGGAGGGGTGAAGAGCCGAGTCCTCAGCTCGTGCAGCTTCAGCGGTAGGAGGGGTTCCTCCTCTGCACAGGGAGAGGCTGTTAAATTCTACCTGCCTAGAGCGAGGTCATCCCCAAGACGTCAAAGTTAAGTAATAAAAATCAGTTGCTTTCTTTATTTAAAAGGCTGGGGGTGAAAAGACTCGATGAGCACAAGTGACCAAATGAAAAAGAAAATGAAATGCTACTCTTACCAGCCAAATACCATTTCCTTACAGAGTTGAGAGGTGGATAAAAACCAAGACCCAGTATCAGGCAGCAATAAAACTGTGTACCAGACGTATGCACACTTGTGGAACAGACTAAATGCAAGCTTTGGAAAAGGATGATGGTTGTACTTATTTGCTTAACGGTCGCTCCCACTTAAATGTAGTCAAAATCTTTTTGCTTTATTAATCATTTACAGAATCACCATAGTATTCCTGAACATTTTACTCATCTGTCAACATTGGTGTTGAACCCTCAGTGAGCACACAGATTATGGGACTGGAGATTTTCAAATTATCCCATTATGCTTTGCGGTTTGTGACTTTGAATCCAATTCCTTCTAGAAAGGCAATGTGGCCTCTGAAGAAGCACTACAAAAAAGCCAAATATATGGTGCATATCTCACATAGCAGATGGCATGTGACAGTTTATCTACCATTAACTCTATCTAACAATAAATATACATTATGAAGGAAGTATGATAATTTACCTATATTGTCGATTTTGTCCTGGGTCCACCTGTGCCAAAAATCTTCTGAGGAATGCGACAAGTTCCAGATATATAATACATTCAATGAAAATAAACTACTCCACATGCCTGTAAAAGGAACGAGCTTTCTAACTCAAACATTCATACATCATGAATTGCAAAACTGTTATAATGAGACTAAATTTGTGAGGTTCATGCTTTTCTTTAGTTTGTTTTAAATGGACGATTTGTGCAGCCAGAGCAGATGCTCTGGAGCAGGGGGGACTTGGCATGATCAAACACAGCCCAATGGAGTGGAGAGTCAGCATGGAGGCTCATGTAAACTGTCTGTAGGAAGCACACAAATTGCTGACTACCTGTGAGAAAGGCAAGAGGCTCTGGAGTAACATCAGCAGAAACGTGGATTCCCAGGGACATAAATTTTATTGTTGGACTGGAAGCCATACTATATTTTTATTCAAAACTAGCTTTGAAAATTAAAATAACTATTTGTCTGTGACTTTGAATTTTCTTTTTTACAGTAAACTGAATCCGTTATAGTATTAATTCAGTGATTTATATATTTATCCTCTCTCATGAAACTGCCCTGGCAGTCAGGCACCAGTGCTTTATTAGTGCTTAGTTTATATAGCTCACAATTAAAACAAAAAAATCATTCAGATATTTTTAAGACAATACCTTACCTTCTAAAAAACAGATCCTGGATTCAGGGACCTTCTTCATCAACCGGCCCATGAAGAACTCACTGCCAAAATTCTCAGTGCGAACAAAAGCTCCGTATTTTTGCAACCCCACCTCATAGGGGGTGAACTCCACCCATTCTGTGAAAAGAAACACAGAGAAGAGAGCTATGTTTTATAGCGGCTATCATGGTAATGAAAGAAGTTAAAAATGAAAATAATTTCTGCAGTTAAGTCTAGTATTTCAGACCAATAGCAATGAGTTATAAGCATGAACATGAAAGGTCTTTGGATTGTTTTTGATTCGGTTGCATAGGCAGTCCAACTTTTATCTGACCACAAGGACATTACACAAATACACATCATCTGAGGTTCTGGTCTTTAAATTAGAGGACTTTTTTCAAACTATCTTTAAGATGGTAAATCCTGAGACAGTCTTTTTAGATAAAGACAAATGACTCTCAGAAGTTTCATAATTACCTTTGAAATCCAGAGTGCTATAGTTGTTCTTGACATTGACTGCAGTATAGATAGGCAGTGGGTTCTGACCACGATCAATGGCCCGTTGCTGATCAGAGAGTCTATGGTTGTCCTTCTGTGATTCCAGAAATACGGTTACACTGAGACAAAAACTGGCACAGGAGTGTTTTGTCTGCATCTAAGCTTGTAGGGCAGAAAAACGCCCTCTAATGCTTCAAATGTATAACAAATGCTGGGCTTAAATTCTGAAATGTTCCATATTTTTCAAAATTCCTATAAATGTTTCGTTACTGCAATACCTGAAGGCATCCAATATGATGCCAGATTATTTGATGAGCCATTAAGATGAAAACAGAAGGAAACGATGAAGAACAGAAAGCAGTACTTTTGGTATAAACCAACTTAACCTGTTATGCTGCAAATTTATGTAAGACCTCTCATGTATTTCAAAAGTCTGCAGGTCCATTTGTTAATACCTCTCATGGACATTAAGGTAATGTCTGCAATTTTGCTATTTCTAAATAAAATACTTGAAGAATATGCTAAAAAAAATTTTAAATACTATATTTTTTCAAAATGTTAATCTTGAAGTTTTCTCGGAAATACATATCCAGAATGTCACAAGCAAGAATGCTGATTTCCACCATGGTAGGATATATATAAGGCTGCCACCACATGTTTTGGAAGCGGCTGTGCATTTGCATACACACAGTCTTGTAACAAACTACTTTTCTCAAAACAAACAGGGAAATATCTTCTCCAGAAATAGATTTTTCAAAAAATTGTAAGCCACTGTAAATGCTGCTTTATGACATACTGTACCCCATCATGCAACAAAGATTCCAGGACAAGCCCCCAGAGATCTATAAAAGACGTTTTGCGGCCCTCTCTTTTCCGTTGACACAGCTGCTTTTTGTAATACTTCAAATACTCCAAGGAAAGGGAATTTATTTTGCATTTTGTCATATGTTTTCGAGCCTCACTGATTTGATTGTCGAGATCCTTTTGTGACCAGTCAGCATCCCTGTACAAGTTTGACATGGTCCTAGGAAGAGGAAATATGTATTGAAGAGATAAAAACCACACCAAGGTTTGAAGTAGGCAATGGCTACATTTTACATTTCTGTTTTAAGTTCTTGATTTGAAATTCAGTAAACATTTCCTGTTTTCAGTTTCCCAAGAAACTATCGTATTCCCTTTGAAGTCACAGTCATTGTCCCTGTCAAAATGGCTTGAGCAATTTGTTTTCATGCTGTTGCAAACTTTGTGACCTTCCCCTAGGAAAAGACTTCAGTCTGCCCCAAGAAAAGACTTCAGTCGATTTTGGAAGAAGATCAAAAACATAGGACTACTGAGAAGGTATTATAGGTAGAGTACTGCATGCCATCCCCAGCCTATTTCAGTGCATCAGTGTCACCTGGAAGAGCCCAGCCATGAGCTCTCCAGTCTTTCTTACCATGTAGTACCAGACAAGCCAGTCAGGTACGTGGCACAGTCCAAGACATTGAGTTTCTTGAGCCCCCGCAGACTGCCGTACAGCGCGGTCAAAGATCTCATCCCTCCTCCTGTGGTCATGATGGCCACCACCGGGGTCTGCGCAACACACCAACAGAAGGAGCTGGCGTCAGGCAGAGGACTGCAGCTGACTGGGACTCTCAGCCAAGACTACCCAAAGCCTGCCATCAACCACACATGCCCAGACACCCACTTCCTTATACTGACACATAAGCTACTATTTATTTCATAAAGGAGAACAGGAATAAAAGTGGTAATTTTTTTTTTCTCAGGTAACTGACACTTGTCTCCAGTGCATTCAATACAGGTTTTGTAAAAAGCAAATGAAAAATGCATCCATTCAAAGCAAAATAGACAATGTGAGAGAAAAAATCAGTTGCAAAGGCAGGAGGAAGGATTATCAACAGGGATAACATGACAGGGTAAAGACTGTGGAAGAAGAAATTTCTATATAAGGAATATCTAGCCTGGCTTGCAATAAAAGTGTAGCAGGAGAAGAGTTAAACTCAGGATAGCAACTGCAAAGGACACAAATCACAGGGTGACATTAGCAGTAAGGAGTAGTATTGGAAGTGTAAATAAGTTTAAAGAAGAGGAAAGACCAGAAAAAAAAATAAAAGGGAAGAAAAAGAGGTCATATTATGCTGTTATGCCCCCACTGCTAAGAATTCATTAGATGTTTTGAATATTTGCCCTACAGACCTCATGGTCCAGCAGATCCTGTTCAAGCTGCAGGACTTTCTTCAGAGCAGGAGCAACATACTTCTTCCTTTTGCATAGAAAGTCTTGCTCCTGCACACAGAGGTCAAACCCTAACCGCACATCAAGGCGGTCTGGGCTGGAGAAGAGATGAGGAAAAAAGAATATTCTGTTTTATTATTGATAGGCAAGCTCAGACTTTCCAATACAAGGAAATCAACTGGATTCACAAAGCTCTGTGTTTACAGGAGGAGCCTTCCCTACACCCCCAAGAAGATATACAGTGATGCGTGAAGGGATGACAGAAAGAGGAACCACTAAATTTCTAAGCAGCTATAAAAAGAAAGACATTCCTGCAGGTAATTTCTGAGACAGCTGTTGTCTGGATTCTCTCATACTTTAGTCTGCACTGAGAGCTGTACAAAAAACTTCTCGCATTTGTCTTGAAGTAGGCAGCAAAGTTTACCTACTTCATGACCAACAGTACTGGTGATCAGCTTGTACTCTTACACAGAGATAAAGAAAAAGTTAAAGACTGTGCTGAGCATAATTGGTTTGTAGTATTATTTCTTGTATTTTATGCATCTTTTTCATTATTCATGTCTCAGTATGGATCATCTACATGTATTGTTAATTCTACAGATACAGTTTGCTTTCAGTTCATGTGAATTCCACGCCACTTGGTCACACAACCTACTGTCCTATTGTGAGTGCCTCTTCCCCAGCAAAGAGCAAAGGGTGAGATGAGCCCAGCTGAGGACAAGTTAGCCCCCCAGAGCGGCCAAGTCTCTTACCAGTCTTCTGCCTTCGCGTATAAATCAAATCCTTTATCCTGGAAAGCAAGAATGCAAACAGTGTAAGTGTGACAACCTGCTTTAGCACTTCTCCCCTGCAGCCCCAGGAGGAATTTTAGCTTGTGCTGTCCTAGGAACACGGGCACAAATTGGGAGCTGTGAATATTCCAGCAGTGTACGTGGACTAGCCTCAGTGGTTTATTGTCACAGAAGTTGGTCAGTAATTCCCAATGTTTTCCAGTGAATGTAACGTCTGAGGACAGGTGGAAAGTAATGATAATGTACACTTTACCCATCTCTACTAACATTACCTCTCTTGGGCAGCCAGTCAGGCTGCAGCCACGCTACTACTCTACACAGCAGCATTTTCTCCTCCCTTTCTATGGCTTATACCCCACAACAGGTGTGATCCTTTTGTTCTATACAGATGTTTTTTAACCGTGAATCTAAAAGTGCTTTGCAAAGCACGGTCAGCTTCAGCAAGGGACCGGCACTACCTCAGTTAGTTCACGTGCACCGCTGAAGAAAAAAAGCCTCAAAATTTAGAATTAAGTAAGCTGAGGATGGAGTAACAAGGATCCCCTGTATTCCCACTCACCTCTGCTAAGATCGTCTTTTTTCCACTTGGAAAGGAATGAAGTTCCACATTTGGAGAGCCTGTATCAAACACAGGGGAGCGCTGAAAAGATACAAATTATATCCAAGTTTATATTATAAGGACCATTATTCTCCTTCCATAGTGTTACTATTTCTGCTTCATGTTACTTCTCATGCCATTATTATGTTTTATAAAGTCCAGTTATAACATACAAAGGAGGGAGTTCGTTTCTTCCCTGGTAGCGTAACATCCAGCGTTGGCTGCTTGTATCTGGCATAGTGAAATTTGGCAGGAGAGGAGGAGAAGGCCAGATCAGATCCCAACACAATGTCTTGGGTGCCCTCGTAAGAGCCTTGCACTTTGAAGGAGAATTCTTTCTCTACGGAAGGGACACAAAAGCAGACACAGAGTAGTTTTCTCATCAACGTTGGAAACGGAGACTCTCACAAGGCTGTTCTCATGTTTCAGATTTGTTGGGGTTTTTTTTCTCTCTTACATTAAGCCAAGTGCCTTCATAATATTAACACATCATGATTTAAAAATAGCTGATGCAGAAATAACCTCACTTGATACAGATTTCTTCTCCTTTTTCTTCTTCTTCTTTTCAACCACCTGGACTTCCAAGCAGCAGATTTTGCGAGACTGTAAGAGACATGAATAATGAAATACTTCAGGGCAGGGAATTTTCAGCCTGAGATCCTGCTTCTTAGTCTAAGCTCCTACTGATGGTGACAGAAATGCTATACAGGCAGTGCACTTTGTCACAAGGAAAACATTTCTCTCAACCAAGACCTTGATTTCAGAGGCTGGTGAGAGAAGGAGGAGCCTCTGATAAACTGGATGCAGCCAGGGCAAGGCTGGGGGCAAGGCTTGCAGAAGGGAGAAGGTAAGGGCAAAATCAAAACCAGCACCCTCAGGATCTCAACAGAGATGCAGAGGACTGATTAAAACAAAAATAGCGAGGAAACAAGCTAATAAATGGGCAAATGGTATGGTCAGAAAAAGTTCCTGTGCAAAAAGGGCAGTTATGACTGCAGGAAATGACGTGTGTTTGGGACAGGACAAACCCCATCATTTCGGCAACATGTGAATTCATGAGGATTGATGTCCAAGGGAGAGTTCACTGCTGCACCAGTGTGTCAGGCCTACACCGCTTCCATGTGTTGCCTTTGCAACACCAGAGGGTTGCTAGCATGGGGAATCTCCTGCTGTTCCTGCCCCAGCCTCTCCACAGGCGCCGTCCACAAGGATGTGTCGTGAGGCAGGTGATGAAGCGGGAAATCACTGTGTTTCAGTCAAAGGGTATGCGAGTCGAGTGAAACAAGTGTGACAACAGGACAAGAAAGATGACAAAACATGACACTCACCACTAGTACTCCATTAGTAATGATGGTTTCAGGAGGGCCTGAACTAGGAAACAGAGAGAAAAATACATTCTTAATAACTCAGTCTAATTATGGTGTAATTAATGACCCACACCCTTCTCCTGATTTTCCTCTTGCTTATTTTTGGCTGTGTATTGGATTTGAAAGAAAGATCCCAGGGGACTCGTGGTACAAGTTTCCTCTCCCACTCTACTCTGTCAAGGCACAATTGTCATCCTACCGGCTTGCCCAGTCCTGGAGCTCAGCAACAAATAAAAGCTACTGTGGGGCCAAACTGTGCACTGATTTTATGCTGAGCCCCAAGCTGTCTGCAGATGGTTTCAAGGAATCCAGTTCTTTAAAATTTGCTGTTTGTCAGAGGATGGGACAGAAAGGGCTCTAGATCAAAAATCCAGCATGTTAGTCCACGTTGAGCTTTGAAGGGAGACAAGCCCTGCTGCTGACCTCAAAGACAAACACGTAACAGAACAATAGTCCCAGTATTCTGTTCTTATATAGTATTTTATCTTATATACTTATATATTATATACTTATATATATACTTATATATGGCACCTTTGGAGATTCTATGATTTATTACACTAGGCAAAGAAAAGGTTTTAGGGTGTTTTCCCTGTCTGCCGGGAGGTCATCCTGGCATGGACCAATTCATCACACAGCTCATAGCACAGGTTCCTCAGGAAACCATGTTCATCATCAGCATTGTCAAGAAATGATGCACTCTGGACAATTATACTAGATCATTTCATGCCTCTAAATTGCTGTTTCTTCTTGCTGTATGCTATGATGCATTTCATGTTTACTCACATATTATCCAAAGCAAATCCCACCTCGAGCTCTTCTTGTCTCTGGAAATAAAGAAAGGAAAAATGTTTTTGGCACTTGTCTACTGGCAGTTCTCATGACGCCAGTTCCCACGCTTGCAGTATAGCTATGCTTGCAAAGAGAAAGAGGGTCTGTTGAAGGGAGCAGCCAAAGCCTTCTGATGTGAGAAGGGAAAATGGTGATAGACAAGGCAGCTGTAGAAGAGGACAACTGCTTGCCCTGGCAAAGTGTTGAGGACACTGGGGCAGGGGTATATCTGACGTGAAGGTGGTGTAGTGGAGAAGAGTATAACCCCAGGAGGAAGAAAGCACAGGAGAGGGGAAAACAAAGGTAGGGACAGAAGGGATGATGAACAGAGAAGTGAGATCATGCTGTAGATTACTTAGTTGCTCAAATTACCTATTGCATTAGAGACAGCAAAAAGTTATTTATATAGGACACAAAAAATTATGAAGGCCTGAAGAGAACGAGCTCTAAGGACTGTAGGTGTGCAAATGCAGTAATGAAAGGCTTGGATATGGCACCTGTAACCACTCTGTAATGAGCCAGGTTGCAACTAGCCAAATGTTTCTGTTTCACCAAGGGTTAGTGGAAGTCCACACACTGCTCCTCTGGTACTTTGAAGAGAAAGAAATGGTCAAATAAGGCATTTAAAGATAATGAACTGCAGAGTGGAGTTTGGGTGTGTGTAGATAAGATAATTAATCAACTGAATGGTGCATGACAGACGCACAAGAGACTCGGGGGGGGGAACTGGAGAAGGAGAGGGATAGACAGAACATACCAGGAGGTGGAATGTGAGATTTTCAGAGCCCCCCCCAGACATTCAAAATAGGAGTATTTCTTGTTGCCAAACTGAGTGACATGACTTAGAAGTCTTATTTAAACGCCCATGCCACAGTCCATAATTAGCAACCAGTCTGGTTTGACACTTGGTTCTGATCATAAAGTTATTACTTACTAACTACTAGGTTAAGTAACAAGTTATGACAAAAAAATGTCATATACTGGCGTGGACACACTTCTTGGTCCTCAGTGGGGGCAGGCACAGCAAAGGGACAATTTTGCAAAGAGACCTGAAGCTTGTGAGCCTCTGTGGCCAGCACCAAACCCTTCAGTGTGCCTACAGATCCAAGTGTGAAGAGGCTTTC
>JAOQGH010000040.1:25551311-25565927 GCA_025769975.1 Gallinago jamesoni
AAACCAGGGAGTCTTGGCTTAGACATCACAGATGTATAAACTGAGTTTCGCCTACAAGAGCTCAGGAGGTTTGGTTTATTCTTCTGAACCTGCTATGATCCCTGCAGTGTAGAGAGTTCCATTTTAGGGCATATTTTCTCATCTTTGGGTTTTCCATTCAACTAATCAACGGAAAGCATTGACAGTTCCCTGAATCATAAACACAGCATTTGTTGCTCAGTAATTTAGCTCAAAACAGAAAAAGGGCCAGTTCCTAATTATTACTAAATGGCCTCAAACTAGAGAGAACAAAGATAAAAAAAAAATATTTTTTCATCAAATTGACCTTTGTTTCCTAGAGGAGAGATTTCACACAATGTGCCCAAAGTGTCCTGAAAAAATACTAGGTTTTGGTAAAGGCCAGAAGAAGGATTAATCTAGGAAATCAGGTGTTGAAAATCCACTTCAAGATTGTTCCATACTCCTTGTGGGAGTAAGTGGCATAACCTGACAACTATTGCTACCTGCACTGGCAGTAAATTTGCCCTTGTGCTTTAGCAAGATGTATGTAGCAGAAAGCCGATTCAAACCTATACTTTTAACTCTATTGATCTTATTAAAACAGGGTTCGTTTCCCTTATGCCAAGGACAGAAAACAGCACTAGGACTTTAACATGAAGCAAGACTGCATAAGTGAAGTGATTAAAAAGATAAGCGGGATGGCTGAGGGAGCTGGATGGGTTACGGTAGCTAATTAGGCTGTTTGGCAGATGCTGAACCCTATCTGTTCTCACCCAGGCTCCACCCAGCAGGAAAATCTCTTAAAGTTTTCTTTTGAAATTCTCCTTTGTGGTACCTTTGTAACAGGAGTCGTCAGTTCCCCATCAGGATTCAGCCGCATAACTGCTTCTTCCAGCCAACCGGTTGGAGTGATCAGCTCCTGCAACAAGAATGGCCAACGTTAGCCCCGGACAAACCATCCTGTCTCTTAAAAGCCATCCTCCTGGGGAGTGGAGAGCTGGAGAACACCAGCGAAGGGGACCCCACGGTCAGTGCTGCTGTAGAGCCCCGGCAGGTAGAGTGTCCTGTGTCCTGCCGTGGCCAGTGCCCCTGCCTGCACCATGCTTGCCCCAGCAAGCCTGAGCAGAGGCGTAGCAGGCAGGTAAGGTCCACCCAGCCAGGTAAGGTCCACCCTTCGTGTGACACATGGGGAGGGGAGGCAGCTCCTGGCCCTGGCTGTTAAAGGCACAGCAAACCTGTCTCCCGTTAACACACCCTCTCGTTAATCTTTCACCTTGAAGCACACCTCCGTGCTATTCAATGCTTATTCTAAGGTTGCATATATCACCTCTCTAAAATGAAGAAAAACCCCAAATATACAAAATGCTCCCTTTGTAAATAAACTTATACTCCCCAAGTAGTTTTCATTTCCTTCCTATGGCTTCTTACCTTTTTTGTAAAATTTTGATAATAAGTTTTTGAAGATTTCGAAAATAATTTTATTTTCAAGTTTTCGATAATAAGTTCTCTTCTTCCTGGGCAGAGTCACTCTTAGTCAATGGTAGGTGAAGAAAGTAGTACCATCTTTGCCCTGCGTGCAGCACCACCAGCTGAGATCCCAGCCGCCTTGCTTGGCTCTGCACCCTTCTTACCTGAGACGAAACACCATCTCGCTCCATTGTGGTGGTCACCGCCCCGTACAAGTCCCGTCCAACGTTACCTGCAGCCGTGCAACCTCACATCTCCCAGCTGCCACAGACACCACCAGTTTAAATGTCTCCTATGCAGGTGAGCAACTGTTTTATAAACTGACTCAGAGCCCCACCTCTGCCTGATTTCTTAAACCCAGTTTATTCCCCTCCCATTTTCTTATACTAGGAAACTGAACCCTGTGGTCGAATAAGTAGCAAAAAAAAAATAATAATAATAAAATAGCTTTTCCTGCAGAGCAGGTAGAAGTAGGCTGTGTGAGTCACTGCCCAACACTGGCCAATGGCAGGTTTATGACTAATGGCGAGAGCGGGATGCCCTTTTGTCTGAACACTGAACTTTCCACTTAGCAAGACCTCAAAGCCTACAGAAGTACATACTCTGCAATAAGACGCAGCACAGGGACACAGGTTTAGGTTATCTGTGACAGTAAGCAGGCAGGATACAACAGCTAATGGGAAAAAAGGAGGGACCAACACTATTGCTCTCAGACTAAATTTGCTCTTTCAAAAGCCAGTTTAAGGGTTTCTGTGGCACGTGTCCGTGCAGGACAGACACACTAATATGGTGGTTTGTATCTACTCATCCTTGGTCCACCAGGGCTAGGTCTCTCCTCAAGTCATTGTGTTCTTCACCCCTTCTTTCCTACGGTTTGTTATTATTGCTTTTGTTTAGAGGAAGAGTCCCAAAGCAATGACTTTCCTTAGCTTAGTTCCACACCCTCTAAATATTTCTGCACCACTTTAATGGCTCAGACTGGCTGTAATCTAGCTGCATTTAAGTTCCCATGTCTGACCCAATGAACCCTGCCAGCCAGAGGCAAAACTTGGCACCAGCCACACACCACCCTCTGCACTGTCCTCGTCATACCTGCAAAGCCACCGTCACGGCAGGACACCTGCCCCTGAGAAGAACCTGCTGACTGCTGTGCCATCAAAACCAGCTCCGCTCCCAACTTGCTGGAACAGGATTAAGAAAGGCTGTCAAACATTGTTGTATCTTCAGCAGGTCATAACAGATAAAAACTGCTGAGGAGAAGGAATCTTTTGGCTTTCCTGCTCTCCCGCTATATTGTCTGTGAGCAAGAAGTTACCCGTTCCCTGAGCACTTCTTGATCTTACTGGTTAAATATTGTCACCAGCTGGGACAGTTCCCCTCTGCCCATTCCCACGCAAAATAATATCAACAGTCATCGCGGTCAACTTGGTGGAATAAATTTTTGCTATAGGCTATGTTATTTCACAACCCTTCAAAGGGTTGTGTCTACATACATGGCATGTTTCCTCCGTGTGCCAGCTGCAATTATGTAGCTTGATGAAATGCATTTTTCATTAGGTCATAGAAACCCCTCGGCAACATTGTCATCTTTCAGCCATAGTTAAGGGCAGTGCTTTATTATGACACCTCATTGGAGGGTTAAGCTATAAACTAGACTGTCCACCAGGACCAGGGCTCTAAAACTGTTACTCCCATTTTGCTGGTGGCCAAAAAGCTCTTTTTTTCTTTTTTTCTTTTTTTTTTTTTTTTTCCCCCACAAATAACAACTGCAATCCACATCAGAGACAGTCCTTTCAGGAGGGAGGGATTGTGGCTCACTTGTACCCCTGCCATCCATCTTTGAAGCATTCCTTTATCCATGATGCTTACAGAAAATATTTGCTATGCTCTTATGCTCTTTGCAGAGATAAGAACAGTTTTGTTTTCCTGGAACAAGGAACACACTGTGATTTTGGAGATATTACTGAAATGTCTGAAAATGTGGAGCAAGGCAGATAACTTTCATTTTGCAAACAAGCCTTTATTGTCCGGTATTGTATGCATGAAATATTTGCATGGAAATAACATTTCTTCAGAGCTGGAGGTGGCATGAATTTATGGCCAAAAACTATATTTATTTTTTCACACCAGGGATTTCAGGTTCCAATGTAGACAATTCCCAGGGTGACATGCAGACCACGTAGCACCATATTTCTGATTATGACAAGTGAAACTACCATAGAACAAAAAAGCCCAGCAGAACTGCGTATTTGTTTAAAACCTAAAGAGTTTTAAATGGTAATATTTATGCTCTGATCTTTAGGCTTGCAACATTAGGCTGCAGTTGCACAAAAAGTGAGGTTTGGTTTGACATTGTAAATGACAAAAGCTCTGGCAAAAGTCATTGTAAAGCAATTTGTAAAGATAATTTGTCATTGTTTCTTGCCAAAATGAAAATCCTCAGAGCGTCGTTTTGCACTAAGCCAAACATGTTATTTGACTGTAAATGAAACCTATTATTTTCAGGTTGGGTTCCCTGGGCTGACGAGGTAGGCAGTCGATTAAAAAGAAGCTATGTTTCAAAACAAAGACATTTTGTAAAATATTAACATGAAATGTTTCAACTTACCCAAGTATTTTCACTGGTTTATTTTAGTCACTGATTATGACATCTAGTTGATTGATTTTTTTTTTCATTGAATAGACTCTTTGTTCAAAATTTTCCCTGTTTTCATTAGGAAACAAAACTTTTTAATAAAAAATGTATTTTCCATTGGACTTGTTCCTGCAATGCATAAGTCGTTAGGGATTTATAATTTTTATGGCTCACCCTCAACACTTTCAACAGTTCAGAAAGGACACCTTCCATAAGACAGTAAATGAAGAAAGTTTAGAAATGCAAACCCACAACAAATTTTATTGGTGGTTTTGTGCTAGATTCCACAGGAGGGTCTGTTCAGATTGTTTTAAGATGGTCTTAGTTGATGCAGACTACTAAATCACTCCTGCTTATTTGCACAGTTTCACTGGCAGAATTAAACAAATAAGCATTTTTGTTGATGAGATATGTCCTACACTGTTTAAACAAATTGCATTGAGTAAAACAAGAAAGTTTTCATTGTCTAGTGGAAGTAAAATATTTTCATTTCAAGCACTTTTTCTTTTTAATTCCAGAAAGGAAGTTTAATGTGAGAAGTAATTCAACTTCTCAAAAAAGTCCCAGGGTGTTACATTTTGAAAGCTTCAAAAGAAAATGTTGATTTTTTATGTATTATCTCAACACAAAACAATTCAAACTGACATAAATTCACAGAAAATTTCTATGTGCCCAAATTATACCTTTTGCTGGAAAAAAATTCTTACATGAAAAATCTTAGGCCACTTCCTCCAAAGTTGTTCTGTCCCATCTACGTGTGATTCATTCACAGCCCAAGACAGCCCAGGAGGTGGACGCCATTCACGGGGCTGGCTGCATCCACACTCCTGTCCCTATTACATTTCTAACCTCTTTGGCTGCTCTTCAGGACACTTGCAAAATAGAGTTGACTCAGGGATCCAATGCCGGCTTCCAGTCATGTCTCAGGTTTTCTTCATTTTCCAGGGTTGGATGCACCTTGTGTTCCACATAGAAGAACTGTAGGGAGCAGAAGTTTATACCTCCTTCTTATGGCCTGCAGGTGTGGTGGCTGGGTCATATAACTGTAGTACTGTGGTGGTAAAAAATTATTTCCTATTTGTTGTACATTATAATAAGTTAAGCTTAAAATAACACTACTTTTAAAATCTAACAAGGATTTTAGGTAAAGAGTGTTCTACAGACAACCTTAACTTAGGGAACAAATGTGAAAACTTCCCAGGCAACGCCTTTGCCCATAGAGGCCAATACTTGGGAATGGAAAAAAACCCAACAAAACACTGAGCCCCCAGAGTAGTTTCTTTCTGTAGAGCAGAATGGCCAGTGTTCAAAAAGCTATGTCCCTTCAGTGTCCTAGAGCATTAAAAACTCCTCTGAGAAGATAGGGGCAGTCGGATGGGTGACTTAGCAGTACATGCTTTGCCTTCTCCTTTGCATGGCTGTCTGCAAGGCCTGCATAATCGTCTGTGAGTTGTTCAGGATGTTGTATTCGCTGAGGTTCAGCAGCCGGCGGTAATTCTCATCGCTATACCTGACTGAGAACATGCAGTAGGGGGAAAAACGACTGGTCAAATCAAGTTGTCCTCCCTCCATCTCTGAGCAACAGCGCTTGACACCTGGAAAGAAAGAGAAGTTGCTGGTGACATGATGTTTATCTCAGTCAGTGACCAGATGTCCATAGCAGCGGAAGGAGGGGAACTTTTCTCTGGAAGAAAACTCATAGTGTTAAAATGCACAAATAATGCAGGTCATGTATCCCTACTCCTAGTCAAGAGAACATCATGTGCCCCAAGTGATCAGGGCAGAGGGGAGAAGTGAAGGACAGCATTGTGATAGTCATCTACAGCTTACTCATAAACATCTGTCTCATTAAAGCCTGAAAGGGCATTCCAATAGCCACTGCTGGAGCACTGCAGGTCTTATCCTGAGCACCTGGGACCTCTACAAACTCTGGCTGAGGGAGGGGAGTTGCTAGGAACAGAAAAGAATTTAAGTGAGAAAGGAGTAATAGCAACATGAATACTTAAAGTTCCTGCAACCAGGAATACAGTCTCATGGTGCCTGACACCAGGATCTAGTTCTGCCTTTCCATTTCTTGTGTCCTCCAAATTCCACAAAAGCAGAATTTTAGACTTTACCTCCCTGCTACCAAGGAGCAAAGAAAATGCATCCTAGTAACTGGTAGTAAAGGAGAGGAATACAAAGTGGGTGGCCTGGCAGAAAAGGAATGACAGCCCCCAAGCACAGCACAATGAGTGAAATGACCCCTGGGCTGTTGCTGTACCAAAAGCAGACATACTGGTCTTTACATTGCAGGAGTCCAGCCTGAAAACCAGGTTTTTGCTCCCCCATTATTCATACATAACATTATGCCTTCTCAAGTGTAGAATGAAATCCCTGGACAACAGACAATATAGGTAGGGAAAAATAATCTGCATAAGCAATACTTTTCCCAGAAAAAACCCCAACCTTTTGCAGTCAGGTAGCAACACTTCGCGTTACAAATGGGAGAGAGATGAAGGTAAACACCATCCAGAAGACAAAGGCTGTGTCTGTCCTCTTAGAGCCACAAAATGGCATGAATGAACACACTAGCTTTGGCACAGATGGGAAAACAGTTTTAATTAGCTAAAGTGCTCCCCCATGAATCCAGCTAGCAAAGACGGCCAGCAGCAGAGAAGAAGACTCAATCTGAGTCAGGGAAGCAGGTAGTGGTGTCTTTTGATTAATGCTTTGCCACTGCTTGTAACTTACCAGGTGCTTTGTACTCTCGGAAGGTATCATTCACAAGGGGAAGAAAAATCACAATCGGACATCCTGGCAAATCGGCATCTTGGAAGATGTAGCACTCTTTCAGATTTTTCTTATCTTCATCAGTCAAAGAAATTTTCGGGAACGGGATTTTCTGCTCTGAGTAGTATTTGCACATCTTATCTAGGTTCTGGAGTATCACGGAAATGGTCAGCACTGGAATTCAGCTTGGTTGTCTTAAAGCCCCCAAATTGTTATCGAGTATTGAGGTTTAGAGACTCAGATGCACTACTCTACACATAATTACCATACATAGTAACCAGAATGCTAATCACAAGCTGTAAACATAATTTCAGAGATAGAGAATACATGGAGGACACTGTTTTTAAAAAAAAAAAAGAATCAATCTGCAGTTTAGTTAAAGAATATAGTTTTAGAAATGAAAGAGCCTGTGTTTAATATATTATATAGAATTAATTAGAAATGAAAACCACAGCAAGAAAATGTTTAAGGTATCTTATAATGTGCTTAGAATCCAGAAGATAACAAAGTAAGGTTTGAATGGGCAATCATGTCTCTGCCTGTGTAAACATTATGGCACAGTGTTAATTGAGATTGATACTTTACTGAGAAAGCCTGAAGTACTGCATTATAGTACCTTTTCCATGAAATGTGTAATACAATATCATTTCCAACTATGTACTGTGTTATTTGCTCTGCATTATCCAATGATGGACACTATCAAATAGGAAATAGTTTATACCAAAGTGCTTAAAACTGCAGCAACCTTTCTTCATAAAATTAATCTAGACAGTGTATGAGGCTGAAATTAAACTTCATTACATGTATGTTTTATGCATCATATGGGTGATTAACCATAGCAGAGCTGTTCTCATTCACAAAATATAATTCTGCTTAAGCAGGTCAACATGGTTATTAGTGAGTTTCTAACAAACTTCAGCCTCTGAAATATAAAGACACAAACTTCTTTTCTGCATGGCCTCCTAGAGAGCTAGTTAACTTTATCTCTATGAAACTGGAGTTTCTGCAGGAAGATGCTTGTCATTGCATTTTCCTAGTAGCATCTCATTTGTCAGCCCAGAAATGACCTGACCATGATGATCCACTTAACCCCTTTTATATTCTGACTTAAGTCAGAGGAATCTCTTCCTCCTCTTTATGCATTTTCCTGTGCAAGGTCTGGAAACCCACTTGATTCAGCATAAAGCATAAACTTCCCATAGTTCTGGAAGAGTCTATGCTAATGTCCTCTTGAATAATTCATCATTTTCATAAACCAGCACGAGAGATTCCAGGAGCAGCAGGAAGAAATAGGAACAACATTAATCATTACAGTGAAAAACATAAGGGAATGCAATAGTTAAAAACTGAACAGCAGAAATAACTAGCAGTTCTAGGTGCCACAGGCTAGATATTTACAAGCAAAAGGAGACACAGTACACAGTAACAATATCCTCCTCACCGATGTATGTGATCCAGTAGTATAACTTAAAAATATGATGACATCCACTTCCCTCTGTGGCCTCAAAAGTGGTGCACTGCTGGTATTGATGAAAAATCCAGCATCTATCATGCCCAGTTGATCGGGATTTTGCATCAGCTGGTTGGGACGTGAATCTAGCACAGTGTCTGAAAGGAAAATATTTCGTGGAATAAAAAATGATCTGTACGTATTTTGACTGGAAAAAGAAATACAAGGTGGAAATGATCATCCCAGAGGCCTGGTTTAATTAATTGCCACACTACTGGATTGTCAAACAGGTGTGGGAGGGACTGCAAAATGCCACTGAAGTTCCTGTTCTGAAAAGTCTTCTGTGTTAAGATTCCAAGCAATCTATTCCAGTAACTTGTAATGCTCCTTAGTGCCAGTAAGCTATTTCTAATACTTAACCTAAATCTCCCTTGCTTCATTTCAATCATTGTTTCATCTTTTATCCATCATTGATTTGGAGAGTGAAATATTGCCATCCCTTTTCACATTTAGATTTCTGCCATCCCTCAGTCCAGTCTTCTTTAGACTACAAAGCCCCATTCCTTCCAGCTTTCCCTTGTAGGTCATATTTTATGGGATATCCCATAAAATATTGCACCTGAAGTTAGGTGCACAGTGCTGCCAAATTCAGCTTTCTCTCATGTTCACCCTGTTCTTTACTACTTTATAAGAATTACTAATTCTATTAGTAATTACTAATTACTAATAGCAATTACTATTTTCTCAGAATTACTAATTCTGAGCCGGATGACAGGGATGGGGAGCAGAATGAACCCCCATAATCAAATGGGAAATGGTTAGCGACCTGCTTCACCACTTAGATGCACAGAAGTCTGTGGGGCTGGATGGGACCCACCTGAGGATAATGAGGGAGCAAACCACTTTCTGTCACTTACCAGCAGTCGTGGCTAATCAGGGAGGTCCAAGTTAGCCCAGACCTGGAAGACAGCAAATGTGATGCCCATCTACAAGAAGGGCTGGAATGAGGATCCAGAGAACCACAGGCCTGTCAGTGTGACCTCAGTGCTGGGGAAGGTTATGGAGCAGATCATCTTGAGTGCCATCACACAGCATATACAGGGCAACCAGATGATCAGGCCCAGTCTGCATGGGTTTATGAAAGGCAGGTCCTGCTTGACTAACCTGATTTCCTTCTACAACAAGGTGACCCACTTAGTGGATGAGGGAAAGGCTGTGGATGTTGTCTACCTAGTCTTTAATAAAGACTTTGATGCTGTTTCCCACAGAGAATCCTGGAGAAACTGACTGCTCGTGGCTTGGATTGGATGGGCATATGCTTTACAGGTTAAAAAAATTAGCTGGATGGCCAGGCACAAAATGTTGTGATGAATGGAGTTAAATCCAGTTGGTGGCCAGACACAAGTGGTGTTCCCCAGTGCTCAGTATTAGGGTTTGTTCTGTTTAATATCTTTATTAATGACCCGGATAAGTGCACCCTCAGTAAGTTTGCAGGCAACATCAAATTGGACAGGAGCATTGATCTGCTTGAGGGAAGAAAGGCTCTACAGAGGGATCTTGACAGACTGGATCAATGGACTGAGGTCAATGGTATGAAGTTCAACAAGGCCAAGTGCAGATCCTGCACCTGGGTCACAACAACCCCATGCAGTGCTACAGGCTCAGGGAAGAGTGGCTGGAGAGCTGCCTGGCAGAAAAGGACCTGGGGGTGTTGGTTGATGGCTGGCTGAATATGAGCCAGCAGTGTGCCCAGGTGGCCAAGAAAGTCAACAGCATCCTGACCTCTATCAGAAATAGAGTGGCCAGCAGGACTAGGGCAGTGATCATCCCCCTGTACCCAGCCCTGGTGGGGCCACACCTCAAGTTCTGTGTCCCATTTTGGTCCCCTCACTACAAGAATGACATTGAGGAGCTGGAGCTTGTCCAGAGAAGGGCAACAAAGCTGGTGAGGGGTTCAGAGTACACATCTAATGAGGAGACGCTGTGAGAACTGGGATTGTTTAGCCTGGAGAAAAGAAGGCTGAGGGGAGACCTTATTGCTCTCTACAACTACCTGAAATGAGGTTGTGGTGAGGTGGGGGTTGGTCTCTTTTCCCAAGTAACAGGTGACGGGACAAGAGGAAATGGCTTCAAATTGCACCAGGGGAGGTTTAGATTGGATATTAGGAAAAATTTTCTTCACTGAAAAGGTTATTAAGTGTTGGAACAGTCCAGGGAAGTAGGTGAGGCACCATCCCTGGTGGTATTTAAAAGACATGTAGATGTAGTGTGGAGGGACATGGTTTAGTAGTAATTGACAGTGCTAGGTTAATGGTTGGACTTGATGATCCTAAAGATCTCTTCCAACTATCACCATTCAATGATTCTAAATTCAGTTCTGTCAGCTGCAAGCCTACACTATTAGTCTAGGCAACAGAGATTGCAGTGAAAGCACATAAACACATGCTTGTATCAAAAAACAGGATTAAATACCTGGCAACACTGAGGTATCAGTCTCTTCTCGCTGTTGAGAAGATAAATGTTCTTTCAGAAGATTTTTTTTTCCCTGGAAAGGTTCTTTCCTAAATTCCCCACTCCAAAACCACCTGAAAATGCTGCCTGTTAAATACTAGTTCCCATTACCTTTCCATCGACAGAAGTGCTTGTTCTCCAGGTAGTTGTTGTGCAGCTGGTAGCCCTTCAGGAAATTGTGATGCTGGGCAACGGAGAAGCGGTCAGTCAATGCTCCCCGAAGGGCACTGGACAGGGGACCAGGAGGAGTGTACATGCGAGTCCTCAGCTCATGGGGTCTTGTAGGCAATACTGGGTCTTCATCTAGAGGAGGAAAGAAAAAACAGTGAACTGTTTATCAATTGGTGTTAATTTCTGGTTGTCCTGATGTGCAGGAGATCTCAGGGGTTGTTCTGGAATGATTCACTAAACACATGGAAACTATTCTGAAGGAAAGGAATGACTGCTGGACAAAAGGTCTGTTGATGGTCTTAAGCTTTGACCTGAAGACAATTCAGCAAAAGCAGACTTGAGTCCTGAAAGCCGGAGACCTTAAGGGAACCAAGTCATTCAGAGAATGTCCCATCAGAAAGTTACATATCCTCACAGGGGGATATTGTGGAACAGAGTCAAGGATGAAGAAAAAAGGGCGGAAGAACAGGCTCCTGCTCAGTCAGATGGGCAGCAACAGGGCAACACAGGGTCTATTGCAACAGTGACAACTTCTGTCTGATAATCACCCATCGCTACATAAGCATATGCTTAATCAGTAGAATCAGAGCATCCCAGGAAAACCTGGGGCATACATTCATATTTAGAAACTACAGGTGGTTTTCAGGGTAACTACATGACAGCATACGTGGGTGAAAAGTAGAAACAGTACAAGGTGTGGTTTCTTGAAATCACAACCTGCTTTGCCGGACCAAGTGGCTGACAGAGCAGCAGGAGAGACTTGGTGGTTTCCGTGATTGCACAGATGTATTTCTTTATTTTCGGGATGTCTGTAATTATAGTTACTACCACATTAAATGATTTAGCAATAAAACCACAGTTTCTGTATTGCTTCAGAAAATACCCCCAGGGCCTCATTTATCTTTGTGCCAGGATGAATCCAATGCAGTAATTACCATACCAAGTAATAAAAAAAAAACCCAGGAAATATTGATTAGCCAATTGACATTCAAGTTTATTCTGTGCACAGGCAATAAAAACAACTTTACTCTGTGCCACTGGTTCTTAGTTCCATATGGCTGAGTGAGAATGGATAATGCCAAAACAGTTCCTGAGAAATGTGTGACCCCTCTAAATCTTCCCCTTAAGGAAAGAACCTTTTAGTTAGTAGGGCTTTAGTAAGTCCAGTAATTAAAGCAGCATTTTCCTGATTGCCCTCTTCCTTTTAGTCTTTATGATGGGAGGGCAAGTTGATATCTTTTAGGAGGACCTTATGATGCTGGCTTCAATGTAGTTGGCAGGGTGATGCCAAAAGGCATCTAGAAGACTAGGTGACCATAAATGAAAGGCTTAATAATTTCTCACCAACTTCATCTATTCTGTCTTGTGTCCATCTCTTCCAGAAGTCCTCTGAACTGTGGGACAGTCCCCATATTTGTAACAGGTTCACAGAAAATATACTGCTCCACATACCTGTAAAGGGAAATAGTAAACACAAGGATACATTCTAACAAGAAACTGGCCTTTTCCTTCTATTTTCACCTTCTGGATCAATTTTTAAATGGGATTAATTCAAATATTTCTAAACTTTTGGGCTGCTAAATTCCTTTTAACTTTCTGTGGTTCAGGTCATGCAGGTGTCAGTGTGGCTTTGCCACATGGTAGAGAGAGAAGAATGGAAGAGAAGTAAAAGAGAAAAACAACTTGCTTGAGAAGCTAAATGAGAGCTCAGGCAATGCAGACATCACAAAAACTTCCTTTCCAACCCAGCCTTCCTTACCCCAGCTTTTCTTTTTCTGCACACACTCTGATCAGCTCTCATGCACCCTGAATTGTTTCACAGCAGGATGAACTGGCTCTTCAGATGTTTGGTTTGTAAGAGATCTCACACTGCAGCATGAAAAGGCTAGCAGATGCAGTGGGCTCCTGCTCCACTGTGCACTCTTTTCTTCATCCAGGATTGCTCCTCTCTGCCCCTCCCTCAGGGGCACTGGTGGCTTTGTTGAGAAAACACAATGCCACCATTTCACCTGGGGTTGTAAATTTAAATATGTGTCGTAATTAGTCTATCACAATTGAACTTTGTAACTTTCAGTGGGGCACAGAAACTGGTACACAAGACACAGTATGTAGAAAACTAATTTCCCAGTAGTGGACCAGGTAAAAATGGCCAGCCCAAGAGGTAGACTTTTTAAAGATACTCCTTGGGATTACAGACTATTTAATATCAGAACACGTTTACTGAAACCAAAGAACTTCAAAGCAGTGTGAGTGTAAGAAGAGATGACTGAAACTGAACTCGCAACTGCTCTGTGTTCACCTGCCAGTGATTCTGACTCCTTGGTAAAGTATTAAAGTCATCAGTACCAGCCAGGAACTGACCAGAGAGATTCAGAGACCTTTCACTTCTGGTCTCATTTTTGATCCTTGGCAAACTGCATCTTTTGTGGATGGGATTCTCTACACGGGGTTGAAGTTAAACCTCACAGTGGAAGCACAGCTCCAGGTTTCCTCCTGTCTCAAAAGTTTCATAAGTTGGAGTGCACTCAGAGAGAAATCAGAAGAATGACCAAAGAAATGAGACCTATTCCTTACAATGAATGAACGAAGTAGCTTCATCTATCTCATCTCTAAGACACAACGTTAAAAAGTTTGTGCATATCAAGACAGTAACAAGAAGCAGAAAAAAAGATGTGGGATTTTTTACTGTATTCTTTTGGACAAACTACCACACCCCTCCATTTCCTGGTAGGTGATACGAAAAGAGTGTTCAGTACCCTAGACCAGAAATAGCCACCCCCTGGTTAACAGCATTGCACCCTTCCAAACTGCTTCTGTGCCAGGACAACACAATACATCACCTTGAAGGTAGCAGATCCGGGATTCGGGGAGTTTTTTTAGCAAGCGTCCCATGAAGAACTCGCTTCCAAAATTCTCTGTGCGCACAAACGCGCCGTACTTCAGCAGTCCCACCTCGTAGGGGGTGAACTCCACCCACTCTGCAATACAACCACAAGGGGACACTTAGAGGGCTCCCAGCCTCCCAGTTGGATGTGGAGATGGGGGCAGTGAGGGCATAAACCTCTGTTTTCTACACTGCCTTTGCAAAGCCTTGGTTGTAAATAACTGCCCACAAGGCCAGGCAATGGCACTGTGGCAATGGGGAGGTGGCCCACGGTGGTGCCGCCAGTGGCACGAGGTGCACTTGGGGAGCATGGCAAGGCTCTGGCTCTTACACACCCATGTGCACACACCAGCCCAGGGTTCTCCAGCATGTATGAGGTTTTGCTCTGCCCTTTTGTCCTGGTTTGAGGTAAAACAGAACCAATTTTCTGTTTTGTAATTTTACGTGTGAGCTGGGCCTCTTCTAACTAACTAAATTCTGAAATTAACAGCATATTGTTCAGAAACTGTTCACTCTCACAGTGATAAGACCTGATTATACCAAGGAATGGTATCATAGAATGGTCCAGGCCAGAAGGGACCTCCAAAGGTCACCTACTCCAGCCCCCCCACAGTCAGCAGGGACACCCCCAACTAGACCAGGTTGCCCGGGGCCTCGTCGAGCCTCACTTTGAATGTCTCCAGGGAAGGGGCCTCAACCACCTCCCTGGGCAACCTGTTCCAGTGC
>JAOQGH010000040.1:25566027-25605049 GCA_025769975.1 Gallinago jamesoni
TACTGGAAGGCCGCTATTAGGTCTCCCCGGAGCCTCCTCTTCTTCAGGCTGAACAACCCCAGCTCCCTCAGCCTGTCGGCTGTGTGAAGAGAGGCCCTTAGTTATACTTATTGCTATAACAACCAAGGTCAGGTGACTTCATTATTTGTCCCATTGGAGGGTTGGAAGCGGAAAAGCATAGAGGGATCACACCTGCCGGGAAGAGTGGACAGGACAGGTGACCCAAAACTGACCAACAGGGTATTCCATCCCATCTGCATCACATTCAGTAAAAAGGCTGAGGGATCAAAGTGTCAACTCTTTTTCTTCAATGGCCGACGTCCAAGGAGGACCCTGTCTGGTCGTCCACCTTTGATCCCAACCTGAGCATTCCTGTCTCCAGATCTGGAATCCAGCTCCTGTCTGTCACTGCGTCCAGTCTAGGACTTTTCCCCTGTGTCTGCTGGTGATGTGATCATCATCCTGGGAGCTTGATATGGTTTTGTGTATACTGTATACTTTTTTCCCCTTTTTAAAAAAAATTTCTTATTATTATTTATTAATATTTTCATTAAAGTAGCTCAGTTTTTTCTAAACTCATAAATCTCTTTATCTCTTCCTCTCCTCTCTTGTTTTTAGAGGGGAAAGGGAGGGGCCATCTGTCATTCTGGCCAAAACCATGACACCTGGCATACGCCACATCTAGATAGATAACACTTCCACTTTTATCAGTACAGTTAACATCTTAAGACAGGTATTCAGCTCTTGAGAAATTAGTTTTTTGTAAGAGGCCAATTATAGTCTTTATGTGTGGTACTAAAAAAGACAGAACTAGTCTTGACTTTCTCAGATGTCCTCTCTAAGTGAAGTGCAGGTGTCTGATGTAACTGCAGCATGAGCAAGGACTGGAACGGAAATGTCATGGACTGTAATTTCCTTTTTGTTTGGAGGTGGTTCATTTTTTCACCTCAGCCATAAAAAATTATGTCTGAATTTCTTCTCCACCTCTTCTCCTTCTCCAGCAGCTTCTCCTCACGGAGAAAAATAACAAAAACAATGAGCAAAGCAAAAGATTCAGTTGGAGTATATTGGATGCTTTCCCAGACTGTACAATAAGTATGTGGTCTTTCTTCATATTGAAACTATAACTGGTGATAGACAAAAAGCAGTACTTAATTCTTGGACAATTCCAATACTTGTTATTCTAGGTGGATCAGATAATATTTCAAAAATGGCCTTTCTGGCAGGATTTTGGCTGTGTATGTCTAGACAGTGAAATGTTGATCTCAAAAAGCTTTTGCATTAATATTATAAGGCATGGAGGTGATGGTTATTTCTCCAAAAAGCAACTAACACACCAGAACTGTTTTCTGCCGAGCAGAGTGAATCACAGGAATCCAGTTGCCAGTTTTAGTCCCACAGGATCATCAACATCCCTACCTTTGAAATCATTGGTGCTGTAGTTGTCCCGGACACAGACCGACACGTAGATGGGCAGTGGGTTCTGGCCATCACACAGTGCTTCTTGCTGATCCGAAAGTTTGTGGGAGTCTTTCTGGTTTTGAAGAAAAACATTTATGTGAGAAGAGATGGAAATGATGCATGGTAAATTTGATGGCCCCAGTGCTGAAGGACCTGGGTGTCTCTCCCCCTGGCACACAGGACATGCTGTGGCAGCTCAATTGCACAGAGCACTTCAGGCCACCCACCCACCCACTGGTGGCAGAGCAGTCTCCCAGGGTCCGGCATGAATTTGAGTTCATGTTCACAAAAGATGAGAAGACAGATAGCTACTTCTGCATAGATGCCTGTATGTACTAGAAAGTACTGTCCTAGCAAGTAGGAGAAGGGACAAGCTGCCCTTAAGGATGAGGGACGTAGTGAGCAGTCCTTGCTCTCCTGGGGCTGAAGGAAGATCTTGAGCATGCCGGCATCCAGTTTCCTTTCTACATACGTAACAGTTATCGCAGCCCAGCCTTGCAAGGGGACAAGTTTAAGAGCAGCTAGTTCTGGCAGATTAAGGAGAGGTTAGTAGTTACATAATAATAGTCAGCACTGCTCGAAGGGAAAGACTCTTGGCTAGATTGTGAGGGGGACCTCATCTAGCTGAGATTAAAAGAGACACAGCTACTCAGCTTATACCTTTGCTTAATAAATAGTATTCCTCTCTATATGTATTTACCTATGTATATAAAAATAAATAAATAAACGCAAATGACTGCAGCATTTCTGCCCCCACTGGAGCACACTTCGGTTTAATCCTCAACCACTTCTCCCTTCTTGCTTCCCAAGTGCCAAAGCACACGTCCTTGAACCATGGCCCAGATGGAGAGAAAAGGGAGTGGACTGCTGTATTTTAGGGGTAGAAACAACTTTAAATAATAGAAAACCAAATTTGTTGTTGCTTGTAAAAATTAAAATCACTTAAACAGCTACTGTCTCAGCAGTCCTTCTCATTTGCCTCCAGTGCACCTGCAGATCAAGTTACCTGCCAGTGGATGCAAATCAAGTACCCTAGCTGATTCACGCTTGCTTCTGATAGTTTTCACACTTCTGATATTACTCTGCTTTGCATCTTGAACTCCTTCTGTGAGCATAACCTGCATCTTAGGCAGACTGCCTGAGATTGCCTCCACTTCTATTTAAATAGCAGCCAAAGCTCAAATGGCTGCATCCACAACCTAACCTTTCTCCCTAGGCAGACTATTAAAGGAAATTCAGAAATGTGAGAGTTTGTTGACATGGAGAACTCCACTCTGTTTTGAGGTATGTTCACCAAAATGATGGGCTAGTTTCCTCTCCGTTCACTAAGAGAAAAATGCATGGTTCTCTGAGAAATGGAATACAGATCATACCCCATCATTTAGTAAGTACTCAATCATGAGCCCCCAAAGATCTATAAATGATGTCCTGTATCCCTCTTCTTTCCGCTGACAAAGCTGCTTATTGTAGTACTTCATTCGATCCATAGAGAAACAGCCCATCTTGCATTTGGTTGCTTGTTTCTGGGCTTCACCAATATGTGAGTCTAAGTCCTTCTGCGACCAGTAGGCATCTCTGTATAAATTGGCCATTGTCCTGGAGAAAGACAAAACAGACAGCAAAGGTCAAAAGGAGCAAAAAAAGACTTGAAATTTTGTGCCTTTGGGGACAGAGGTTTACATTTAGGTATTCACTTCTGTTCATACATACTCTGCTTTTGCTGCTCCATCTAGCAGAATTAGCACTCCACAGTTTCTATGACTGTTTTAAAGACGGCCCTGAAGGACAGACTGGGTTTTTTATGTTCCTGACTTTTTTCTTTTTTTTTTTTAGACTGGCAGCAACTTAAGGGATAAAATTGCCAGGAGTAAACATAGGTACACTTCTGAAGCACAAATTAGGCAGAAAACTATAATAAATGTTCTTTGCTTGTTTTCTAGAACCATAAATCAGTTCACACCAGCTGCTCTCTCTTGGCTTTGTATCTCTTACTGTTAATCTATGTTATCACTATGCTTTATTTTAATGCCATCCTCGACTTCACCAGATTTCCTTATGTGGGACCATCACATCTTGGGCAGTTGTAAGTCTTGTGAACAGGGAATAACGTTTCCTGGGGGAACTCGTCCTTTTTCCAAACTGACAGGTTGCAGGGGTAAGTGTGCGTGGTCCAGCAGTTTTCTCTGCCTGACCAGCTAGAAAGCAGAGCCAGTCTCAGAGCTTACTGGGAACAACAGCAACTAGGACATCAGTGGGGAGAGGAAGATGTGTGATGCTATGGGCAGTCTTACATCCAAAATAATTACTTCTAAAACATTTTGACAAGTGTAATTGTTATATACATATTTAAATGCTGCTAATGTGGAGTTGAAAAGCACAATAAAAAATTGCTAATAAAAAATTGGTGTATCAGGTCAAGCTAATATTTAATGGCCTGTTACTGAGAAGCAGCTTGTTTCTATGATGTTTGGAGAAAATCTCCTGATCTTGTCTGCTTTCATAAGCTCCTCTCTGCAGCAGCATCGCCATCAAAAGGCCTGGTCAAGCCTCCTGCACAAGCAGACTTACCACGTGGTGCCAGACAACCCACTGATGTACGTTACACAGTCCAGGAGATTTAATTTCTTGAGTGCCATGAGGCTGCCATATAATCCTGTCATTGACTTCAGTCCTCCACCTGTTGTGATGATAGCTACCACAGGGACCTGTTGGGCAGAGGAGGACAGCACATTCGCACTGACAGCATTCAACATGGCATCCCAGACTGCAACAGGGTCTGGCCACTATACCCAGCCCAGGTCCTGATCTTAGACCCCGAGGCCCATTTTAGAAGGAAAGGGCTCCAAAACCAAGCAATGACCACTACTGCTCCTTCCCTTTGGACAAACATGGGTTCAGAGATTAATGCAAACCTGTATTCTTGTCCATCACTAGGGCCAATGGGGACACAAATGAAGAAGAAGAAATCCTTCTGTGGAGGCAACATTGTATTTTCTCTACATTTGCCACTCCTTTGCCACTTTTTTCTTATTTCACACATTTACTACTACCACTGTATGAAAAACCACTTGCCAGCCTCATGAAGAAATACATTCGGTTCGCAGCCAGTGTTGTTAAGGTACCTGCATCAATGCTGTTATTCTTCAGTATCATGAAGTTACTTTAAAATAAATTATATTTATTTGAAGGAATTTCAAGATTGCAAGAAAGAGAAGATATAAGAAGCACTCAGAGTTGTATATCCTAAACTTTCACAAAATGATGGAATTCGAACAGGGGAAGAAATCTTAGCTGTGTAATGTGTATAATATGCACACAGCATTGCTGAACCAAGCCAGTTACAGCACAGGAGTGCAGGAATGAACACACAAATGTGACAAATTCCAAATTGACAGTCATGAAGGATGCAATTACTGCCACTAGTGTTTCTTGCAATAATGAACCTTGGCAGCACAAGCAAATGTACTTAAGACACATGGACGAGCTGGTACCTGCACAACACATATATGGTCCATTTGCTGACCACTCATCTTGAAGACTACATGAAGGCACCAGAAATTCAAGATCTATGCCCCTCAACACATACTTACTTCACAATCCTGCAGATCCTGTTGTAGGTGAAAAACATTTTTCAGGGCACTTGCCACGTATCTCTTTCTTTTCCCCAGGAAAGTCATCTCCTCTGAACATAAGTCAAACCCAAAGCGCATGTCCAGGTCTTTGTGGCACGAACAATTACTAAGATAAAAACAGGCACATATTTTACATATTAACACACCCGTATCAATCTTAGGACTTCAATCAAAGTTAATCTACAGCACCCATCCCTTCAAACAGGGTGATGCAATGTGACAGGAGAAAGAAAGAATAAAAATACTATTTTTAAAAGTAAGAAAACCGATGTAAAGTAGGAAGCTTAACCAGTGACATTATACCCCAGTTACTACTAACTGATGAAGAAACAATGTATTTACAAATATTTATTACAAAGTATTTACAAATATTTATTACAAAGTATTTACAAATGAAACAAAATATTTAAATGAATATTCTAAAACTGAAAGAATTACAAATTTAGAAAATCTGTGCACATCGTCAAAATTGAGTGTATTGATTCCTATTTCACGGAATATTTTCTTGTTCTAAATCTAAAATAAACTCCAACTTTCAAATGTTGGCATTTCAAACATGAAGAGAAATTTTTGTTTTGAGCAACTCAGGTGGGAACGCAACCCCATCTAGCGGTGAGCATGGCTAGGGAGGAAACCCATCCACCTGCCTGCCAGGTACTGGTGGCCATGTAACCCTGCTCACTGGAGGGATGACCTTGGTGACATCCAGACCCTGGATGGATGGAGATGGGTCACCAAGTTTAGTGGGGCAGGATTTCACGCCCGCTGCTCCAATCTGTCTGGTCCTGCACAAACTAATTCACAGATCAATGCTGGCAGTTGAATTTCACACCAACTTTGACTCAAAAATTGTAAAGCATAATATTCCTTCGAGGAGGACTTCATTTGCATCAAGTTTGAAGCTGCAGCTTATGCTCCTGGGCATTTGTGCTCTTCAGCTCTCTGAGCTCCCTCCTGTCTCTTCCTGCCTTCTGCCTATAAGACATCAAGGAGCAAGAGATCCAGTGTGGTGTCTTCAGGCCAGAGCTACTGGTGGACTTCCTGGCTTGCCAGCTAGCCCTGGCCAGGCATTGTAAAATTGAAGGATTTTGCTTTTTTCTTTCAGTGACAGAACCTCTCTCTTCTGCTGAGTCCATAATTTCAATGAAATGAGTAATGAAATTAATTTATGAGATTTCTCTACCGTCAGACTCGGATAAAATCAGCCAAATGCTTCCAATTGTATTTGTAAGTGAAGACATGCAAGGAAGTTAGGTGGAGCTGCAAACGCCAATTTTCATTGTAGATCAACATATGAAAAACTGCTTTTAAAGTTTTCTGAATGTAAAATAAATAAATCAGAAGTATTTTTCCTGGTTAACACTGGTTTTCCTGTTGTCACTGATCACTTGGCTTTCCAAAATTAAGAACAGAAAATTCAGTTTGAGTACAAAATTAAGTTATTATTCCGTTTTATTTCCTAGTCAGGCACACATACACACAGAGAAAGATAATTTTGCCCAATTCTGTATGTTGGATATGTTATGGATAACATGAAACATATTAATGGTTACTTGTGGGTGTTAATAAGCATGTCAATAGTTGTCAAATCACTAGCCACATTGTCTACCTGAGTTTCCACTCAATATATAGAATAACTGGACTTAATAGAATACAGGGATTATCACTACTGAGTATTGAGAGTTAAGAAAAAAAATAAATGTTTATAATTTCTGATTGTATAATGTTTACTCCTGTCCATTCTGGTTTTTAGTCACCTTTGTTCTGTAAATTTCAGATTGACATTGACCAAAAATAATGTTCTGTGGTCAGATAATGCTAAAATAAATATACATTTATTGACATCTATTGACTAAAGCCAAGTCCTCCAAAGTCCAATTGTGTATAATATACTATGCAGGTATTTCATGTTTAATTAAAAGCACATGCTAGTTTTCTGACAGACAATGCCTGCTTGTGTCATTTCCTTGTGGCTAAAACAATATCAAAATTGATAACCCAAGCCTTCAGGAATAGAAGAAAAAAAACTTACCAGTTTTGTGCTGTCACATTCAAGTCAAATCTTTTCTCCTGGAAAACAAGAATGTGTACTGTAATTTTTTTAATTTTCATTTTAAAATTACTTTTTTCCCTTTCTGTCTTGGGGTCAGAGCTTGGTTAGGACTTCAACAAGGCTGGCAATCACAAAGTTAAATGCCTGAGATCTTGGCATGTATTTCCAAAACCATTCACCCATCCTTGGTGGAACTTCCCTATCTTACAGATCCCAAATGCTTCTAGACTGCAGAAACCATTAACAATCTTGGCATGCAGTAGGTTCCATTTCTCATGTTCATCACAAGCATTCTTCAGCTTCTTGAAATACCATTTCTTGGTATGTTTCCCATTCTTTATGCAGATCTTTGACATCGTGGCCACAATCTCACAGTGAAGAGACTGCAACTCTGCATTTGCTGCTGCCAAGACTTCATCCTGTCTTAAAATTGTTATTGCAGCCTTCATATTAACTGACAAAAAGTACTCTGCTTTAGTGGCCCTGAAATTGGATGTTGTCCTACTTCTTCACAACGTAACAATTAATATTTGGACAACATTGTCCCCAATAATCTGGACATATATAGATGTTTCTTGGCAGAAACACATTTTTTTTATAGTAAGGATCCTTTTCTTGTGTTAATTTCATTCAAATTTATACAGTACATGCATCTATTTCAAGCAATATTCTCATTACCTTCTTTAAAATCTGTATGCTATGTCTAATATTTTCAGTATATTTCAATATATTATCCTTTGAAGCACACAGTTTACTAAGGGCAGGTTTATTAACTTTTTCCTACGTTGTGTCCAAGGAGCAACTCTTAGTTTGGACACTAAGCAAAGGAGGAGGCAGTGAGTCTTTGGGTAAACAGGGAGAGACGTACTGAAGGAATCATATCTTCTAACTTCCTTGTTGGCCTCCGTTTCCGTTATTGGCACATAGCGGAGACTAAGGGAGGGACAAACTTCTGTGGAGAAAGTAGTTGCAGAAACAAAGCTCCTCTTTGTTCAAGGTCTGAGAAAATATCAGAACCTTCTGACCCTCTTAATAGCCATCTGGGACAATATTATGGGGGTTAACATAAGGAATTATTTCAGCTCGAGTGACCTCTTTATTCCTAAAGGCTGGAAGTGATGCTCACCTCTGCAATGGTTGTTTTCCTTCCCATGGTCAGCGAATTCAACATCACCACTGGGGAGCCCGTCTCTGTACTGAACTTACAGGTCCACTGGGAAAACAAGATGCTTTAGGACAAAAACAGTAATGGATTTACCCTTTCCCCCTCCTCCCACAGTCTAGAGAGGCACTCATGGTCAGTTCATCATTAAGGCCACTTCCAACGTACAGGGTGGTAGCGCCTCTTCTTTGGCAACATGACATCCAGCGTTGGCTCCGCGTACTTGATATAGTGGAACTTGGTGGGACCTGATGGGCTGGCCACTCCGTCGGGGCCCAGCGTGATATCCTGTGTCCCCTCAAAAGAGCCTTTCACAGTCAGGGAAAGCTCTTTCTCTAAAAGAGCAAAACAAAGGTTGTGAGAAACATCACTAAAATTTGACCAGGAATTTGTGCTGGCTTGATTAAAAGTGGGGTGCAAGTAGCAGAGCTGTAAAGTTTGGATCACAGCTTTGTCTAGCGAAAGCACACTGAACGGAGCACTAGTAGCAAAGGGAAAGGAGAAACGTGGAGGCTAATTTCACAGAAAGGGGACTCCAAAAGCTCTTGCTGTTATATACAACTGAGATCTCAACTTTAACGTAGGTCTAATAGGCCCTACTGACATATACCTAAGGGAGTGCAAGAAGCAGTCACTGATGTCTATAACAGCCTAATGTGTTTACCTGGTGTTAACTGCACCGAATACTGTAAATACTACTTATTCCATTAATATATTATACGAAAGGGGCTTCTTCTCATTAATAAGCATACAGTTATTGGTGATTAGATAATAAAGTCTTACTTGATTTTTGCTCCTTCTTCTCCTCCACTTCAACTTCCAAGCAGCAAAGTTCACGACACTGTGAAAGGCAAAGAACAAGAATCTGTGAGAAAGTTTGTCACATCCCAACATTGTTAAGGAGAGCTGTGAATTTCTCTGCTTTAGACTTGTTCAGTTCCCCAAAGTGCCCAATATTCCTGGCATTTCTGGGCTCTTGTCTGGTAGCTGATAAGAAAAATGAAAAGCTTTGGAGGGAGCTGCAGAGCTGGTGACAATGACATATGACAGGGTGCAGTAAGAGGAAGGCAGAAAGAAAATCAGGAGCATTTTTAGGACACTAACACAGATACAAAGGGTTAAACTGGGAAAAAAATAAATGAAAGATACACTGCTGAGTGACCAAGAGTCAGTAACAGACAGTTTTCTGAAGAAACATTGCTATTAATTTTTTGGGGTTTTTTTATGGCACTTACTCCTCATTCACATAATGTAATTACAATTGGTTAATACTTAGTGCTGAGCTTTGTGTGTGCATGTGTGTTCGTGAAAATATAGGACAGATGGGGAAAAGTGGGATATCACCACTGTCATGAACAGGACAATGAAATATCCTGTTCTCAAAGTATCTTAAACAGGAAAGGAGGAAGAAAGAGAAAGAACTGGCCTATTGTCTATCATATACCTCATAGCTTCTCTAACCCCCACCCTCCCTTCCCCTTTATATTAAGAAAATATTTGTATAAAGTTTCATGGGAAAAAGACACATACCACCAGGACTCCGTTGGTAGCAATGGTTTCATGAGGACCAGGACTGGGAAACAAAATGAAAAACAGGGATTTTTTAGATTAAACAAACGGCCATGCATCCTTGACCAGGGTGTTGCCCTTTCTCCCCTTGTTGATAGACATGCATACACACACAAGCTCATGTGCACACACACAGAATGTCTTCTGATATGTCCCCAAGTAGACAAATCTGACATTGTGGACAGCAGAGACAATGCTGGGAGTTGAGTCTCTGAAAGCAAATAAGCTACAGAACAAGCTGACTGGAGGGATCAGACAGATGTCTCCCTCCAGCAGAGACTGCGGTAAAGATGTATGTAAATGCGTCTGGCACTTTTTTGCAAAAATCCCACAAAGCATGACTTCTAATGCTGGTTTTGTGTTTCAGCATTTAACCATTTTGCATTTTTTAAAGAATCTGTATATCACTTACGCAGCCTCCAATTTGAATTCAACCTCTAGTTCCTCCTTGGCCTGAAAACAAGAACAAGAAATTAAATGAAGTAGTTACATAACATCTTATCCCTTGTCTAAACCCAGATCCTTGGTATGCAATATTGAAGTAATTAGCTGAAATGCATAGCCTGTGATAACTATTTCAGACTGGAAAGTCACACAAAACATTTCAAAACAGTTTAATGATTCCTTCCTAACCTCCTTCTTTCTACAAGGTACCATCCAAATGACCTGTACTTTAATCTTTTAGTACATGAAGATGCTCCGGAAAGACAATTTGCAACTTGGTTTGTCTTCTGAATTCTACCTTTTTCTCCTTTGTATTCCTGACACTGTCCTGCTATGACTTCCTGTCCATGCTGTTAGCTCGGAAGTAAAAGATACTTTCCACCCATCACTTTAACATAATAAACAGAGACTGGTATTATTGAGTGATTCAGAGTTACAGTTATGCAACCCCCTGTAAGGCAGCGTTGACGTGTACGAGCTGGTTGTGAGCGACCTAGTTCGGGTACCAGACACAATCTGCCCATGGTAGCAAGAGGTTGCACATGAGATATTTCACTGGTCTCACTCATAGATCTAAAAGGGAATCAGGTCTTTTTTTCCCCATTTTATAGATAAGAAACTGAGAAATAGAGTAAATCAGCAGTTCAGAGCTCCAAAACTGCACTAATTCCAATGGACAATTCAGCAGGCCCAGCCTTAGAGGTATTGCTGCAGTGCACTGCAGAGGACAGTACTGTGACACACACAGGGACAACTTTGGCTTTTCCTTTGGAGTGAAAGTTGATACAATCAAAGGGGCAGGGGACAGTGGCTATGAATCACATGGGAAAAAATTAAAAGTTATAGATTATGCACCCTGCAACAGCTGTGCAGCCTCTGTGTTACTCAGGGTAGCTCTCAGAATCACAGAATCCCCTAGGTTGGAAGGGACCTTTTAAGATCATCTAGTCCAACCAATAAAAAAACCAAAACAAAACAAACAAAAAAAACCAGACCACCACATTCACACCACAGAAAACACCACCCAACACTAATCCATATCCTCTCTCCCCTACCTACCATGTTGTTTCAGACATATGCTAATAATTTATAAAAATACTGACAGAAGGGGCTCAGGATGTCAAATCCTTTTTTTTTTTACCACATTTTTCTGTTTATATTTTGAATGGCAATTCATGTACCCCTTATTGGGATGTCATCCATGGTGAACTCAGAAAGTTCACCCCAAGATTTTGAAAGTGTTGTGTAACTCTCCACTGCTTTCTTAGTTTCATTATTTTAACCACCTACCTGATCTAAGTGATGGAGTCACATAGCTGCTGGATCAGTGACAAACTGGAACAACAATCCGTAAGTTTATTCCCCAGGAAATAAACCAAAGACACTTTGCCAAGACTATCAACTAATACTGACTTCCAGTGCTCAAAAGGCTGTAGCTGACAGAGACCACTTAATGGAAGATACCACAGAGAAGAGCTGCAATATACATTGCCAGAGACATGGGAGTAGGGTAAAGCAATGCAATACACAGCCCAGGAAACGGAAGTACATTAAAATTTATAGTCCAGGCTTGACGACTTGGGTAAGTGTGCCCTCTATGCCCCCTCCTGCCAGATCTTGCAGGCACTGATCTCACCGGTCTTACCTGTGGGCTGGGCTTAAAATACAGGAGCGCTGTTCTGTCAATGGGAAGTTTAGCAGTATCAAAGAGGGTACAGAGGAGATGGTCATCCGGAGTAGCAAAATCTTCATCATACACTGTCAACTCCAACACGTTCTGGAGAAAGAGGGAGAAGTGTTTTTTGTTGTTTCTACATTCTGGACGTCACTAGTTTTAGGGAAGAAAGAGAGTTGGGGATGTGCTTGAGAAGAAAAGTGGAGAAATTAAGTGTCATCTCCCTTTGGAAAAACATAGTATAATTTGAATATTAATTCTTCCCTGGTTCAGCTTAATTGCTGTAACATGAATAATACACTGGCTATACTGACATGACAGCTTAATTAACTCCCAAATTCTGTATCCATCTTGCACTGATTCGTAAGAGTCTCTAGTTTCCCTAAAACTTTAGTACTGAGCTCAGTTCCTAGCCTTCCTAAACAACACCATCAAACAGGCACGGGAACTCAGTCATCTCTTCCATCAAACTCAGTCCCTTATCATGTGCCATCTCTTAAACAATTCATGGACACAGTTCAGGAGATAGATAGGAACCCCCCCATAGACAGTGTCTTCGGGCTACTTCAAGCAGCTAGCTTTGGCTCCTCACCTTGACCTGACTCTGGATCCTGAAGTAGAAGGTTTCATTCCATACTGGATTGTTGGAGTTCCTCACAGTTTTAGTGCGGGACCTTTCACATGTTGCAGTCGGCAGCCACAACGATACATAGCAATCAGCTTCACTTACTGGGCAGGGAAAGAGGCAAAACAATTGTTAATGTGGCAAAGTCAGTGATGCTATATGACACAGAAAAGGCTACTGCTTCGTACCAACAGCAAGTATGAGTTATTTAAAGGCAGAAATGCCTGATTTAATGTAACTCTGTTCAAGATATCCTTTTGAGACAGAAAAAGCACAGACCATAAGATGACATACAACAGAAAGGTGGTTTCTGTTCTTCCTTGTGTGAGTTATAGACAACAGCAATGTTGTTTATAAAAGAGGAGGGTGAGAATTTCCTCTTCTAGTCAGTCAATTTCTTCAGTTTCACAACCAGCAAACTTTCCTGTGCTCATGTGTGCATGCACACACAGTAACTAACCCTCAGCTGCTGTCTGATGAGAGCAGCTTGGGAGTCTCCTTCACCTTTTGAGAACAACTGCAAAGGTCTCCATCTCTCCCTTGACTTCAGTGATTTTCTTGGTGAAGGTTTGTGAAAGCAGCTGCAGAACTACCCCTGTTGTAGGAGGTGACAGAGGCTTCCTCCAGAAGGAGCTCATTGAATTAGACATTGGATCTTAACAAATTGTCACCTCCAGGAAGAGAGGAACAAAGTCTCTCTCCAGAAATGCACAGGGAGAATGTTAGTGAAGGATATTCCACCCTATTTATCAAAGGCACCTAAATTAAAGTATATCTCAAATGCCCTAAGCCCAAAATGCGATGTACTGTGTGCTGGGATAATGCAATGTTTCTTCATGCATGTTATGCAACATAATTCAACACCTTGAAACTCTCATTTACACTGTTTTTAACAGTAAAATGATCAGATATCACATAATGCTAAAGGTAACTAACTTTGAGAATGGATGTCCTTTGACAGAGAGACTTTTGAGAGAGACAAGTGATGGCAGCAGTAAATGGAGAGGACCTTGCAGCAGCAGGGTAGATCAGAAGAACAAGAGCTTGCACATTGACTTGTGGGGAAAGGCAAAACTTGTCTGGCTGCAACAGGAGCTTTTTCTTGTCTTCCTCTTCTCTTTCTTTCTCCACCAGGTTCTGCCAGGCATCACCCTACAGCCACTGACTCTATCTCAAACTGGGTGCATTTTATGTTGTTGAAAGTAGATTTGTTCAAAAAAGATTGCTGCTTTTTTTGTCAAAGTTAGGATGAAGAACTGAAATTCAGAACTGCTTGAGAAATTACATAATGCATTGTGACATGTTAACTGACACCTCAATTATTTTAATATTTTAATGCATTTTAAATGCATAAAATATTTTAATGCATCTACTTTTAAATATTTTAATATTTTTAATGCAGAATCAGGAAGACATTTTTAATTTTGTCAAATTTTTCCTAAAAAAAATTTAGCAAAGTCAACACGTTCCCTCGGTGTCTAGAAAACAGTATTTCTCTAAGGGAAAAATTTGTTTGGAAAACTTTCACCAGGCCCTATCCCTCTTTCTCCTGCTCTTTTCCACCTTCCATATCTTATTTTGGATTTAAAAAAAAAATAATTTAGGTTCTAACAGCATTTTAACTGTCCTTGTCTGGAGTTATATCTTCTGCTTTAATTCCCTTCTGCCTTCCCACCACTGTGATCTCTCAGCCTCCTTCCCTGTACTTTCTTTTTGACTGTATTAGTTGAGAGGACATCTCATCTCCAGCATCCAGGTTTCCTTCTTTCCTTTCCTTTCTCTAAGGAACAAAATCTCAAAGGGAAGGAAAAGAACTGCTATGGGCCACCTTTCTGCTCTGTGTTCAAACCAATAGATGGAAAAAACCAACAGTTACCCCAGTAGCATCTGTTTCCCTCACACAGATGGCACAATGGGCTTTGCAGACTGATGACTGAGAATCATGATTCCCAGGGATATTCTTGGGCATTTTGGTTGCATCCTATATCCTTTTGCCTGCTTTCCTTAAAGTCATGCCCACTTTGCATTAAGGTCTGGGAAGCATACCCAGATCTTTACCATTCCTGTGGGTATAGATAAACAAAAACCAGCATCAAAAGCCCCACAGTTTAAGGACGGGAAGGTCCTTGAATGTGTCCAGAGGAGGGCAACAAAGCTGATGAAAGGGCTGGAAGGAATGCCCTATAATGAGCAGCTAAGGACTTTGGGTTTGTCTAGTTGGCGGAAAAGGTGCCTGAAGGGTGATCTCACTGCTCTCCACAAATCCCTGAGAAGGGGAAGTGGAGAGGGAGTTGCTGCGCTCCTCCCTAGTATCCAGTGATAGGACATGTGGGAATGGTTCAAAACTACACCAGGGGAGGTTTAGACTGGACATTAGGAAGCATTTCTTTACCGAGAGGGTGGCCAAACACCAGAATAGGCTTCCTGGAGAAGTGGTCGATGTCCCAAGCCTGTCAGTGTTTAAGAGGCATTTGAATCATGCCCTTTTAATAACATGCTTTAACTTGGTCAGCCCTGAACTGGTCAGGCAGTTGGACTAGATGATTGTTGTAGGTCCCTTCCAACTGAAATATTCTATTCTATTCTATTCTATTCTATTCTATTCATAAACAACAATGCAGAAACAGTGCAGTGCACAGATGATGCATGTTGCAGCAGGCTGCCAGGAGGCTGACTGCTAAGGTTGGAAACATTGGCTGCTCATACCAAATGTCTCTGCATGTAAAAGTTGCTTCAGATCTGTCATCATAGTTGGTGCCTCTCTACAGCTTCTTTTGTTACTTTGTTTTATGAAGTGTCAGAGACTTTTGCAGTGAACCTGCCTATTATATCCCCCTCGGAGAACTGTATGAGCATTGATTCGCTTCTGTGTGACTGTTCATTATTTTCTTTTTCCTTTTTTTTTTTTTTCATCTGGGAAATTCTATGCTTATAATAATGCTTTAAATAATTCTGAAACTGCAAAAATAGGCATTCTAATGTATTTGGAGACACTAGAAGGAACAATACTGATTTAAAATTTTTTTTAAGTAATTCTGTATGACTACTGCATGACTTCAGGTTTATCATTGGAGATCAATGACTGTTGGCTCTTTGGCTGGCAAAGTACTTGGGTCTACTGATGTCATTCATCATTCTTGTATCTTAACTGTACTTTGAGATACATAACATATCAAACAATCCTTAATTATATGCGTAGATGCAGGCAAACTAGTCAGCTGTGTATTTAATGCAAAATATTGCTTCAGTTCTGCTTTCACAATCTCTTCCTGCAACCTAGTTGTTTGTGATTTTGTCTTGCCACCTGACATGCAGAACATTTGAGATGAGTCCTTGATGAAACCTTTCTGTGTTATTGCATCATCACACGTGGGCCACAGCCGTGGACCCACAAGGAAGTGCAGGTAAAGAAAGTGTGAGCAAATGATACGACCTAAGATAGGGCTAGTATATCCCTCACTTGGATCTGTGACACAGGGAAGTCCTCTGATATACCTTCCAGAAAAACGTTACAATCATAGGTAGGGTAAGATGGGAATGGTACATCCAGATCTTCACCTTTCAGAACATCTTCCCTGGCTCTTCCTGTGCAAGAAACTATAGTGATGACTGCTGCTGCTCACAGTGAAACAGGAGAATCAAGAGAGATGGCAGGTTAACACCATTTCCATTCCACATTTGTCCTAGAGCTAGTTTCAGCATCCTTTCACATATCGCTACGTAGCTGCATTGGTTCAAAAAAAATGAACCGTTCACTTGTCTCTTTTGTGTGAAATGCCTCTCCTCACTGCACAGGTGGATATCCCATGTACTTTAACTAAACAGTAGTATTTTCCTTTCCTGCTCACTCACTGCCCACCGCTTTCCTGCTGTGTGACTCACATGCTTGTACAACTGCAAGGCTGCTGCATGAGCGTTAGAAGGGACAAGGCATCCAGCTCTCAGTCAGCACATTTTCTGATAGTCATTTCAGAGTAATTAATGATGGCATTAGACCAGTGGTAATGATTTTAGAAAGTTTTTTCTTGTTCATTTCATGTGTGTCAGAATTGACATGGGGGGTGTGTGAAAAAGGTTGCTCCTCCCAGCCACAGTACCCAAGGTGCTAAAACCCCATGGCAAAATTACTCCCTTCTTTTGAAAACACAGGATGCAGTATTTTTTTATCTACTTACGTCAGAAACTCTTCTTTCTTTGGGAGAAGGTACTTATCCTCAAAAACACATTCAAGTCTTAAAACCAACCAGAAAGCACAGGAACATTCAATGAAACAGCAGCAGGCAGCAAGGGCTGACCTGATTTATAACGATTAGTTTACATAAATACTGGGTTATTTCATAAACACTTGGAAAATGTTGCTACACAAGAAACTTATATAAAAGAAAACTTGCCGCCTGTATCCTGAGAAACCACTAAGAATGGAGATACTTACAGGCATCCACTCGCTGGAGATTTCTCATCCGAATGATCCTTACAGTCAGGAGGTAGCAAGGAGAGGATTCTATCTGGAGAAGAACAGTAAAAAATGGAGTAAGAATAAGCCTTCAGTGGGAAAAAGTATCAAATGTGGACTAACAAAGTGCTACAAAACAAGAATAACATTGGTAAGAATTATGTCAACCATTTCACTATTCTGCAGATGAAAATCTGCAATATAAGATTCTGCTATTAAAGAAGTCTTGTTTAAATATCTTGTACATTTCACTGGGGGGTATTTTTGATGTTAGTTTAAGTCTGTATGGTTCATCACAGCAGAAAAGAAAGGGATAATTCCCTGTCAAATTATACTGTGTGTGAGAAACTCACAACTCTCCTTGCTCTGAAATTGCAGAGTTTAGCTCTACAACATAGCCTGCAATAAGTCTCTTGAACAGAATAAATGCACTGGTAAGCACCACGGTGGAGTTGTCAAAATATCAGCAGTCTTACTCAAAGTTACAGTCAATCCCCTTAGGAACCACCCATGAGGTCCCATCACATTAAAAAGAGCGCCGTGCAGAACATCTGTTGTAACTGACTCTCACAGGATAAACCCAAAGTACCACTCTCAGAGAGGTGTTTTTACCCTGTTTCAAAAATATACATTTCTGTTTCTTTCCTTTACAATTGCATGAGGAAAACAGTAACAATAATCTGAGCTTTTGTAAATCACAACTATGAGATAAACCAATGGCTGAGAATTGTTTCCAGAAGGATTTAGGGGTAAGGAATTAAACATGGGTTTCCTCTGGGGAAAAATAAATCACAATATGCCTGTCCAAAACCCCCTGAAGATTGAAAGTGTTTAACTTCCTTTGGTCCCTTTGCATGTCTCAGCCATAACCTTCTATAAAACAAGTCTCTCCAGATTTTGTGACTGCAGGGACCTCTTCCTATTTATTACTGCAGGACAATCTTGTTTCCTTCTTCTAAGGAAGGTGATTTCCTGCTGGCTTATTCCATAAAGCTGTCTCTGGCTCAGTCCTATCTGCAATAGGCTACTCTAACAAAGCCAATAAATAAATCAGCATTTCCTGTGGCTGTGACACACGGTCATTTCCTCACACTCCTAGAAACATTTCCAGCTGCATAAGTGGTTACAGCAGAGCCCTCCAAATCATTCTTTTTGACAACTGCTATTTTTATCAACTGATTTCCTCTCATTCAGGAGCATCCTTCTATTTCTATAGCACTTCAGAGACTTCCTAGAATGACTATAAACAAGCAGACAAAATAGATGGTAAGGCAGATAAAGAGAAGCTGGAAAAACCTTACTTAAAAATAATATGTGTACTGTTGCCAATTATTTTTCTTAAGATAACAGAGCAAAAAAGACCTTATTTTGAGATGGCAATATAATTATGCCTCCTTTGTCACAACAAATTACTTTTTCTGTGTGTATTTAAAAATCTTCTCTTCTCTCTCCTAACACATCATGTTATGCTAAAATATTTTTGCTGAGGTCTTAAAAAGGGTCCCTGCCTTCACCCCTCCCTACATCAATAATTCTTTGTTTTCTTCCTTTTTTAGTGCTTCTTCATGAAATTCACCCTCAGTAATGCATCCACCTTCTATTTCAAGTATTCCCAAAGGAGAAAAGGCCTAACAGAAGCTGCAAAATTCACAAATGAATGATGGAGGGGTACATCCTAAGGGCTACCCCATGCAAGGACACTGGTTCACATTTCAGAAACAGTGTAGTGATATTAATACAGTTCTCCACCCAGTTAATTAACTCTTCCTCTAAGCTGGGTAATTAGCAAAGGTGGATCACCACACTCACATGTTAGGAATGAGCTTGGGCACCTCAGCATATGCCCTAGAAGGCAGAAACTCATCACTGGGAAGGATCTGCATAAGCATGGGGCAATTCTTGCAGCCATTTATCTCTGGAGATTGCACAAGGTGCTGCCAGCTCCTGGAAGAGCTCCAGCTACACTTCCTCAGACAAGTGGCATTGCTTGAGTGAGAACCAATGGATTTAATATTTGCAAAGCACCTTGAGATTCTTAGATAGGAGACGTTAAGGAATTGTCATGATTTGGGGTTTTTTAAATTATTAGTACACAGTTTCTGCCACCTGATCACCTGTCTCCTGGTTCCCATGTAATGACTTTCTAATGTTAGCCAAATTTCCCCATCTGGCATGGAAAAATCAGTTCTCAGAGATGCGGGTTGCACAAAAAGACTTCCTAAAGTTTCACAACAAAAATCAGTGGCTTCACAGAAGCTACAGAAACCAGGATCTGTGTTTGCACTGTGGGAGAGGCAGATGCTGTCAGCCAGTTACTCAAGGAAGAGGCAGCAGCCAGGCATTAGCCATCCTGGCAGCCCCGGCACCTGCTGGTGGGGGTAGCAAAGGCAACAGGGAGAGCAGAAATCACTCAGTGATCAGGCTCACTAGTTCTATTGCTCCCAGGAAGATTTGATATTTTAATTAATTCCAGGACATATTAAACAAAACAAATGCATTTAAATAGCAAACCATAACATAACTAGAGTTATATATACATATAACATTGTATAACTAGGCTCTAGTTATACAAGCAAAGAAAGTAGCAGCTATGCATGCATAAAGAACAAGAAGTTCTGTTATTCTGTTTACTTAAAACCTAGTATGATTTCCTTTAAAAAAAAAAAAGGCTGCTGCTATGTCAGATGTTCCACATATGGACATGTTTCCACCACAGGCTTGGGTGGAAGGTCCCAAGCAGCATCCTTCCCTGGGGCTAACTAGTACTTACTACAACAGCCATTTAGCAATGTCACATTGTAGCTCTGATTTTGATAAAACCAAGACCCATGTAGTCACTCAGCGACTCTTTAACTGATTGTCAATCTGTTGGCTTGTTGTCAGTTCCACGCTTCCCAAATTGTGCTCTTGTGTGCTTCATGTACACGTGTCTGTAGCTGCATGCAATATAGCACACTGCGGTGCCAGAGCACGAGTAGTGGATGCACTGCCAGCTCCTTTGTACTCCCAGGGAGACAAAGTATTACCGCGATTTTCCAAACAGCTCCATCGAACCTAGAGCAGACCTCATAGTCTGTCTCTTCTTCCAATTTTTCACCACTTCCCATGAAAAGAATAACATGGTATGATACCTGGCACCCAGTTACTATGCTAGTGGAAGCAAAGGATTCCTCTGTCATGTGAAAGATTCCAACTTTCTCCCACCTGGGCAAGCAAGAATTTAAAAACAGAAATTTCTGTTATGAGTACTTTGGGGATAAAGGCTGGCTGCATTCCTGGCAGATTTGTGCCTCTGCAGGTCTACCCCAGCCCTCTTTAAAGTCATGCTTATATTCAGATGTAGGTATGCATGGCATGCATCCATCTCAAGAAGTTGTAAATTACTCCACTAGTTTAGCTATATAATACATCCTGTCACATCACAAGTGGCTGTGGAGCTCCAAATTGAGAGTACTCCTTAATGAGACAAGAGTTCATGACACCAGAGAATGACTATTCTTCTTTACATTTTTTTACTTGCTTTTCTCTCAGTACCTTTCTTCAGCATCCACATTTCTTCAGAACTCTTCAAGCATGGGCTATTGCTAGCAGTATCTTCCCAGCTTGCAACATTAATGGTATGGACCACTCCACCATGCCTACTGTAGACTACTCTAGTCTCACAATTCCACAGCAGTACAATCAAAAGTGTGCTGGGTCAATGCACTTTTTGGTTTTCAGTGTTAGCTTCTTGTTTTACCATGGATGTTGGGTAGGTTAGAAGAATATAGTAGCTGCTTCCCCAAATCTGGGAGCAGTTGTCCAACAACACTGATCCAAAGAGAATTTACTCTTGAACCTCCAGGAGCAGCCAACACATTCTCAAGTCTTGATTGTTGCCCTTTTTAGACTGGCATTTATTCCAAAGCAATCATAAACTATCAGAAAAGTAATGTAAAGATCCGGAAATTAATCTTCAGTGTGTGTGATGAAAACTATACCATCACCAAAAAGCAGCTGTCCTCCAAGCAGTGGACAGCTGTTGCTTTTCTATGCGAAATGTGGAATGCCTTCCATCTGATCTTGCGAGGAGGTGGCATCTGTCGTGCTAGATGAAAAATTGTGACGAGTAAGCAGAGAAGATTATGCGCCACAGCGTGCTGGTACCATTACCTGTTTCAGTGCAACCATACTGCATGCTATTCCACAAGCCACTCTGCAAAGATCAGACAAGATTTAGAGATACCTTGAGGACAATCAGTTGACTTTTTCAACGGTTGAAAAAGGCCATTTCTACAGATAAACCTGAAAAAAATTGTGTTATCTATGAAAACCATGAAAAGAGCTTCCTTTCCACCCACATGTTTTTCCCACATTCACCCAATAATAATGACTCTAGCCGTTTCTATGTCATCTACAGGCACAGCAGCCTTTCCTGGCAAAGATAGCTTCCTTGCCTTGACTAAGGTCCCCCTGCATTCCTGGCCCAGAGACGCATTCTGCTGAGATGAAATCATGCACAGGATGTCACGGGGGCACTCCTTTCTTCATCTCCAGGTGCTAATTTAACTAGACGGTATCCAGGGACCAAATGAAAAGAACTAAAATACTTTGCTGTTGACAGTGTATCTGGAGCTGGTGGTGTGTGAAGAAGTGCCTATTTGAGGTGTCTGAGAGTCAGGTCTCCTTAGAGAATGTGCATCCTCGAGTTTTCTAGCTGTGACCAGGATGCTTCAAGCTGTGAACGCCGCTCAGCCAAGCCCTGCTCCAGCCTTCTGAAGAACATCTCCCACTGCTGTGGGACATGCTGGGGGACCCCGCAGTAGTACACCGCCTGGGCTGAGCACGGTCAGTTTGCCCACATCTCTGAAGCTCTTCCTCCTTCTCAACAAACCCAGGCTCCATGCCGGAAAGGTGTCTGCTCCAATTACTTCCTTCCTTTGCTCCTCCAGGCGCTAGGGCTGCAGCACCTCCATCAAGGGCTGTGGGGCTGCATGGGGGCTGAGGGCGTCCCAAGGGCCGCTGCTGCCACCGGCTGGTTTTCGCAGGCCCTGTGTTTCATGTTTTGTGTTAGCAACAGAACTCCTTCTAATCAGACTGCCCTTTCACCAGGATTAGCAGAAGTCTTGGTGGGATATTGGTGAATTAAACACTCCCCACAGCTGGATGGAACCGTCCCTTTCATGCCTATGGCCACAGGAGGCGTGAAATCAACAGGGAAAATTCAGCTGTGCCCACAGGGGCATGGCGGGTATACGCAAGGCCGCAAGGATCACGTCCCTCAGATCATTGCTACATATATCCATCACGGGATTTATGTGATGGTAAAGCTCCGAATGCTTTCGAGGAACACGGCTGCGCACATCGGACTGCGCTTGAAACACGTCTCCAGGAGTCAGAGCTTCAAACACTGAAGGGCCCAACATGGCTCCCCTCAGTTTACCTCCAGAGGGTAAACAACCGGGTCACCTGACCACCGCCCCCGGTTGCCATGGCAAAACGTGCCAGCAGGAGGCCCTCTGACTGATCCACACCGAACCTCTGGGACACCCTGCTTCTGAGCAGAGATTTAGTATTTGGCTAATATCTCAGGCTAGTTGTATAGTCCTTTCAGTGCTGTTAACATTGCCCTCCATCTTTTAGGGTTTCCAGATGCTTATCAACCAGATTTTTTTTTTTTCTAATTTTGAAAAAGAGCCCTCCTGTACTGCTTTGCCCTCCCCAACTAGAACAAATAGGAGAGAAAGAAACTAGACCGAGCATTAACCGTCGGAGGCCTGGGACTCATCACGCCTAATTCTAGATAGCTGTAAAACAGGTGTTTACATCTGACAGCTGTAAGGCATTACTGGAGTCTCATCCTAAGGTAGACATTACCACCAGACATGCATCTCAGCCTGAAAATCTCTATTTTTGACTATGGTTCTCAGGTGAATCTAGAGAGCTATCTCAGGCACGGATACTTTACACTTTTGCTGCCAAATGTAGATAAGAAAAAACATATTTCGAAGTTATGAACTGCTGGGAAGTGGCCTCCTTTGACTTTGCAAGGTTCATTTTTGAATGCTGGAGCATGTCATTTCAGCAGTCTGTATTTTAGGCATCCCCAAACCACCACTCAGGTTGACAGTGGAAGTACCTGGGCTTGAACAGCTTCTGCAGCTGAGCAGAGCTGCTGCTGGTGCCACTCTCCTGCAACAACCACGGGGCTGGGGATGGCTGAAGAGCTGTTGCCTCCTGCCTTTACAGTTGCTGCTGAGCCTGGGACTGGAGCTGCTCCTGACAGCAGGCTCTGTCCTTGTGGAAGACAGGGACCCCATGCCTGGCACAAGCAGGGACCCAGCCCTCCCATCTGCCTCAGCTCCTGGTGCACATGATGGAGACCCACCAGTATCAGAGGCAGCAGCTGCAACCTCCTCCTAGCCCTGCCATGCGGTGTGGCAGCTCCCCACTCTTCCCATGAGCTCAGGAGCTGCTTCCAGCTTCCAAAACCCAGAGCTCCTGCTTTGCAGAAGATTTGGAGTTTAACCTGCCCCACTTCTGCTAGAGGGATGCCATCCTCCCAACTGCACGTGCCTTGCAAGAGCAAGGAGCCCTTGCCTGGCAGGAAAATGAGGTACCATTTGACCTGGGTATGAGGCATCTAAACCTTGTTAAGACATGGCTCATGCTGAATTAAGACTATGCATCCAATTTTTCCCCTCCCCTTCCCTCACATTAATGGTATGAGACCTGCTGCGATCCTTAAATATTTTAATATAAGCACTGATGTCTGAAATACCAGAGCTGGCTCTGCCTGCTGCTTTAGCATGGGGAAACATACCAGCCAAGGCCTGAATAATATGGATTTCTTAATGCAGATAAAAATCAGCACGTTGGCATAAAGGGACATGCAGTTCCTGAGATGTTTCTAACAGTGCTGTGCTATGTTTCTAACAGATGATTCCTCTTAGCAGGTAAAGACCCTCATATTTAAGTCTTCTGGGAGTTTCAACAATGGAAAATTTACATTTGAGAAAAACTGAGCAGAAGATAAGAGCAGGTATGTATCCTTCACATAAACACATGATATGCTGCAGTAATCAAGTCATGATCATGCAAGTGCATAGGATAGAGTGCTATGTTCTGATCATAAAAGAAAAAATGGTGCCTATTTAACCAGATGCAAGAACAACAACTCAGTTTATCACCTATGGGTTGTCATGAATTTTCCGAATTTTGAAATGTGAGAAATAATCCTTTTTTGAGACACAGGGGTAATATAGTTGTCTAGAAGAAAGTAATGGTCCCAAACACATAAGATATTTATTTTGGTCCACTACTGTCACACCTGCACCCTCAAAATGTCATGACCCTTAAATTTCTTTCATCTATATGGCCTGTATGCTGAGCAGATAAATGGAAAAATAAACACATCACTGTGTGGGATTAAGAAACAGAGACAAGAAGTTACCTGTCATATGTATAAATATCATAGGTAGTTAAAACCCAGGAGTTCAAATCTGTTTTGCTTTCATCCATCATAAGGAACCTTATCTCATGATGATAAGGTTCCTTACCCCTTGTAGGGAGTAGACATTATACCAAGGACTGGCATTGTTTTTCAGCCTGTTTTTTACTATCTACAAAATTCTTCATCTTGTACATAGTCCAGAATTTCAGTATGTCCACAGGTTGGAGACACCAGACATTGTAAGCTAGATGATGATTGCAAGATGAAATGCCACAAAGAGCCAAGACTGATATATATTAGAGAAAATACAGTATAATCTTTTAATGCCACTGTTTGGGATTTGGTTTGTTAGATTCAGTTTTCTGTATTTTTTAAAATATTTAAAATTTTTTAAAAATAAAAATCCTAAGACTGGGCAAACATAAAAGCTAAACTCTGAAAAGTGTATGTGAAAAAGTAAGAATACTGCAGATGTGAATAAGGATTTGCTTCAATTTCTCAGTACCTAAATTGTACCAGGACTACTTGGTAACTTGCTTATCACAACACTCACTTGTCTGCCTGTTTACAGTATTACTTCAGTTTCCAGATAAAGCTCCTTTTCAGCTTCATTTTGTTTCAGTATAACTTGTCTGCATGCATTATGGTGAAAATTTCCATAGAATTATCTGGCTCAGAAGCAAACACTTCTTGGGACAACGTTGTTACACAAGTCACATGTAAACTTCTCTAATCCTGACAGATAGGAAACAATGCCTGTACCTACTGCACAAACAGTAAAGTAACAGAGTGAGAAACTACCAAAATCAGTAATTTCTTACTAAAATTAACCCATGACTGACCTTCAAACACAAGAAATAGCTCTAGAATATTCAAGCATTGCTCCTTCCACAGAATCCCGTTACGGTTTTTTTTCTGATGAGCACAGAAGTCATGAAAAATCTAGGGCTCCCCCATAAATCACTAGGATAAAGACTGCACTGCAGAAGCCATTACAGCAGAACATGCATCACTCTTACTTTTGGCTCTTTCAGTTACTAAAAGCATTGTGGAACAGAAATCTCACCAGTGGATTTCTCTTACAGGTAAGGGATTAAAACAATAAACATTCTGCATGTTCTCCATGAAACGCAACAGAGAGATACAACAAGACATTTTGAAAATCAAGAAAATAAGTGGAATAAAATGATCCAAACAACGTTTGCACGTTTCCCTTGTAACAATCAAACTGCTGCCATCATTGTTTATCCCCTTTTGAGCAAAACAAAACCCTTAGCCCTCTTTGGTTGGAAATTCTCTTGTTCATAATACCTTGAAATCACCTTTGCCTGGTACAGCACTTTCTTCATTTTCTCCTTGTGGTTCACCATCTTCCAAAGGGTTGATATCTGAGTCTCCATCCTGAAGAAAGAAAGAAATGATAAATGTTAACATTAAAACAACAACAGCGGCATTATCAGGGTAGATAATTAATTCCTACTTGCAATAATTTATGCTGAAACCCTAATTAGAACAGCAGTTGGTTACACCCAGCTGTGTTACAGTGCTCAGCAAAATTAACAAACCCCCATGTGGTTCGGCACACACTGGTACAAAATGCATGCTGGGGTACCCTCTCAATGATGAAAGAGATGAAGGAAAAGACATTTCAGCTGTGAAATACCCAAAAGGTGCCTCTGCGTTTATTCTGTGAATAAAGGTTTTGAATGTGATCTTCTGGCCATCTCCTCCTGCTCTCAGGAGTATCATAACTCAATTTTTAAAATGCCAGAACCTTTTTTCTGGGTTCAAACCCACAGTGTGAAACATGTTGCAATTACAAAATTTTAAATCTAAGATTTAATTTTTTTCAGGAAACAGAAGTTCCAAAATACTTCTACAATGCAGGGTGCCCCCTTTAGAAACACTGTAGGAAAACACCATTAAATAATGGTTCCTATTAAAAAATGCCAGAACTATTCTTTTCGTGTTTCCAGAGTACTTCCTGAAGCGATGTGCCTTCATCCAGTCAAAACACATCCACACAGAACAATGTACTACAGTTAAAATTAAATGTAAATCTTGAAATGACCCAGAGAACGCAAAGCAAAGTGAAAAATTCAGAACAAAAATGGGAATGTGGAAATAAAATTCAATTCCCTGTCCTTATCCCTTTTCCAATAACAAAAAATGAGCTTGTCACATTAATACATATGTCAAAATTTTGCTATTGTTACAGAAATATTAAGTTTTTAATAAAGGTAGCATTTAAATATGAAAGAAAAAAGATTTTTTAAGTCTGGTTCTGGATTCAGGCTGACAATTCAACATCCCGCCCCCCCTTCCACCCCCCAAAAATAATAATTGTTTTCTTCACTGATAGCCACAAAGACAGCATTTCACCTTCAACTCCTTCAAGACAGAGACATCGCTGCCTAGTCCCATCAGACTGTAAGTTTGTACAGTAGCTTGTACATAAACACACAAAGCAGGTTTTTGTTTTCTGTCAGACACAGTGGATGTTAAGAAAATGTTTAAAGTAATTTTCTTACCTGTAATGCTTTTGCATTTGATGGCATCATGGTCTTCCCTGGTATCATGCCTTTCCCTGGCATCATGGTCTTCCCTGGCATCGTACCCTTCCCTAGCATTGTGCCTTTCCCTGGTATTGTGCCCTTTCCTGGCATCGTGCCTTTCCCTGGTATCGTGCCCTTCCCTGGCATCGTGCCCTTTCCTGGCATCGTGGTCTTCCCTGGATCCATGTAATAGAGTTCTTCTGGCAGTTCCATGGGCAGCACTTCCTGAGACATGTTTGCAGGATTTACTCCTGTAGGAGTCAATGACAAGTTATTTTATAAAATGACCTGAGGCTCCACCCATCTCATCTCTATAAGGACTTCCCTCCCATTGCCAAAGTCTGTGGAGCGCCAAGGATGACTTCTCCAGGGAAGGATCTCACAGGGCAACCACAACAGCCAAAAGAGATGCAGTACCTTCCTCTGGTTGGGAACCTCTCCCAGCCTGGCCTTGCCCCTTTCCACCCTCTTTCCATGGTGAGCAGGGTCATGGACCATCCTGCCAAGCAGAGGAGAAACGCAAAGGGCATCACCACTGGAGCCTGCTCCTTCACATCCAGCAAGGCCAAGGTGTGGGGATGGGGCTGGGAGTTCGGTTTGCAGAGGTGAGCAGAAGGTAGGTGAGGTGAGTGAGGGGCAGAGCATAGCACCACCAGATGGCAATGCAGTAAGATGGCAGGGGAAAAGGAGGTGGACGTTTGCAAAGGTTAGCAAAGATCTTGAAGTCAATGCCAATGGCTACAAGCATTACCCAGGACTACTCCTGCACCAAAAAAAGCAAGGAAATATATAACAACTGTGCAAAGCAGTTAAGATTTATGCTTTCAGACATTTTCCAGAGAAAGGCAACTGAGATTTACACAACAACTGCAAGCAAGTTCATATCAAGATTAATAGAATATAGTATCCAGTGCTTTAGTTTTATTATTTTTGTTAGTTTTATTTTACAGAGATTTTGTTCTACTGAAAAGCATGAACAAAAGAGCACATGAACATCTCCAGGCGTACCCAGTGGAAATTACCATCTTCAAACACAGAAAAACAAATGAATAACAACGTAGCTGCTCCAATAACAGCAGGCTGTGTCATAGCATCTGCATTTCCAGCATGAAAAGTAGCTGTGCGCACACTTCAAGTACAAGAGCATCTTTTGGCCTCAGGTCATGGACACCCTGAGCTGCGTCCTGGAGAACTCCTCTTGCAGCTTAACTCAGAGAAAAATCAGTGATCTTTTTTTTTTTTTTAGCCTCACCAGAAAAGAAAACTCGCTTGACCTTGGAATACCTGCCATTGGACACTAAAAATACCAGTATACTTGTTATTAGAACAGGCCAGATATCCCAAGGCTGATCAGTTCAGGGGAGCATTAGCCTAAGTGATGATATTCACCTAGAAATCCTTCTAAAGGTGATGAATTTCAAGAAAATTGAGATCCCCTGTCCTTGAGGAAACCCATGGAGAGCAGCAGGTGGATTCTGTGCACAGACTTCCAGGTCCAAGGAGTTAATTCCACATTAGGTGCACACTTGGCCATCTGGAATGATCTGCATCTCCTTCAGCTAAATCAAGGTATTCTGCTCCCACCTCAGTGACTCCACAGGGAATGCCATAAAGAAAGAAAACTCCAAGGCTCTCATTAACAACTGAACTAGTGTTATCTAATTTAAAATCTGAATGTACAAAGCTGGATAGTCTCAATTTGTGAAACAAATAGCAGAGGCTACAAGCAAAACGTTTGTGGTGTGTTTTTGTTTTGGTTTTTCTTTACATTTCTTATTTCAGTAATTTAAGGATAGATGAAGCAAAATAACCTATCTGCTTCAAACACCTAATCACAGTTGCCCTGGCAGAAAAAGTGCACTACTTTCATTCTTTAGTGCTTGCTAGACCTCATACGCCCTCTCATACTTGGGTTTCTTATTCACACTACAACCCAGTTTGTAGAAGCATCAATCACTTGGCAAAGGCACCTGTGTTACATCTGACTGCAAAGACAGGCTGTAGAGAAACAGGGCTCCACGATAAACTTAACATTTTTCAACATGTTCAAATTTAGCCTTGTGATTGAGCACAGTCTTGGACTGGCATGAAACTGCTAATAGCCACTGTCCCCAAAAATGCCTTGCAACAGTATATGCTTGCCTAGCCTTCAAACAGGCCAGGCAGAGTGAGCCTCGGGTCCTGGCAAGCTAGAGACTCAACCAGGACTGGCTGTGACCACCTCGCTGCTCTCAGTCGTACAGATACTTCTGTAGAAAAACCAGCTCTGGAGAGCAGTCAGATGGGCATTTTGACTCAGCTACATCCTCTTCCTGCAGGAGGAGTAGTGTCTTAGACCATCACTTGTGAAATTAGTGAAGGAAGGAGATGTGGGGCAGGAGAGGAAATGCACAAGGAGGCAGAAGCACCACTGCTGTCTGTCATCTTACCCCTGTCACAAGCAAGAAAGAATCTTCCGGAAAGTTAATTTTAAAGCAAGTCTTTAACCAAAGAGTTAACTTGCAACTTCTATTTGCTATATTAACTATCGATTGCTCAAGATTTAAAAGTGCATATTAATATATGTAGAAACTTGAATCTCCCTGCATCAGACTGTAAGGATCCTCTATTACCTCAGCAGAAAAAGGAAATAGGAGGGGAGCAAATACTTCATATCTTTACAACTAATTTACAAATTACTAGTTGAGAGAGAGAAGGGTGCAATAAGCAGTAACTGGCAGGAAAAGTCATACTGCTAGGGGCTGAGGGACTGCTTTTACCCAGTGTTTAAGGGCAGAGAAAAGAATAGAAAGCTGGGAGCTAGAGAGCACTCACAGTATGCATATCAGGCATCAGTAAGCCCAGAGCGGTCAGAATCTCAGCAGAAGGATTTAATGCCGTCATGTTCTCTGGGTCAGGGATTTTAACTCATTATTCTTGTTAGTGCAACAGCCTATCAAGACTGCTTTGAAGAAACTAGAGGAGGGACATACCTTTACCTCCATTTTAAATGTTTGTCTTTTTGTTCCTGATTTCCTCTTTCTTTTCTTCTTTTCTTTCCCTGCCATCATTTCCTTTACATTGACTTCTTGGCTCTCCAAAATATCCATTTCCTTCCTTTGTCCGTCTCAATACTACATAGCTATAATTCCTTTTTTCATTTATATTTGGGTATTATACCTTTTTTTTTCCTTCTTCTCTTCTTCCCTCGCTTGCTCTTTATACCATATGTTTTCTTAATCTTTCCCTCTTTTCTCACATGTCTTCTCCATGCTGCAATGGTGCTTCCAGAAGCTTCAAGTCTAAAAGATGGAGATCTGGTCATGTTTGGAACAAGCATGAATACTACAAGCATTAGGGCATCTGGGATCAGGCCATGACATCTGGTTGAGACACCCAACCACATGGAGAATAGGGAATAAGCAATAGTGGGTTGAAGGGACTGCAAGGGAGACCTCAGGACTCGAGGAGAAAGAAACTCAAGGCATGACAAGACATCTCAGAGTTTTCATATGAAGAGCTGGAGGGGTGGGAGGAGCACTGGGGAAGTGCCTTATGAATGCCGCAGGAATGCTGGGCTTCAGAGGGAACCCTGCAAGGGGCAGACTTTCAGGAGGAGCCCAAAAATGCAAAAGTTTAATGGCGTGAAAGACACAGAGCTCTCAGCCATTGTTAGCTGTTGACCAGCGTATAATAATCAGGGCATGAGGAAATGAGGCCCTGGTGGCTGCCTCTGAAGCATTATGACTGTAGTAAGACAGTGGGATATTGCACATACACAGCAGAGCTTTTCATGTGAACAGGTTTTAGCAGAGGGTTTTCCAGAAGGGAGTCCTGCTCTAACACCCACATTCTCCTGTATCCACCGTGGCAGACACATTTCCCTTCATTCGCGTGGTGCAACCTGTAGTCCCACAGGCGAATACCTCGCTTCACTCAGACTGTTTGCAATAATCTTTTATTTGATCACTCTTTGGGCTACAGAACAACGTAAAATGGCGCTGCAACCTCCCCGTTAGCTTCTGCTTCCTCAGTGGCACTCACCCGACAGGACTGAGTACCTACATGCTTCGCGAGGGGCTCAAAAACCCCACTGCTTCTTTCCTTAGGTTCCTACGGGATGACTCACCTCACTGAGCTGCCCAGTCCTCTGTAGACCTTTGTGATAATCGGAAGGGCTGGGGCAAAGGTGCAATTGCATGCTAATCCCTTCACTTACCTGCAGATAATGAATAGGTAAGAAGGAAAAGCCAGACACAGAAAAGATGCAGAACATATTCATTACAGTTAAGGAGGTCACTGTGTTAGTGTTTGCAGCTCCTATTACCACAGCTACTGAGAGTTCTGTCTTTTAAAACACTTAGGAAAGTCACGCTAAGTTGGTGCTAGCATTGTGATACAGCGTGGGCCTGGGTTTTCGCAGTTTCCTCCCTTAAAGGGATAATTCTGTGAAATTACTCCTATTTCCTGTAAAAAGGGACACTCCCAACCTGCAAAACCAAAAGGGCTTTTAAATGCCCACATCTGCAGCTGTACCTACATTCTTTCAATGCCTCAGTACAGCCCAGAGGCTGAGCGTAAGAAACATACCCCATTAGCAGCTGAACCAGAACAAAAAATGCCAGAAGACAAAGTCACACAGAGCCTCCACACTGGCCTGAAAGCACTGACAACTAGAATCTTCTGCAAGTGACCTGCACAATTAATTAATAAAATAAATTAATTAAAAAGCAAGCTGAAACCAGCAAATTAACTAACCTCCTAAGTCACAAACAAAGCACCTCTACTAAACAGAGAACAGGAGTGCTGACTAAATGGGAGTCAGGAGAACAGGCTATTGCTCAGGAGCAGTCACCTGGAGACACCTCTACCAGAGGGGAGGAAACCAAGTGCAGAGGCATGATAGGGCTGGTGTTCTTCCCTTCAACTCAAGAACGTTACCTATGGGGTTGCTACATTACCTATGGGTGAAGGCCACCAGCGTCCCAGGAGAAGGACAGCTGGATGCAGGATGAAGCCAGGCCTTTTTCAGGGTTTACAGTAACACAGAACATAGGTATTTTCAGGGTCACAGCAAGGGCCTTGCTGTGGGACTCGGGTGGACATGGATGTATCTGAAAGAAGAAAGTTGGGGAAGTCTGAGATTGCAAGGGGAGAATTGAAAAGAAGATCCAGCTCGTGTCCAAGAACTTTCCAACCCATGTTGAAAGCACCACCAGGAGCTATCATGTGGGCCTGCCCAGGCTGCTGGCAGGTGGGATGGGCTCAGTCAGGTACAGCAGAGCAAGGAATAAATGGCACTTCTCTCTGTTAAAAAGAAACCAACAAACAAAAACACAAGGGAAGCAAAGGTTATAGTTAAGGGCAGGGATGGGAAGAGAGAGGCAAGGTTCTTGGTACCTGGTGTCATTGCCAGCCTTGGATGGCAGCTCTTGAATATACCCTAAACACCAGCTGGAAGATGGGCAGGTGGGAGAAGTAACAAATGCATGTGTCACCCCAAATGGGTTTGCCATAATGATAAACAGGGAAGGCTGAGAGGGAGTTACAGTTCGGGCAGAGGACAGGCAATGCCGAAAGGAACTGGGTGACTCAGCAGCCAAGATCACAAAGAGGAGCCCTTGATGAGCACAGACAAGTAAACAGCCATTTCAGCACACTGGAGGCTTGAACCAGGGCTGCAAATTGGATAGAGTCATGAGGGCCTGGAAAAGCAGCTGGAGCAAGGACACACCATCCCTAAGGGGGCTGAGGTCATTGGAGGTGAGTGTGGGAGACTAAAGAAGACAAACTCTTAAAGCCATAAAGGAATGGTTGAAGGAAGAGAGAGAGAGAAAAGGAGAGAGAGACTATGATAGCAAGAGGGAAAATAAATTTTCAGCCTTTTAGAGGTTCACATTTCATTTTGCATTAAGGATTTATTTTTGATTTTGGCTGTGATTGCATTATTCATAGCCCTCTGTGTGCCAATACATGTTACTTCAGCACAGACAAGTTACTTCCTTTCATTTAGATTTGAGGCAATTAAAGGCAGCTGATACTGACTGAACCATTGTATTTTTCTTTAAGATCAGTATCTTTGTTGTAATGAAACAGGCTTACAGAGCATTTGCATTATTAAAATCTTTCGTAAAGCAAATAATTATTTTGGTCTTCATCTTAAAAATAAGCAGTTTCAACAAATTGCCTTGTCCTATTTGTAGTAGTTGCATAGACCATGTGCTGATTGTATACAGTCAGGGACCAACAAAGTAATGCAATTATCCATTAATTACCCATGGATATCAGTGTAAAGCATTTAGCTTGCCTTCTTACCACAAAATCTGAATGTCTCTCAGTTTTTGATGTTTTTATTCTCACAGCATTCCATCCTATAATAATAAGAAATACTGTTAAATCTGTTGAAATTAATGGTTGGATGCTGAGCTGGATCCTTTAAATACCATAAGTGTTCAGTGAAAAACACAATCCCGGGTTAGGTACTTACACATACACCAGAAGAGCCGATCCTGACTCACAACAGGGTTTGGCATGCTCACTTCCAAGGGATATTCCAAACCTAAATATTGCTGCTGTAATAGAACTTGTAGATTTGGATGCATAGAAAACTTGCATTTTCCACGTGAAATCTCAGATTTTCTATATCTTTTTATGTTTAGTTTTGCATGTTATTTCCAACAAAATTTATTACTAACACCATAGCAAAATATGGTTTTCTTTTTTTCTTTTAAATTATCCACATTTATTATGCATTTTTCTGCTGCACTAGATTTGGAATAAATTAAATATCTATGGCTTATATGTCTTCACATATAACTTCTACTAGTCCAGCAAATTTTTAAAGAATTGGTATTGCTTTCACACAGGGATACATTTAAAAAACTCATTAGTAAGACCCATGTTTCCTAACTTCTGATTTACTGCATATACATGTATGTACACGAAGGAAGTGTTCACCAGCAGTGAAATCCAACATAAATAAACACAAGACTAATCGTTATTTTGTTTGATCAGTTTATCTAGGATCACCACATGTGCCGAAGAGCCACAGGCTGAGACAAGTCTTTGTGCTTTCCCAAGTCTGTTGTGTTCATTCACAAAAATGTCTTGATTCTTCTGCAGGAAAAAAAAATATATTTGGGAATCTTTCTGAAACTCAGGATGGGGTTTATTTTTTATGCTGTCGTTTCTGCTCTATGGCTGAATTCAAAGCCTGAAGAATCAGGTGTTTGTTGTTCTGAATGTTGTAGCTGGTCAGTTCTACCAGCTTGTCGAACTCGTCCTCTGTGTAGGTAAAGCTGTTTAAGCAGTATGGGGAAAAAATGCTGGAAACATCCACGTTGCCCTGCGCCATCTCAGCCGGGCTCCGCTCCACACCTGACAAATAAAGAAAGGTTGTTGATGGGCTACAGATGTGGACCCACATCCCTCTTTCTAGATGGGGCACAAGGTTGCTCCTTGTTACCTGGACACACACATTTCTCTCCCATAGGAGCCACAGCAGGGGAGGGAGGGGACCACGCTAGACCATGTCTCCCACCCTAAGACAGCCAAAGTGTGGCCAGGTGTTGGGAGGATCATCTCTGTCCCATAGCTTACCAGGTTCTTTGTATTTTCTGAAGGTGTCATTCACCAGTGGGAAAAACACCACTGTTGGCGCCTGTGGGGTCTCTGTGTCTTTGAAGATGTAGCACTCCTTTAGATTCTTTTTTTCTTCTTCACTCAGGTGGATTTTGGGAAATGGGATTCCCTGCTTTAGGAAGTACTTGGAGGCTTCTTCCAAAGGCTGCATTCAGACAATAAAAAAGAAAAGGTTAGTAATTCTGCCACCCCCTTAACTTTTTCCTGATGCACAACACATCTATCAAAGGCTCTTCACAAAGACCTGGGAGCAGCGTTCGCTGTAAGTATTTCTTCTGGCCTTTGTCTCTTGTATGAAATATTTAGTACCAGTTATTAACAGAACAACAGTTCTAGACCCAGCCTGGAATTCAACTGCATGTTGACATCTTTAGATGGACATCACAAGACAAACACAATGAGTTCATTAGTGGTGGTACTAGTTCCAGAGAAATGCTCCATATGGAGTGTAGCCTTGATAGACATATCAAGATCCCAGGAGCACAGAAGTCTAGAAGATAGCATTTGCATATTAAAGTGTTAATTAAAAGATTTAGAAAACTGATACTACTCTTGTTCTCCTTAGGGGATTTGCCATGGTATACCAGCATCACTGAGAGATTTAGGCATCTACAAAATGGAGCTGTACACCAAGAATCCTTTTCTCCCATAATCAGTTTCTATACATAAATTATTCTGACTCCTTAGGGTCAGAGGGATAAAGGGCTAAAAGACAGCAGTCATTATCAAAGAAAATAGTGGTCATTGCACCGATGTCTGTGATCCAGAAGAGTAGTTTAAGTGTAGGACAACATCCACTTTCCTCTCCGGCCTCATGAGCGGTGGGTAGCTGATATCGATGTATCCTGCTGTGTCTGCCAGGCACATGAACTCTGCTGTTTCTGTCAGCTGGTTGGGGAAATTCTCTAGCACAGTATCTAAAAGGATATATTTGTTATGATGAGTAATTACTTGAAAAAGTAATATATCTCATTTTTGGCTAATAAGGGATGAAAAAATGCCTCTTGTCTCCCTATTACTTTTGCTTTCCAAGACCCTACCACACTACAGAAGCTCAGCCTTGACAAAGAAAAGAAAGACCTGTCCAAGGCAAAAGGCAGGGCTCCTTCACTTCTCATGCTGCTCTTCTTTCATTGCCAATGAGCAGTAGTTCCCCTTCCCTGGAATCGAGGGACTTCTTGGTGCTGATTTGACTGGATAGAATTTCATTAGTTATCTTTAGATTTTTGTTTCCAAAGTGAATCATAAATCCTGTACGTACTCCGCTTTCTCTTCACTGATGAAAATACCAACCATCTAAGCAGATAAAAAATTAATATTCAGGGATGTTTACCTTTCCATATACAGAAGCTTTTGCTCTGAAGGTATTCATTGTGCATCTGGAATGCCTTCAGAAAGTTGTAGAACTTTGAAACCATCACCCGCTCAGTCAGGACCTGCCGAATGATGCCCATGATGCCACATTCAGGAGTGACTAAGTAAGTCTCCAACTCATGGCTCCTGGCTGGTGGAGAAGGCTCGTCTCCTTCTGAAGGGTAGAGGAGAGGAACAAGTTATTGTTTTGATAGAGTTCTTTGCAATACTTAAAATACCAAAAGGCATCTAATATTAGCTAGAGGAAAGAAGGTCCTAAAAAGACATGGCAACATACAATCAAATCAATGTGAAAGTAGGAGCAAGGAGAAAATCAATCTTCAGTAAAGCACATTCCATGAAAAACAAAGTCAGAGTGGTGACAAACATCCTAAAGCTGGAAAAAGCAATCTACTCCTTGATAGAAGTCATAGGTGGATTGCCTATGTGAAGGTCAGAGTAGCCTGAGAATCTGGACCAGTTCTTTCAAAATTAGACCAAACTGGCTTTGGAAAAAAAAATGCTGTCAGGAGACTTAGACACCGAGAAAAAAAAAAAAAGCAGAGAAAAAGGATTGTGCTGAATGGCACCTCATGAGTTTTGGAAAGAGGGACAATGGCTTTCTGTCACAGGCATTTATTGAGGACAGGGTCCTGCAACACTCCTATGGAGAAGTGATGAAAAGACAATAAACAAAACTCACTAACCACATTTGAACGCAGGAAGGACATCCAACACCTCTAAGAAGCACACAGGTTTACAAAAAGAACAAAGAAAATTGAAATAGTATTCCATGCGATTGATATATCCCAGGCTTCAACAACAGCATACGAAAAGTACCATCTGCCAAGGCAGACAGACAACACAGCACTGAGATGTTTGTTACAACATGAAGGTTCACTGAAAGGCCCCTGCAAAGATGATCTGTTAAAAAACCCTCAGCAGTTTCATATTTGTTGGCAAATTATCATTTGCGTAAGTTCAGTCCAAGGCAGACTAATGGAAACAACGTTGTTATGAATTAATTCAGAGAAGAAAACTAATTAGATATTTCTGGCAACATGACACCTTGGGAGGAGTCAGCGGGATGACCAAAACAACCTGCAGTGCAGCACTGGCCTCAGTTTTAAGGTTTAAAAAGCCTTCACAAAAATTTCACACTATACGAATCTGAACATAACATTCATGTAAAGGTTCAGAAGACAACAGGTAATGTAGAAACAAAAATGTAACCAACCAACATCAACGGTCCTGTGTTGGGTACACCTCAGCGAGCACCTTTCTGTAGGATCTGATGAATGCCAGGCATCCAAGAGGTTGTAGGAAAAGACATTGCTCCACAGACCTGTGAATTGGTAGAGAACAGGGAAACTGCTTTGGAAATATTTTAATGGAAAATATACATTTAAAAAAATAAACTTTTAGCTTTGCAACATGTATCCAGAAAGAATCAAGGTTTCCAAACTCTCACCAAAACTTGTGTGAAGTTCTTTTGCAGCAACCCACATTCTGTCCTCAAAGAGGAACCTCAATAGTTTTAAACATTGTGCCTTCAGCCACTGTAATTCATTGCCACATGCAGCTATTGCCAAGACACTGCAAACCAACATGCTCTGTCCTATAAACAGCTGTCACTGGAGAGTAAAACCATACTATTTCCCATAAAAGAAGGGTTTGGTCTACAACATATGTCATATACAACTGTATACTCAGTTAAAGGTTTGGAGGCTGCTCCTGAACAGCCAAGATGCAAGTGGTTTGAGCATAATTTGGGATAGTATGCAGAGTAATCCTCTAAAACAAAACATCTTTACCGACCCTTTGTAAGATTTGTCTTGACACAAGTTCTTCTGAGTGAGACTCTTCTCCCTCTCCTTGTTATTCTCATCCCCATAGCCCTTCTTCCACTTTTGCCCTCTCACTTAAAAGAACATCTAAAAATGTCACCTCAGTGCATAAGTCCCCAGAAGCTCATTGGATCTTGAAAAGCATTTCTTCTTTCCCAGCTCTGCTGCAGGCACTGAGAGGAACTCTGCCAGGGAAGGCAGTGCTGAGATTTGCCTTGAAAGCTTTGCAAAAGCCATACATCGCAAAGGATGCAACAATTTGAACTGCACAATACAATAATTATGCATTCCATAAATTACTAACAGAAATACAATTCCCTTTTAAACCTGGCTTGGTTTAGAGTAGGACAAGAACCCAAGGGTCTTCGGCTTCACAAGAAGTCCCCATAAGAATGTGACTTGCTTGAGAAACCTTAGAAATACAAGAAATCAGATAGGGGCTATTTGACTCTACATTTAACTTGCAATCAAAGTTCATTTGCAGATAATTACTGGCCAGTTTCTATCAACAAAACCTCATCTCCCTGCAGCTTATGAAGCTTTTGTCCAGGCCTTCTGAGAGAAGGCAATTCCTCTCGTTTATCCTGTCTTCACTTGGTGCCTTTTCACTCCATAATTCCTCAAGCTCTCCAAGCCCCAGGAGTTATACACTATTCATGCATTTTAATATCTTCCAAACACTGTTGTCCCCCCAGAACCTGGTTGTAATTACGTAGCAATGTTTTCCTAACCTCTCGCACTGAATTTTCATGGTACCTATATTTGCTGAAGTAAGAACTATGGGAAGAGACTGTAACTTTTAATAGGGTGACAGAGTTTAAAATAGCAGACAAGCTTTCAAGCACCCCAGCCTTTCTTCTGGAAACCTGAGGGTCTTGTATCCCCGTAAGCCCATCCAATCTTTCCGGCTTTAGCCATTGCTCTTGCAAAAGGCCTTATGTCTTCTTGCAAACGGCACCTTGCTTTTATCCTAAAACTATCATGCTGTAACTAATAGTACATTTTAATTGCAACCCAAGAGAATCATAGCATCATCTGGGCTGGAAAGGACCTTCAAAGGTCACCTAGTCCAACCCCCCCACAGTCAGCAGGGACACCCCCAACTAGACCAGGTTGCCCAGGGCCTCGTCGAGCCTCACCT
>JAOQGH010000040.1:25616344-25630221 GCA_025769975.1 Gallinago jamesoni
AAAGGCTGAGAGAGCTGGGACTCTTTAGCCTGGAGAAGAGAAGGCTGAGGGGAGACCTTATTTATGTTTATAAGTATATCTAAAGGGTAGGACTCTTTTCAGTGGTTTCCAGCAATAAGACAAGGGGCAATGGGCTCAAGCTGGAACATAGGAAGTTCCATTCAAATATGAGGAAAAACTTCTATCCTGTGAGGGTACAGAGCACTGGAACAGGCTGTCCAGGGAGGTCGTGGAGTCCCCTTCTCTGGAGATCTTCAAGCCCCGCCTGGATGCAGTTCTGAGTTATGTGCTCTGAGCAATCCTGCTTTGGCAGGGGAGTTGGACTAGATGTTCTCTAGAGGTCCCTTCCAATTCTGACAATTCCATGATTCCATGATTCCATATATTCAGCAGCTCATTTTCATGTCAGTCACAGGGACCTCCTATCTCAGAGATTCTTACTTATCCACCAGATTTAACTGAAACTTGCCAAGAGGTTCAATGCTTATTAAAGATACATGTGGTCTCACACACAAACACATGCACAGATAAAAGTGAGCACGTGAGCTTTGCTGCCTTAAACATTCATAATGAATCACAGGATGGTCCATAACTAAATCTGATAAGTGACTGAATACACAAATATACCGAAAGGAAGAGGATTCACAATCCAAATATTCAATTTTAACATCTGTCATTTCTGTAAGAAACCAGCAAGTGGGAGATGGCAATCTGTAGTGAACTCGAATCTGCCGTTTGCTGTCAGAAGACAGAAAGGCTGCTGCCCTATATGTAAATGCATCACACCATGTTGCAGACAGAAAATCAATTCTGTTTGGGGCTGGCAGGGTCAGCAGTGGGTTCTTGCCCACCACACTTGCTAAAAAAGCCATACCAACAAGAGGTAGAGAGAAGCAGCCACAGCAACTTGGTTTACAGGCCAGCCATAAATAGCTTCTTATTATCCTTTTAGGATTATGGAAGATGATAGAGGAGATGTGCTTAAAAGCAATAGTTTGTAGTTTGTAGAAGGCAGACTTACACTGAAGAGCAGATAAAATTTCTTAGATGAAACAGACTGTCCTTATTTGGCTAAAATGGCTGACATTTTCTTAGTGACCAATTGATTTGATGTCCCTCAGTTACTCCCAGGTAGCCAGGAGGGACATGGACGGGGTGCTGGCTGGCTAAGGGAGCTCTTCAGCTCCACTCTGGGATGCTGTGTGGGAAGGAGCTGGGTCACCATTTCTATCTGCTCCTGACAGAGGATAGGAGGGCAGCATCACTGGGGTGGCCCTCCCGCAGCCCGGGGAGTGCTGCCCACAGCACCAGCCTGGTAAGCCCTTCCTCACCCACTGTCCTTTTTTAGACATTCATCAAAACCTTTCACCAAACACTCCCGTTCCTGACGGGAACCAGCCCAACATACCCAGATGAGTTTTTCTCTTTCATGGTGACAGTGCATTACATTGTTTTACCGAGCTCTGTCTCCCATGATTTAGGATGATGAATACCTCAATGATGCACAAGGCAGGTGAGGAGAAAAAAAACAGGCCAGCAAACTCTGGCTCTGCTCAGAGGGTAACGAGCAGAGCAGTTGCAGCATATGCAGAGAAACCTGTGAGAGCCCAGGCAGCAGTGACAGACATGCCACAGCACTTTGGTTGTCCCAGATCCCCAGGACACATTTTGAGCAGCCCATACCAAAGCCACAGCGACCACTAGAAGGCTGCTGCTGCCACATGCTTAAAATTATTTGGGCTAATGCCATGTGTCTTGTCACCTGCTGCAAACTTAACTGCAAAGTAAACATAAGATGTTCCCAAATACTACTCCATGAAGGACTAGTTCAAGCAGCTTCCCGTGGCCAAGACATTTTTTTCAGCTGTTACGTGTGGTATTGCAGTTTTGAAAGAGCTGTCAGCCATGAACCGTTTGCAAGGAGCAGGTGTCCTGGTGCAAGAGTTACAGACCCGTGGGTGTTTGTTCCCATGCTGCAATGTTTGTCCCTTGCCTCTGTGGAAGGAAGCCAGAGAACTTATATCACGGGCAATTTGTGCAAAGGCAAGAAGGATCGTTCGCTGAAGACCCGGTGGTGTGACAACAATTTGAGCTATTCTGAATGCTCTTTTGGAGGAGTTTATTGATGCTTAAGAGAGGCTGGGGACTGGCCTGCTGATTTGGCACTTGGCAGAAGTGCTCCTGTCCTGCTCTACCACCAGCACCAGGAAAAGAAGGGTGCAAGCTGTAAAGCAGAGTTTGATTGCCCCAGGTGTGAAGTAAGCTTGGCTTACTTGGTCTGTCACTGATCTCTGTGGACTACTAGACTCTGATGTTGATGCTGCCTTCTGGAGGGAGTGGATAGTAGGACGATCAAATCTTCTTAAGCTCTAACATTTTTCGTCATGGTAAAAGTTCATCTTGTCTTCTTTTGCAAACTTTAACTGTTGTTTTGCAATTTATTTTTTTTTTAATTGCAGGTTATTCCAAAGGAATAGTACAAAAGTACAACACTGTGATGCTTCCACTACTTAGCTCATACGTGTCTTTTATGCTGTTCAATTTACTCTGAAATTCTCACCTTTACTCTTGAAAAGCAGTGATTAAAAAAAAGAAAAAGTAAAAATTGATAGAACATTATATAAATAGTTGTGAAATAGCTTCGCTATCCTTTATATATCAGAAAATAAAATTTGATTTTTCTGCTGTATGCTACTCCACAACCCCTTACCCATATCCCTGTAGTCTCTCACACGTATTTATATTTACGGTATCCTACATATTGATCACACAATGAGATCTCATCCCCAAAAGAAAAAGAAACGCACGCTGCATCTTACTTTTACTTGACTCTGGATCCTGAAGCAAAAGGTTTCATTCCACACTGGATCTTTGCAGTTCTTGATGGTTTTGGTCCGGACAGTCTCAGGAGAAGCAGTGGGCAAGGACACGCTTACATAGCAATCCGTTTGACTAACTGTATTTGAAAAGACATAGTGTAACTAACAAATTACTATAAATATATTAGAGCACAGCCTTAGAGCACTGTACAGACAGCAAACTGCAAAAAAGAGATATTGTTTCAGTGACTTTTCTTAGCATTCTGTATTCAATAGCACTCACTACTATTTATTCCATCCTGCAGGTGGGAGCTCTGGTCATTGATGGAGATTCAAAGAAGCTACTACAATAGACAACTGCTAAGGAAAAAGTATGCAGAGCTAGTTTTAGTTAACAGAACCATTATTGGTACATCCTCTGTTTGTTGCAAATCAACAGATTTCTGTGATGGAAAAGAAAATGGTTTACATTTTAAGAAAACTTTTTTTAAAGGGTAAAATACTTATTTAACTCTTTGAGCATTTAGGTAAGAGTCTAATTTTGTGCTTTGCTCTTGAGAGAAGAACAGAAGAGCTGAAGTGGGTCTGGGTACAAAGGATCTTCCTCCTCTGGTCTGCTGCCCCCCCGTACCTGCAGCCCGGGCCATGTAATGAACTGACTGTCTCACCTATCATGCGATTACATCCCTTCACCATCAACAAATATGCAAAAGTAGCAATGCACTTCCGTCTTACTGATTTAAACTCTGAGCCTTGATGGTGAAGAAACCTCTCATTTGTTAGACAGGTGTTAACGTAGGTTTGAACATATGTGATAGTTATGTGCGAATATGGCATTAAATCTACAAGTATGGCATTAAACATACATAATACACAGGAGCCGCTTTGGGGTGGGCTCTCAGGAACCACCCCCAACCCCACGCTGGGGCAAACAGCCTCCCAACTGGGGAAGCGGAGCTGTGCCCAGCATTGCCACAAAGTGTTGATGAGTTGTTCATTGGGGGTTGCCAGGGTTTTCAGGTGAGAGGCAGGTTGCATACTTGTGTGTCTGTGCAGCTAACTTTCCTCTCGTGCTCATCTGATGGACGTGGAGTATTTGGTGGTTAGGATTCTCTCTGATACTGCTAAGAAGATGATGGGGTTTTCTGCAGGGAGCAGTGCTGGGCATTTGCTCCTAGGTGCCTAAGAGATGATGTTTCATGAACTTGTAGTAACTGAGACCCTGAAAGGGCAGTGAAGAGTGGTGGGACTCGTTCTATCTACACTACCATTCACCCATTTCAGCCCTTCTATTTGGAGCAAATATGATGTCCTTCAATCCTGTACAGTCTTTGCACTTATCTTTAGACAACAGACATTTCTTTTGCCTGCTGTGCAACTACAGACATCTCTAATGCCTCCAGCTCTAAGAACTTGTCTTGTAATCACAGTAACAGGCCAGATTTGGGTGTAACAACAGCCAGTTTGGTACTGTGGGATACATGCTGAGAGGCAGCACGACCAGGTGGATAACCTGCTAGACAAGGTCTCATGACATGTTGGCTCCAGTCCCAGCTCTGGTCTGGGCTGCTCAGTCACCCTGGACAATTGCTTCCATTTAAATTTATCTTGCTTCTCTATCTACAGTTCCCCCTCAATAAAACAGTGATAACGATCCTTTTCTCTTTCGTAATCTGCTTTGGCACCCCCTGATTAAAAGCATTATACAAAAAGATAACTATTATATTTCCACATAACCCACAATAAGAGAGTGTCTTATCAATAATTATGTTATTCTTTCTCTACCAGTCTCTTGATTCTCATTCCACGCTTTCTTTAAACTTGTGGTGTAATCCATGTGGCAATGAATAGGTGTTGCTTAAAGTAATTTGTGCAATCAGATTATGTGTGATTTATATTTCAAGTCTTCTGATACTGCCTGAACATGAAACATCTTCCAGTTTTTCAGCATGCATTTGATAGTTTCCCCATTACTGTTCATGGCAGGGAAGAAATTACTTTAATAACACAAGGGTAGATGTCTATAACTCTTGTAAGTAGTAATAGGATATTTTTAGATTTATTACTGCAATTTTAAAATGAAGAATATATGCAATGTAGCTGTAGATAACAATTCATTGGTAAAGGAGATGAAAAAATAATCTCTCTAGCTCTCTCCCTGACAATATTTTCTACCATTTTTAATATTTGAAAAAACCATAACATTAACTTTGCATAGTTACTTCTTCAGATGGTGCCAGAGAAGCAGGTGAGAGTGAGAATATCTGTTTCTCCAGCAACTGCATCTGTCAGTTACAGACATTTCTGTGTTTTAGAGGTTTTTGATATTTTCAGAGTATCAAAGAAGTTCTAAACTTATGACTTAGAATATTCTATCTAGATAGAACTGTAGTGGGATCTCTGTTCAGTCCTCCATCTTCTCTGAACACAATAGACCTACAGCCAACTTGAGAAGTTAGTTCAGTCTTTAGCAAGGCTCTTCACTATTAATAAGAGCAAAACCAAAGTGCCACAACCTGATGATTCCACATGGAACATCAGCTCAGTTAGCAACCAGCAAGGTCTCAGTCTCAACGTAGCCCGAGACAAGAATCCAGGTAGAGACAAAGATATATGCATCTGAAAACAGGCAATTTCAGCCAGGTCACTCTGTGAAGACTAACAATTTATGCACCAGAACTATAACGTTGCAGGACTTACCTGATAACACCTATATACAAAATAGATTTAGATAAGTTTTGGACCAGATCCCAAATACACCATGTTCAGTTGTTCATGCAAAGAGATCTCAGTGCAGGTGATGAGATTTAACACTGAGATCTCTTTGCATACACTCCCAGCCCTGGACAGGAACAAATGGATGCTCAGTGTCTTCCATGTTGCAGTTCTCTTCCACTCTTTTCCTTCCTCCACCATAAAAGGCTCTAACTGTTACCACGTACTAAAATTAAACATGTCCAGATTGATGAAGGTTGCTTTAGACAACTTAGCATATGAGAAAGAGCTGGAAGAATTGAGTTTTCTAATTCAACAACAACTGTCAAAGACTGACAAATAACATGGTAATAGTCAGTTCTGTAATGTCCAAATAATTGATACAAAGAAGACAATGACCTGTTCCTCTGTGTGACCAGAGGGTAATAAATAAGGACAAATGTTAGAAAAACTGTCCCAGCTCTAAGAGAGTTAGCTCTAGTGAGAAAGATTTTACAAATTTTCCAGGTAACTCATTTCAGAGGGTATCAGTACACAGATATGTATCAGAGTGACAGACAAGGTATACTTGATCCTGCTTCAGGAGAAGAGAACCAGCCCAGGTGAACCTGCAAGGTGTCGTATGGAATTGCTGCCATGTGATGCCCATGTTTATGCTGGCAGGCAATAAACAGGATAATCATATCACGTCAATTATATTGCGTGGAAAACCAATTAACCAGTCTCCCTGCCAGCTTTGACTGTCAGGGAAGGAAGTGACAGGGCATCCCTATGCTGTACACCAGCTCAAGACATCAGTTCCCAGATACGTGTGCACTGTCTCCAAAACAACCACACACCTCCTTCTTTGATACATATAAAGTAAGACTGTAAGTTCATTGGAAAAGTTGCCACCTTTCCTTTCCAAACACATACAGCATCAAAATAAAAAAGCCTAAATCTGTATCTAGAGCCTCCGTGTACCATCCCAATATAATCATCAAAAGGAAACAGTGCAAAAGCAACACAATGTAATGCAGAGAAGCCCACGGACAGCCACGCTACAACTTCTCACATCCACCCCAACTTCTCCATGAAGCTACAGGGGATAAATTGTATTACCCAATGGCTTTTTGGGTACGTGTAGCTATTCTTCCAAGATTTGTACATGCTAACAGAGGCACAGATGTCATTAAATCACCCTTACTTATGCTCTCTTTTGGCAAAGTGGAACTAGAAAATCATGTATTTCCATAGGTACACCCATTTTTAGACCTTTCATAAGCATTGCCACTATCTCACTGTTCCTACTCTGTCAGCCAGTAGGAACCAAAAAGATGTATATTTTTGGCCAACAGGCACTACTAAGAGGTCAGAATTCCTTTATTATACATCAGACCCTCTTGCAGTGGTATGTGGTACAATCCCAAATTTATCACTGGAAAATATTTTTTATAAAGTTCTTTTGTTTCCACTTAAAAATAAACTAACCAAAAATTAAGTTTTGCCCAGACGTCAACACTGATAATGCAGAGACACAGCGCATAGTTAGAACTGCTGGGCATCTGAAGAAACCATTAGAGGGAAACATCATGGAAACAGACTTGGAGAAAAGCAGCAAGAAGAACACAAGAGTGTCTTGGATTTCAAAGGAAATGGGAGCGGGAACAAAATCAATACTTGAAGCAGCTGAACTAACAAATCAGCAATCGCAAATTATCTTTCTTCAGAAGGTGCTGCAGCACCAGCAGTGCACTGCAGCAGTCCTTCTGATATGCATCTTTCAATTGAGACTTAGAGTTTTGAAACCGAAACTTTGCTGCTGAATGAATAAACTTTACGGCAGGTATGCTTCTCCTAGATACCTTTTCTTTCAAGTAAAATTTGGTACTGAATGGGAAGCTACCAAAAAGCCGTAGCTCAATCTAATAGCAAGGACAAGGGCAGCTAACTGCCATGAGGTGTTCTCCCTTCGCTGTGTTTAATATATCTGAAAACCAGAAAATGTTTGCAAATCTGATGAATGAGGTTAAAAATATCCCAAAGTCTCACCTGCAGGAAGCAGCTAGCACTGACAACCCATAGGAGTTTACTGGAGATTTTGTGCACAGAAATGACAATAGATACCTGTAGAAGTTCTTTGAGTTTTATTGTGGGGATGGAGGAGTTATGCCTGAGAAAACAGCATGGAAATAATAAAAGCACATCATTATAACTAAGTAACAAAAGTAGGCTGCAATAAGTCATCTTATTCCCTCACAGGATGGTTTGAAGCAGCCAAAATAAAGGTAAAGATGTTGATGCTGATTAATTAATTTGGTAAGAAAGATTCCATAACATGTAGGGACAACTGACTAGAAGCAGGAGTGTTTAAACCACAACATAAATGGGTCTTCGTGTGCCTGAGAATCAAGTCCAAAGTCTGTAAATGTCAGTCACCATTTTGTGAATTGAATTTTGGACCTACAGGGCACAATGCACAGGTGAAGATTACAGTTTTATTGTTTTGGTTCATTTATTAAGGAAAGAGTTTGTTCAGCCTGGATTAAAAGCTTAGGTTGCAGCAATGGCTCATCCTGACATAAATATTATGACCTGGATGTGTTGACAACGTGCACTTTGCTTTTGGCAGTCAAGTCTCCACATTTTATAAGTCCTTTCTACAAAGATGTTGCCGTCACTTTCTTTCACATAGAAGTAAGCCACAGGTAAACACACAGCCTCCAGACCGTCTTTTATCACAAGGCTAGAACTAATCCTATTTTCACAGTGAAATTAAATGAGCTCATTTTCTGACTGAAGTCCTCCAGGGCTCCCAACTGATTTAGAAGCCTACAGCAACTTTCCAGCCAGTAAGAATGAATGAAAACATTAAAAACAGATATATCCAACTTAAAAGGAACATTTATACCCAAGATCCCTTTTGTCTAGTTTTCATTCCTGAACTGAAAGGGAAGTCTATAAAAAAGAGTAGTCAAGATCAGTCCTGAACAGAAAGGAAAAGATGGACACCTTTGCCAGGCAGACATTTAAGAAGATCGCCCATTTCTTAGCAGAATGCAATGCAAGCACCATCACCAGCATTTGTGAGTGAATCTTACTGTTACCCTCCACTGGTTACTGCTGCGGCATGACTTTATTGGCTCCCTTATTGCTGAGGATACAGCCATAAAAGTGCCTGGGCACAAGCCATGGTCTGACACGGACACTCTCCCGTGTCTTTCCAGCAATCCAGATTGTCACAGCCATGTTAAATTTAACCTCCCTACTTTACATTGGCCTCCCACATAATAGCAAATCACATATGGGTTCTTGGTCCTTATCTACAAGGTAAACAATGTCCTCGGTTCAGCAAAAAAGTTTGCCTGAAGCTCCTCTCTGGAGACCATGGCTGATAAAGGTCCTCAAGTCCTGTGAATCTCGCCTGTGGGCAAGGCTTTCCCTGGCACAGCTCTGAGTCTTCAGAATAAACCTCCACAGGGACCAAGACATACCACAGGCCTTATCACACTGTGCTTTGAGCAGGCAGCTCACCTCAGCAGCACTCATCTAGACACGTGTGAAAGAGCACTGAGAGAGCACCGAGGCATAAAACAAAACAGATCTCTGCTCACACAAGGGAAAAAAATGAATCACTGATTACAGATATCAGTGCTTAATGCATAACTGGATGAACTGCAGATAGTGCTGTCTTGATGAAACAGGAACAGCCAGGACAGAACTGGAATAGATTCTGCAGGTTCTTTATCAGTGTGTAAGAAAATCTATTGGGAATCAATGAACAAAAATGTCTTTAAATGTATTTTCCAAACTAAAATACCAAAGATGAGAAGTTGTACCTTCTTCTCCTCATCAAAGGAATACCTCAAAAATCCTGAAGCCAGTCCTGCAATAAATAAATGTCTCTATCAATCTTCATATTCTTAATTAACTTCTTTGAATGTTCCACTTAACCACTAATAGCCCTGTAGACACGGATCTGCTGATATTCAATTTGTGGTTACTGCTCAGTGTAAGGCAAAGCATACTTTGATCTTAAACTCAATACATTGTTGTGCAACAGTAAGCAGGATATACAGTAAAAGATGGTCCTTATCAAGGATGATCAAAAACGCCAAGGTGCAATAACTTTTAAGAAGATGTGGGAGACTGTAAGCATGGGAAAAAGCAATGCTCAGCTTAGTTTCGTAAGTGGTGGGAAGTTGTTACACAGCTCAGCCCAAAGAAATTTGTAAATATAGAAAGCTTATTCAGAAATCAAAGCACATACTTCATCATTATTATCTGTTGACAACTGCGGAAGTTGCTTACATACATTTGAAAGAAACTGCATGCTAGTCTTGTGCTCTGTTAGTTACTAGCACAGCACTTCATGAAATGTGTCTCAGCTCTTGCAGAAAAGTCCATCCAGGTCGGCTGGACTTTTCCAAGTGCAAACTAGAAACTCGTGTCCTGAGCAGAGTCTGCCACTGCCTTTGAGCCCTGCAAGCAGAAGAGTGAGGAGTCATGAATTTCTGTGTGGACCTGTGTCCTCTCAAAGCACCATGTGGTTCTACATTGCTGATACCGTCACCTACTCATTCCAGCCTCTCTTCTTCACCTGAGCTTCTCCCTTGTTCATTTCCTTTGCCTCCACCCTTTTCAGTCCTGTTTTAAAACAGGTTTTGACATTTTAAAAAATCATAACACACTTTATAACCTGTTTCAGCCTCTTGTTAAAGAGGATAATGAATTCTATTTGGAATGTATAGTACCATCATAAAAGGCTTTAAAGACCACCCTTGTTCAGCGAAGGACAACAGCTGCAGTATCACCCATGGTGCTATGGTAGTAGAGCACAGCAGCTGCTCACACCTTTGCCTTTGAGACAGAGATGAGCCTAACATTCATCTAAGGTTGCTTACTCCTTTTACCAGTCCTTCAGCCAGCCATCAACTAGTTCTCCCAATGCCCGTATTTGGCTCCTAATGCCCTTGCTGCATTCCTTGTTTTAGAGATGAGGAATTAAGGTTTTGAGGAAATTAATCTTCTCCAAGGTTACACCAAGAGTCTGGAGGAAATCATGAGGGAACATCACACGTGATAGATACCTTTAACCACCAGAACAGATTTCTGTTCTTGCAAACAGAAGTACACAGGAGCCGGCATGGCATATCTGCCTACATACAAACCGCTGATACCTACCAGTAGAGATGCAATTATTTCCATAGCTCTAAGGATGTGCCCTGGACAAAATCCCTAAACAAATAACATATTAATGAGCTCCTTGATTATACATAACACTGTCTTTTTGGGGAGGCATCTTATGATACTATGGAGGCACAGTACAGGCTTTTCATCTCCGCACTTTTTTACTGTGTATACCACACAATGCAATTTCTACAATACGATGTACACTGCGCTCTATACGATATGCTCCACCATGGAATTTCTGTCAACCGTACATTAAAGACTTGAGAAAGGAAAATAACCTTTAAATAATCTCTTAGACTAGAGAGCAGAAAACAGGCGATCTGAGGGGAACTAGGGTTTTGCATGTATTTAGATGGTAGCAATAAACTGGGGACGAGTGGAAGCAGAGTTGGGTAACATGAGTGGATAGAACCAAACAGAAGATTAAATGGAAAAGAGAAGAGGTTGTTAACAACTGCAACTGTGAAGCTGATTCACACTATATTCATTGAGATTATCCATTGATTTGTTATTCATATTATTAACTGTGGTTATTACTTTATTTTTATAAACACCAGACCGGACCAGGGCTCCATTTTGACAGGTAACTTACTTAGAAGTTATGCAATTAGCTCTTGATCTGGATCTCACCCACTTACAATTACAGTAAGGAAAGCCCTGCTTCAGGATATGACATCACAGGGAGGAGCTTCTGGTGATTAACAGTTGCTTTTATACCTGTTTGTTTCAGTTTCTTAAGCAGTGAGGAAATCCTTGTTTACAAGCCTTGTTGCAACCTGGCAGCTTCCACGTAACTGCCGCTCCGTCCTTCTGCAGATTCCTAGCGCCGACCATTTGTCCTGGGGAATCTTCTATAGCTAATTTTGGGGTTGTTTCTTTTTCTTTAATATGTCAAGGCTCACTCAGTAAAGCCTTAGGGCTTAATTCTGGGTCTTGTCAAATCTATGTAACTTCATAGCAAGTTGTTGCTATGTAACTCCGTAGCAAACTCCCAATACTATACTGCTGATTGATTGTCCCGGTTTGAGGTAAAACCAAACCAATTTTGTGTTCTGTAATTTTACAGTTTAGTTAAGCCTCCTCTAACTCTCAGAAATTAACAGCATATTGTGGAGAAAACTGCTCGTTTTCAGCTTGATAAGGCCAATGTTTGTGCTAAATGCCAAGGAGTGGTGTGCAGAGAGGCTCTTGCTTCTACTTATTGCTATAACAACCAAGGTCAGCCAATTTTTGTTATTTGCCCCTTAGAGGGTTGGAAACAGAAAAGCATAGAGGGGTCCAACCTGTGGGGAGGAACGGACAGAACAGGTGACCCAAATCTGACCAACTGGGGTATTCCATCCCATCTGCCCCATGGTCAGTATAAAAGCTGAGGGATCAAAGGGTCAGTCCCTCCTTTGGCTTCTTCCTCCCTCTTCCTGCAATGGCCGATGTCCAAAGAGGACCCTGTTGGTTCATCTGCCTCTGATCCCGATCCATGTGTTCCTGACTCCAGAGCTGGAATCCAGTTCCCATGCATTGCTGAGTCCAGTCTGGGACTTCCCCAGTGCCTGCCAATGACGGGACTGTCATCCTGGGAGCTTGATATGGTTTTGTATATATTGTATCCATTTTTTTTTTTTTTAATTTTAATATTAATTTGTTATTAAAATAGTTTAGTTCATTCTAAACTGCTCTATCTCCTTATCACTTCCTCTCCTCTCTTCCTGGAGGGGGGGGGGGGGGGCAGGAAGGGCCATCTGTGGGTCCGGTTGCAGTGATTTCGGCTGAAACCACAACTTTGATTTAAAATTTGGAAGGTGGTGTTACCAATGTTTTTACTTACAGAACCTGCCCCCACGCTGCCCGCTGGTGCTGCCCACTCTGCCTGCCCTCCCTCCCTCCCTGCTGCCACCCCCTCACATTAGGGCTACACTCAGGGGCACAGGTACGAAGAAGTCTAGGCTGCTCCTTGTATGCTCGTCTTCAATCAGTCCTTTCCGCACCCAGCAGTTTCCTTTGGAGAGCACGGCAGCAAAAGGGAGTTTACTATCGTGATGGTGTCATGTAGGATTGAGGTGACGTAAGTAAAAACACATTGGTAACACTGCCTTCCAAATTTTAAATCAATCAGCAGAGTAGTATTGGGAGTTTGCTATGAAGTTCCATAGCAACAGATATAATAAGACTCAGAATTAAGCCCTAAGGCTTTAACGAATGAGCCTTGACATATTAAAGAAAAACAGGAAAAAAAAGTTAGCTATAGAAGATTCCAGGAAAAGTTTTCTGGAGCTCTGGACTTAGCTAAATACAAAGTAGGGGAAGCCAATATTTCTAAATACATTTTTTTATCTCCTGAAGAGAATATCTCTGTGCAGTACATGTATGTAGAAAACGTTACTTTATATCTTCCTTGTAGCCCGTGGTACAAACAGATTTTTCTCCCATAGGTGTCCGTTCGCTGTTGCAGAAGGTGTTTCTTTCCCCTCCTGGAAGACCTGTGAACCCTGTCGCAGAGAAGAGGGTTGTGCTAAACCGGCTTTGCCGGCTGTGCGAGACAGCCCCTGCCCTCCGGCAGCCTCTGGGAACAGCCGGAGCTGGCTGTGCTCCGACGGGACCCTGCACAGCGAGGCAGGTCTGGGCAGCCACCCTGAAAAGACCCGGGCTGGGGAATTTACATGGCATGGGTCTAGTTCTTGCTATAACCAACGCACGCAGGGGGAAAGGCAGCGGCGGACAGCAGGCGAGGCTCTCCGGAGAGAAACTCTTCCATGGTTAAACAGTGGAAACGCAGAGCCCTGTATAAAGGTGGTTTTGAGGGGCCTTCAAAGGCTTCTGTGAAGAAAGGGGTGGTGGGGGAACTTGAAGATGAAAGCTATGCCCTCTTTCAGCAAGGCTTTTGACACTCACCCACAGCATCCTCATAGGCAAGCTTAGGAAGTGTGGGTTAGGTGAACGGACAGTTAAGTGGATTGAAAACTGGCTAAAAGACAGGACCCAGAGGGTTGTGATGAGTGGCACAGAATCCAGCTGGAAGTCTGTGACAAGTGGTGTTCGCCAGGGGTCAGTACTGAGTCCAGTCCTCTTCAATCTATTCATCAACAACCTGGACGAAGGGATGGAATGTACCCTCAGCAAGTTTGCTGGTGACACAAAACTAGGAGGGGTGGCTGACACCCCAGAAGGCTGTGC
>JAOQGH010000040.1:25630321-25713259 GCA_025769975.1 Gallinago jamesoni
TGAGGCCCCATCTGGAGTACTGTGTCCAGTTCTGGGCTCCCCAGTTCAAGAAGGACAGGGAGCTGCTGGAGAGGGTACAACAAAGGGCCACAAAGATGATTAAGGGCCTATGAGGAAAGGCTGAGGGACTTGGGTCTTTTTAGTCTTGAGAAGAAAAGACTTAGGGGGGATCTGATCAACGCTTACAAATACTTAAAGGAAGGGTGTCAGGAGGGTGGAGCTGGTCTTTTCTCAGTGGTGCCCAGGGACAGGACAAGAGGAAGTGGGCACAAACTTGAGTATAAGAAGTTCCACCTAAACACGAGGAGGAACTTCTTTCCTGTGAGAGTGGTAGAGCACTGGAAGAGGCTGCTCAGAGAGGTGGTGGAGTCTCCTTCTCTGGAGACATTCAAAATCCGCCTGAACAAGTTCCTGAGCAACGTGCTCTAGGTAGACCTGCTCCAGCTGGGGGGGGGGCGGGGAGGGGGGGGGGTGTTGGACTAGATGATCTCCAGAGGTCCTTTCCAACCCCATATGATTCTCTGATTCCAGTGATCTCAGCTGGTGGACCAGCCCTTGGAAAACAAGAGATTTGCAACAACCAGACCCTTCCCACATGAGGGAAGCCTTCTGAAAGTCAATCTCTGCTACTTCAGCTGGCAGAGGAAATAAGGGATGGTCATGGGAAGTCACTGGATGGCAGAACAAATTCAACACCTCTCAACAGTGAAGGCAGAACTGATTTTTGCCACTACAAGGATGAGACATTGAGATTGCAGCAAAGGTTTTTGTGACATGGAAACCAGAGGCTGGACAAAGACTGTGGTTGATGCATTGAATTTGTCATGGATGCATTTATGAAGGTTTGTGACAGCCACAAAGGTTTTGCAGTTTTAAAGCAAGAGACGGCTGCAGCCATGCAGCTGTTAATGATAAGTTTTCTGCCATTTTTGGAATAAATACAAAGCGGCAGTTGTCTTTGTTTAAGAGCTAACCCTAACTAATATGCAGAAAAGGCCTTTTCAGGCCAGGCAGAAAAGGACTAGCTTTTCTCAAGTAGGCATTTCTGCTGCCCATGCCAGGCAAAGAGGAGAAAACAGAAATACCCGCAAGCACTGAATTAGCAAGACAAGTATATAGAGCTCCCTAGAGAATAACATCCTGAAACAGCCTGGTGTTTTCCTGTGACACTGAGAAAGTGTGTCTGGGTTCCTGTCCAGTGCAAAGTGAGATGAAAGATATCAAAATAAAATCCTTTAGTGGCTTCCAAGTGCCAAGCATTTTGGGCACAGCAATTAAATGCAAACACTTGCTTTTGACTCACAGCCAGATCTCCAAGCCACAGACCTCATGAACCACAGGTATCTCAGGAGAGTGGGGAGGCAAAAAACACGCTTTTGTGCTTGTCCTGCCCAAAAGTCTTTGTCATAGGCCAGTTCCGGGGACGTATTGTCAATCCAGATGAAACTTTGGCCTAGTCTGCTATCACTATTCTTACAAATTTTGACAGGGAGAATTTAGCCAAACTCAAACATGCCCAGAAATTGCAACAGCTGTGTCTTGGGAGTGATAGGAACTATTCAGATTGCAGCTGCCTGATAACCTACATAACGCAGTAGCAAATCCTTCTGATTCATGAATAAGCCTTATTCCTATCGGATTTCAACGCACATTAGTAGCCTAATTCTTATTATTATGATTGCACCATGTACAAATACAACCTTCTGTCTTACACAAAGGGGAAAAGGCAGGAGCTCATGATTATAGATGATAGCCACAGCTATCCTACAATAAAAAAACCCCAAGTCCTATATTACATGGCATCTGGAATATCTAAGAAGGCCTGGACATTGTGGGTTGTGTGTAGCAGCCCCTCCTACACAAAGAGGACACTTTAGCTGCACAGTGCCACTCCTGAAGAAAAACATCTTTGATGGGCAGTCTTCCAAAACCCACAGCTTGATCTAATCAGACTCTGACTCCAAAAAGCACCCATGGCTCTTGCAGTTTAAATTATTTCTGTGACATCTTTCAGCTTTCTGTCATCATCTCTGTCTCTCTTAACAACATTAAATTGTACAGAAATAGTGATAAAACAAATGTGGGTGGGAAATATTATCTTTTCCTAAAATACATTTCCTAAAATGTATTTTAAACATACTTCAAATGTTTAAAAATATTTGAATAAGCACATGGATTACATGACTAATACATTCCAACAAAAAGTATTAAAAAAAAATAATCCCTTTTGATCAAAGACTAATCCTGGGAAAGTAAATGCCTACAGAAGTACAGATATGTAGCCCTAAATAGGTATCTTTACTTTCTTGTTAATTCATTGTTGCTACATTCAAGTGACTCCATTCAGGCACAATGAAATGCATAGTTTAGGATTCCCCAATTTGCTTTCAAACTCTCCACTTACCTCACTGCCCGTAAACGCACTTCAGCCTAAACCACTCTGAGCTTGGTATAGACTACAAAGTGAACTCTGCTGTACGTGCCAATATCCCTCTCTTCCATGACAGAGCTTTTTAGCAGGTGTCTTTGGATATGTTCCGCTGAGGACTTCTCTTATCGTTTAGGTGTTAAAAACTCTTTGCACAATATGTTTGTCAAGAACAGAAGGGCTCCCTGGCGCAGGTTCCTACTAAACTCTCACACTTGTTTTCTAATTAAATTTAGTGCTTTTTAACACAATCTCATTTCCTGTGGTGTGTATCGCACCACGTGGCATGGCTCCACTACAAAACTAAGTGTTCTGAGAGACGATACAGTTATGGTGCAGATAAAATCTCACCGGCTCTCTGCTGTGCCACAGGTAACTTGCTCCTTGGTTTCAGACAGAAAATAAAATTCAGTGCTTTGTTGCACAATAGAGAAAGGCAACTGGGACGGGGAATGGACAAGGATACTCCTCTCAGACACTCGCACCTACCACTGCTTTTTCTGGCTCTTGCCAGCAAAGAGCTTCTGGCTTTGGAGGCAAATGTCCAGTGGAAAAGCTCCATGCCTGCAATCAGGCAGCCAAACATCTGCTCAAAATTAAGAGACAGGATAAAGACTAATAAAAGATAAAGAGCTAAGATAAATAGCTATGGATTTCTGGGAGTTCTTTGGTCCTTAAGAATGTAAAAGCTGTCATTTCCAATCACTATAAAATACTGAGAAAGAAATAAACATCCCTGATTTTAAGGCCAGAGGCAAATATTTGGTTATCAACTCTGTAGGTGGTTATGATGCTATTGCTGTCAGGGGAACTTATGCATTCCTTCAGACTGGTATAATTTATGCCAGAAAACAGCTCAGCTGAGATTAAAATGACAGAGAGAGAACTCAGCCATCCTTTCATTCTTCTCTGAAGATGTGCTGTTTTCAAGAAAAGGCGATATTCCTGTACTAGGCTTAACAGCAGAAAAGCAAGAATTGAATAGTAATCTCTATGGAGGCAAATATTTTTGCTTAGTTCAGTTGGTCTTACTTAATTTGCAAAGGTTCATATCCATTTCCTATCTGTTGTGTTTCTGCCACCTTCTTTCTCTCTGAGGCAGACATTTGAGTTGACCTTCAGTTCGCTTTCTCCTACGTGAGTAACTGCTGAGATTTTTCTCTCTTTACTTCCACTTCCACCCATTCCACCAAATCCCCAAAAACATTTCAATGGTACTGGTTTTGCCTTGAAAATCTGGTGTTTCAAATACATTTCAGTAAACATTTGATGAGAACAAAAGAAAGTTGTTTGGCAATAATATACATAATACTATATATATATATTTCATTATTTTTAGAAGAAATAGAAGTTCAGAGGTGCCTGCATGTAATTCTGCTGTCTGCAAAATCAGACAGACAGGTACAGAAAATGATACCAAAGCTCCCATGTTACCCCACAGGCTCTGGCAGCCACTCAATGTCATTTGCTGGCATTTTTGTCAGGAAGCAGAAATGCAGCCTGCATTTTGGTGCATCAAAAACTGCAATTGAGAATTAACAGCGGAATTTGCTCAGTAAAACTGGCTCTGAAGCTTGTTAGCAGTTAAGACACTTTACAACACGCCACAGTAGACCTTTGATATTTCCACTAATAGTAATATTCTATAAACAGAAACATATTGTTTATACAAAGATGTATTCTAAGAATAGTCCAAATTCAAATATGCATCAATATTTGAAACCATGGTGACACTTCATACACAGATACAAGTTACAGTGCTTGCTTATACCCTCTGCTTTCAGAACTGAGCTACTAGGAACTGCAAGGAAAGACTGTGATACTCACACAGATCTGCCTTTCTCAGATTTCTCATTCTTATGATTTTCACAGAGAGTGAGCAGCATGGGCATTCTTCAGTCTGCAGAAAAAAATGACAAAGTTATTACCCAGGTGAATATTAAGTTGCTCGCGCTTCATAAAACATGCCCTAAGTGTGTGTTGCGATTTTCAAAGCTGTGCAGAAAAAACTGGAAGATGAACTACTTGCACTGCTTTGGAAGTTAAAACCATGTCTATGTGGAGTTAAGAAGAGAGGCAGAAAAAGAGGAAATATTATTCTGTGTATGTACAATATTAATGGAAGAAATAACAATATAATATAATATAATATATTATAATATAATATAATATAATAATGATGCTGTAGGCTTCAATGTCTTAGTTATGTTCAAAATCATCAGGATCACAAAGGAAAATTAAACTGGTCAGTGAGTGAGGCACCACTAGCACAAATGCAGCAGCACCCACATAAAAGAAAACAGCTTAGCAAGAGAGGTTAATGAAACTTCCCCACCCATACTAGATGCTTGATGTTTGTAAAAAGGATCGTTAGCTGAAATATTAAGCACAGAAGACAAATAGCTAGACAGAAGACAAATAAATTATGCATTCTTGCAGATTTTAGTACCCGAAACTTTAGCTCACTCCGCTCACTGCTAGCAAAATGACTCCATTAAACCCTTTTAGGGGGATTTTGTCACTTCTCTTCTTCCAGTTAGGAATTGATCCAGCTAAGAAGTTGGATACAGGTTCCTCTATCACTCTCGCATTGTGATCCGCTGACCTCACTCTGTATTTTATGTCTCACTCCGAAACAGAAGAGCATCTTTTAATTTCTTCTGTCTGGATTCAAGTTCTGGATGGAATTATTCTCCTGCCCCCTCATCACCAAGAAGCCTCTACATTTACTGTGTCTCATGAGGCTGTTTCAGTGGTGAAGGGCAAGGGGAAGAGCAGAGACGACAGTACTGTTCCTTGCTTTGTACGTGTACTTCCCACACATAGACCATTGCCAGACTGTTCACTACTCTCTCCTCCTTTCAAAAGGATGAACCAGTAGATCCTTAGTGTTTCTTTAATTCTTTAGTGTTTCTTGGTTAGACATTCACACTTTTCATTTGTTAAACCATGGGGACCCCACTTTTGAGGTCTCCAAGCATCAATGCATGCTAAAGTTCACACACGTCCATGCTATGGAGAGAAGCTCTGTAATCTCCACTTTACAACAGGGGAAGCAGGGCACAGACTGATTAAATAACTTGCTCATAGTCAAATAGCAGGTTAATTTCAAAGCTGAGAAGAGAACAGAGTTTGTTCACTCTCTGGGGTCCAACAGGCAGTTTTAGTGCTTCCTCCACAAGGCAGTCAATAGCAGGGAAACTGTCAGTCATACTGACATAAATAAATAAATACACACATAAAATAATTTGGACTAACAGCTCCCAAGTCCCCTTCTAGGCACCACAATCCCAATCACAAGCCCACCTCAGGTCATCTTCAGCTTCTAACAAGTTATGGGCCGAATTTTCACACCCTTACCTCACGAGCACTCCAGTACGATCCCATCCTGCTCCCTGCTGCATACAAGCCAGGTAGGAATGTCCCTTCGCCGCTTGAGACAACAGCTGGCAGTGACTCACAAAGTACCTCTGCAGTACTTTAAGGAGGCACCTGCTGAGGACCCAGTGGCTAATCCATGCCCCACCTTCCTCATTGCCTGAAAGGGAAAGTATGGAGAAGGGAACGAATTTGCTGAGCTTATTTGACAGCTAAACATCAGAGGTGTGGTTTTGGGGAAGGCTGCACACCCCAAGGTGCCAAGAGTTATTAGCAATTCAAGATAAGGGAGTGATAACACATAGCACTTATTCATGGATACCAATGACCTGGCAGCCTCAGCAGCTTCTCTCAGAGAAGATAAGAGAAGCTACACATAGGCTGGAGGAAAACAGAGCTCTACAGCACCCCCATTGACAACCAAAAGCAATGTGGATTAAATAACTTTGAAAGACTTTTTATTTCAATAAAATGTTATTTATTTTCCTTTTTTTTGGAGGTAAAGGGGTTTGAGTTGCTTGCTTGTACATGTTTCCTCAGTTTCATTTGTAGACTTGTCAGGTAGACATACATTTTCCTGCTTTCAGAACCCTTCCACAAACACAAAATTTCTGAGTAAACCAACACAGTGTCATCAAATTATGATTAAAAAATGACAGCAAACTTTTCAATTTTCTAGCAGAAAACTGCAGCAGCAGATACACAGGTGAATAGCCCTTGCCCAGGTCCAGCTACTAACAAGCCCAGACAACTGATGTGAAATGACCACGTGAAAACCCTAGGTGATACTGCTCTCGGTACTCACAACCTGTCCCTTTCTACACACACATCATGAAAATGCACAATAAAGAGAGTCAGTTCTGGCCTTACAACTTTTCACTGAATGAAAATGACTTTAGTCATCAATCACTTCAGGATTAGAAATCTACCCTCAATACCTTTCCAATTAAAGAGATGTGAAACAACACAAGATAACATTCCCATTAACATTTTGTCCGGCAAAAAAGACTCTAAATCAGACAAGCAGCCTTGGCTATTTATCCCAAAACCTAGAAAACTAATATTAAATTGGGTAAACCTGGTCTTTGTTAGCTTCTCCAGCGTCTGAACTGATGTTACCTGAGCCGTTTCCCTGAGAAAGTCTGACCAGGAGATGAAGACTATGGAAGATGATGTCTGCCTACAGGGTTAAAAAAAAACCAAAAAACCCACCACAGAACACCATCCAAACCTCAAAAAACAAAACAATCCTAACTAAACAACAGTGAAGAGAGTCCTGCTGAGGTAGAGAAGGATGTAGGGAGGGACTGGCTTACCCCAAAACTGCTGAGAAATAACTACTCCTTGAATAACTCTAGGAAAGAAAAAGGGAGGACCAATCTCTAGGAGTCTATCACCTTTCCTACCCAAGGAACACGCTCTGCAGGAGTTTCCTCCACAGTAAGTGCTGCAAAGCATGAAGCTGGAGGGAGCCTGTCCCAGACACTGGCTGTCAAGTGCCTCTGATAGAAGAGGACCTAGCAGTAGTCCCAGCACAGGCACCTGGGACAAGGCATCCAATGTGAACACATAACAAATGGATAACCCAGTAACCCAAAACACCATGTCGCTGTCTGAGAAACTGCTATTTTTGGTTTGGTTCAGATTATCTGAGATTTTAGCGTGCGTCACAAATTCTGACAAGGGACATAAAGAAGACAGAGCAAGCTGTAATCCTCAGAGAACTGTTTCCCTTTTCTCGGGAATACATGTTTGCTGACCAGTCTGAGGCTGGTAAAACCAGGAAGGAGGAGATGCTCACCATTTACTATCAAAAAATCCACAGGCAAAGCCAAGCAAGTATCTAATCCTGACCAAAAAAAGCCCCCAATGAGGGCCAACAGCTGAGAAGTGAAACTGAACCAGTGCACCTCAGGGAGCCCACAGACTTTGTGAAGCAGAGCCAACACCCAGATCTCTTTGCAATAACAGGAGGACTCTGACAAATATGATAATACCCTCTCTGGTGGGCATTAAGGATTCAGTCATGATGCCCATTTTGACAGTTTGGGTACCTTATTTTGAGCTTATCAGATAAAACAGTGGACAGGAAGATAAGTTTGAAATTGTGTAACTAACCTGTTGGTACATTTGTGGAGAGAAAAGACTCTTCTGTAGCTGTTGCCTACTTCTTTTAGGCCAGGCTATGAAAGGAGATGAGGGACTCCTGCTGGCTTGCCTTTGACAAAAAGTCTCATCCTGGCTTGCCTTTGACAAACTCCCAGCTGACAACACCTGTCAGAAGTTTCTCTGTTGGACCTTTCTTGGCCTTTGGTGTGTTTGGGTAGATTTCCCTTCTCAAAACACCTGCGCTTTTTCTTTTTTAGTCCAAACAGTTAATATTTTTCCATAACATCTGAAAACCTGGCCAAAGGGGGAAAGGAATTTGAAATGTCTCATTAGGTGAAGAGGAAGAAATGCAAGATATTTAATCTGCTATATGTCCACATTTGGGTATGCAAAGATGGTTGATCAATGTCCATGTTTTGGTTGGACAAGGCTCTTGCTTCTTCAGAATGATACACAATTGTTTTCTGTGTTATAAACCATTCTCCTGTACAGCTTGAAGAGAAGTGCTGCTTTTTATTAATAGATTGCTTATCAGGTCCTTTATCAGATGTGTGCAGGCATCATTTAGTGCATTCCCAGGATGGGCATTTCTTCCATCCTTTGGCAACCACACTGGTGTTTGAGAGCTGTTATGCTTTTGTGATTTGTGTGTATAAACCAGCTTTTCCCCCTCAGCCACTGCACTTCAACGTACTTGTCAAAAATCTAGTTAGAATGTGGCAATCATATTAAAATTTATATGAGTGTATCTAGCAGCAGTATTTCACATTTTATGGGTGGTTAACAACTGCAATGCAGTGAACAGAACACTGGTATCTTACTCCATTTCTCCGGTGTGATTCTGTGTGTTCCATTACCATACATCCGACAATCTACCTCACATGCTACCTGTTTCAGTAAATTTCAATTCACTACATCGAACAAGCTCCAGAGAATGCTAAAGTAAAATTGCCTTTTGGGAGGAACACGACTGCAGCACACACACATGATCCAAGACAGAACAGTTAATTGCGAGAGGAAATGGCAATGGTCCTTCAAACAACCAATTCATAAGTTTGATTTAATTGCATCAAAGACCTAAAAGGCCACCATCCATACATTTGTTATTCAATGCAAGTTTGGAAAATCAAATATCCTTCATAAGATATATATATATATTTCATAAAGGATTGTGACAAAAAAGTACCTGGGAAACAAAACTCTTGAAAGGTAGAACACTATTTAATTCAAGTTATTAAAACCAAGTAAAATGATTTAAATTGATGCTGCATGGTCACTACCTTCTGTGTCTGAAGAGGGTTTTATGGATTTGATACCAACGGTCCCAACGAAACACGAAACGATTTTCTGCAGATGAAGAAATACTAGCAAACAGCCACCAAGAAATAAGAGATTGGAGAGATAGAGCACTAAAACTATTTCCCCGTCACACACAGCTGGATCTTCGCCTCTTGAGCATCACAGTGAGATGGCATTAACAACATAAGCTGCTGTGTTTGGTATCACAACTCCTGGTCAAAAAGCAACTACTGCTTAGTAATCCAAACCATGTGGCTTTGAAACAAATACTTCAAGTTTTCTTTTTTTTTTGAGATGTTTACTTAGAAAGAGATGGCACCTGCCAAGAGCAGTGAAGTAGCTCTCTCATATGTGCTGTAGTGGTAAATATTTAGTAAAGGAGAGTAAAATGCTGCTCAAGCAGAGGGCTGTGCTTGTGATGCTGGCTGGCCCGTGGCTTGTTTCTTCTGTGCCACAGCCATGCGCAAAGCCTGAAGAATCATGTTCTCGTTGTTCATGATGTTGTAATTAGTCAGTTTCAGGAGCTTGTTGAAATCTTCTGCTTTCAGCGAGACCTCCCTCGTTGAGTATGGAGAGCAGAAACTGGAGATATCCACCTTGCCCAGTTCCATTTCAGCAGCATTACGTGCCATGCCTGTCAAGGGGGAAGGGAAAAAAAAAAAAGAGAGTGCTTTTATAGTGCTGTGATCTTGTGATCTCTGAAAAACCTACTTCTAAACAAAGCCTACTGGAATTAAAAAATATTGTCAGTAAATATCATTCCATTGCAACCAGCACCTTCTACTGGCCAGCTCATGTAATGTCATTTTATGGGGTCACCAGTGCTGAAGTCTTACTCTGCCGGTTCATGAGTAGAACATATAATAAAGGTAAAAGGAATAAGGACATATATAGAATAGGAGGAAGCAGAATAGTAGTAGCCTTGGAAATCATAAAAAAAAAAAAAAGCCTGCATCTCAAATGCTAGCACAAAAGAACAACGTGACAGTATTAGTTTATGTACTATTGCTTTGAATTTGCAGTGTATACAACCAACGTACTAAACAGGCCAAATAGAAAGCACAGTGGCCCTCCGAGGAACTATTCTATACTGCAGAAGTATTCCTCCCCTAGATCTGACTGGCATAAAAATACATAATCTGAAAAACGTGCTTTGTTCTACATGTTAAAGATCACAAGAAGAAATTAGTTCCCATTCCTCTACTTGAAGAATGAGGAAACTCTGCTTGAGTTTCTTCTTTCACTGAATTGCACCAAGACTCAAACTAAAATTATGCACCAGATTTCACCTGATGTTGCAAACAGTTTGTGTCATCCCATTTTGCAATGTATTCACAAGCAGGAGCAGGCAAAAAACCAGTTTTTGTATTAGGATGAGGAAAAAACCACCCAGGGAGTGAGAAAGTTCATTGGGTCAATAAAATGACCTGGGTACTTTTAACTTACCAGGTGCTACATATCTTTGGAAGGTGTCATTCACTAATGGAAAATAAAGCAGCAGAGGAGCTCCTGGGGTGTCTGCACCATCGAACATGTAGCACTCCTTCAGGTTCTTCTCATTGTCCTTCAGCCCGATGCTGGGAAACGGAATTCCCTGCTCTGAGAAGTACCTGCAGGCCTGCTCCAGGGGCTGGACATGGCCCAACAGCAGCAGTGTAAGGAATGGAAAAGACATACCCAAGATCAGGCTGCTGCCAAACCCCAGTAATTCATGCCAAATTGCACAAAATAGACTGATAGCACAGAACAGCCAGCAGTAACGTGAGCAGCTGCAACCCCAAGGGACTGTTTTCCTCTTGCCCGAGGAGCTACTTGGAAACAGCCTTACAGGAAAACACCTAACATCAAGAAGGTAAAGAGGGTTTAAATATGTAGCAATGCACATCACTAAAATGGGAATATGATTTAGGAACAGAAGAGTTGAATTCAAAACATGTTACAGAGCACCATTAATTAAAGGTGAACCAAGTCAGAAAAATACAGATGTACAAAAACCTAAACTTGCAGTTCAAGACAGTAAGATTCACAGTCACATTATAAGCAGTATAACTTATGAGTTAACCTGAGTTAGCAGGGTTTTGAGACAGCTTACCCATTTCCATGACTTGAATTTTAGAAATAATAGGAGATTTCAAGCTGACATATTTTAGACCTCAAAATATAGCACTAAAAGTATTTATCAGAAAGCTCATTTGTGATGACCAACTTTGTTTAATTATCTAACAAAACACTGAAGAAACACCTCAGTTTGTTTGAATTAAATATTTCCGAAAGATTTCAAAGTACAAGAAAGAAATGTAGTGCAAGTCTCCTTTTCAGCTGCAGTAGAGACGATTTTTCTTTTTTAATGTGGCATCACAGTGTGAGAGCTGCATTAAATTATCCTCCACTTGAAAAAAATCACAGAACCTTAAACAGTGAATGGTGTGTTTTCTGTGATGCCCTTCAGGGACAGTTTTACAATTACAAATCTATATTTGGAAGTCTAAGTCTGTCTTTTTATGTGGCGAACACCACTTATAAAATCTGTATAACCATTTTAACCAAATCAGATTTCTGAAAATTTGGTATCTTGTTTCAAGCCCATTATTTAAGGAGAGAAATTGCTTTTATTAAAAAAAAGATAAAAATAAAGATGAATAAATTCTTTCTTACTAGGTTGTTCTTGGACAGCTAGAAAACCATATATTAAAATAAAATGAAAAAAGATCTCAGAGATTTAAGGAAAATGCAGGTTAAAATCAGTATCTGAATCACAAAGTTTTACCAGTTGTATTTGTACTATTAAATCTTACACATAAGTTTTAATAGAATTTGCAGCTCAGCAGTAACAATTTCACTGTGCCACTCTGTATTTCATTGGTGAAGCACTTAGGGATATTTCATAAATGGTTTGAAAAAAGAAGTAGAGATATTTTCCCCTCTGGGAATTTCTATTCTTCTTCTAAGGTTTGGAAACAGCACCTTACTAAATTCCACTGAGTTCCACATTTTAGAGCCACCTGTCTGAAAACTATGGAAAGCAAAGGAAAAGCCATTGCTAAAGAGACAGTTCTGAGACTTCTCACCACAATCTGTGATCCACCAGTGTAATTTAAGTGTATGATGACATCCACTTTCCGCTCTGGTCTCATAAGGGGTGGGCAGCTGGTTTCAAAGAAGAAAGCTGCATCCACCAACTCCAGGTGCTCCGAGTTGCCTCGCAGGTCATTAGGAGAGGCATCTAGCAAAGTGTCTAAAGAGTAAAAGATTCAGAGCTATTAGGAAACTGCAGAAAGATATCTGTCAAGTTAGAAAGCAAAAGGAAGGAAAACTTCCCTCCCGTCCAGGATTTTCCCTTTGCTTTAGAATAGCTTGCAGCCACCCTAAAGCTCCCTTCAGCCTCTCCACTCCTGTTCTGTTGGTGTTTCCAAACCCACAAATTGCATCAAAACCCAGGCAGCTGTTGCATATGTGCAGAGCCCTACCCAGTGATTTTCATCCCAGTGAGGACTTCCAGTAGCAAAAATTGAACAGTTGTGTCACTGGAAATGAAAGATATGAGGGGTTACTTTTCTCCCTCCTATCCTTTTAGCTTTTAGCTAACTTCTCTTCAGGATACATAAACGCCCCTGGCTAAATCCCAGCCCCTGTGCCCACCCCGATGGCCACTGAGGCACGTAGGAGGGCTCTCCACACCTTTCCATTTTGTGAAATGCTCCTGCTGGATGTACTCGTTGTGCATCTGGAAGCCCCTCAGGAAGTTGTGGTACTTGGAAACAGCAGGGCGGTCCGTCAGGATATCCCGGAGAGTTGTGGAGAGGCCACTTGTAGGAGTGAACATGCATGTAGCCATCTCATATGGCTTCTCAGGCAAGTCTGGTTGTTCCTCTAGAGACACATGGCATAAATGATATGCAATTGAATTATAATCACAATTAAGAGGAAGCTAGGTGCAAAGAGGAGAAAGGGTCAGCGACTCTTCCATACCAATAGTCCTCATGTGTTCATGGCTCTCAGCACTGCATTATTTTTCCCTGTGGTCTGCTGTGAGTTCTGCTTAATTTCTTGACAAAAATATAAACTTACTTTTGCTTTCTAAACACTGATCAGCTATGTTTGACTAAAGGGGCATTTTTCTCATAAAACAACATGATTTTGGTACACATTAAGTAATTCGCTTTTCGGCATAAGCAAAAAACAGGCAAAATAATTTTATTTATACATTTGAGGTAATTACTGCTTTTAGATTTCAAATATGAAATTCAAAGCTTATTTTGAAAAGAAAAGAAAAATATGAACATTTTCTTTTTAAAGCAAATATTTTTATTTTTAAAAAAAAAGTTTGTTCAATTTGGTTTGGGTGTGGCCAGCTGAATTCAACACAAGCTTGCAAATCAATTATATAAACCCAGACATGAGAGTTTGGGTTTGTTTTTTTTCCAAAAACATAGTCCACAGAAATGTGACTCAAATCTGTTCACTACAAGATCACTGGCTTTGCTTGAATTAACAAGAAGTTGCTCATGAGTATTTTCAAGGAATGGTCTTTCAGTAGAGAGCTCCACTACGTTGACTCTACTAAATCTTTCAGCTCAGTCAGTTTTTGAGGGAGGTTTGTGCTGTGTGGGGTGAATAGATATTGGAAAGAAAACACTCAAGCTTCTCTCTGGCTAACAAATGGTTGACACGAGACTTTAGCAGAAGTTTTTTCCAAGCCTTTTAAACACCACACTTTAGGGACCACCTTATGTATCCAGCCCCATCTCCTTTGCATCAAGGTCTGTCTCATGGTGCCTTTCCTTCTAATAACAAACTCACTATTTAAGCAAAGCACTGGCTAGTCAGTAGAATCAAATCACTTGATTTTCCTGGTGCATCCTCCCATACCCTGAGGCTGAGAGCACCAGAATGACAGAAAACCTCAAACAAAAAAAAAAAAGAGACATATGAGGGCAGTTACCCTATTAGAGGGGCCTGGAGGAGGGCGGCCATAAGTCAAAGGGTACTTGAGATTTACCAATTTCAGTTACTTTGTCTTGGGTCCACCTGTGCCAGAAGTCCTCTGAATTGTCAGCTGCATGCCAGGCATCCAAGAGGTTTTTGGAGAAGATACTACTCCACATTCCTAGGAAGTGGGAGAGGTATAATAAGTAGTGATGAGGTAAACACAAGGAAATTCTTTTAAAAGTTCCCTTCTGCTCCTTCTGTAACGCTTCTCTAACTATTTCATATTTCTATCCAATTTTTGCATAAGTCCAGACATCTATCTCAGTGTTAGAGCTGATTCAGAAGGCAAACTTATTTCAGAAGAAATTTCAAAGTATTTTCCCTTCTGCTTTGTTTCACCTTGAATATTTTAAAACTTTTTTTGATAAATTTTTGAGAAATTTTGATAAATTTTCATTTTCCTACTTTCATTTCATTTTTCCTTTGATAAAAGAATATTTTCGGACAGCTCCTTCCCTGACTCCCCTCTTCTTGCCCTATTTATTCCTTCTCATGAAGAACGTTTCCTTCAGCTTCCACAAAACCTCATAGATTTCCAACTTCCAAAATGCTTTGCAAGCTGTTGGAAACGGAGATGCTCCAAAAGAACTCATTAAGGTACGGAACAATTTGTTTGCCTTTTTAGTTTCATCTTCACACAGTTCAAATGATAAAACCACCTTTGCTAGCAAGGGCAGTTGAGTGAATCTCAGGAGACATGCTGAATTTCAGCTGACTGACCCAGTACCTTTGTTGCCACATGCAGAGCAACAGGTTTCTGGGGACTCATTTCCAGAATCTAACGTTAGTGTTTTTTATTAAAATCTTGCAACTCCCACAGGCTGGTGAGTCACCTTGCATGAAGCAGATCCGGGACTCGGGGAGCTTCTTCATCAGGCGACCCATGAAGAACTCACTGCCAAAATCCTCTGCACGAATGAAGGCACCGTACTTCAGGAAGCCCACCTCATATGGCGTGAACTCCACCCACTCTGCCAACACACACACCCCCCAGCAATGTTAGCTCCACTACTAAAAACAGTCAAGTCACCAGACGTGGAATAAACCTTTCAGGCATCAGCTCTTGCTGGCAAGCTGGCTTAGCACGTGGGCTGAGCAAACCCTGCTGAGAGCCACCACTGAACCAGCTGTCACACTGCCTGCAGGTTTGTGAGAGTACAGCGTCAAGGTACCATGAAAAACATACATTAAGCAAACTTAAAGCTTCTTTCTTTAAGAATTCACAGTGTTTCTGAGACAGCATCGCAGATCTATGTTGTGTCATTAGTCTGAAGTTAACATCTGAATATGCACACTTACACGCCAGGAGATCTGACAAAATACTGAATTGCTGCTGTCTATCCTGTGGATGCCTACTTACTCTTTACTTCTCCTGGCGTGAAGCGAGAATTTATAACAATTCATCATTATTTACAGTATCCCCATGCTGAATCTCCCCAGGTGAAAACATAGTTCTTTTCCAGAATTGAAACATTACCTCTAAAGTCTTTGGTGGCAACTTTGTCCTTGACATTGAGGGCGAGGTAGATGGGCAGCGGGTTCTGACCCTGATTCACTGCCCGACGTTGATCAGAAAGTCTGTGGTGGCATTTCTGGATTTGGAAGAAAAAAAAAATGTTAGCTGATAATCAGCTCATTAAATACATTAGCTTATAAAGTCTGAATATCATTTTCCAAGGGATATCATTTTCCTGAACTTCCTCCTAAATTTACTTCCATGTGCTCAAAGAAAAGACAGCAAGAAAATTGTGGGAGCAGGAATAATTGTAGTTAAGATAATCAGCCAATGTTCTACATTCAGTGTACAACGGTGATGAGTTGCTTCACATCCTATTCTAACTTCACATTGTTAAATGCAAGTGAAAAAGTAGGGCAGATCTGGGTAATTCAGCTATTATCATATACTTCATCTGTTAAACATATGATTTCTTCAAGGCAGCATGATACTGACGCTTCTAGTCAAGATTTTTTTTTGAAAACCGTATTGAGAGTTAACATCCCCAGAGGAAAAATCCTTGAGCGGCCCAATACTAACAACTTCTCTTACACATGAAATGGAGATTTTACGCGTATTTCAGCCAAATTAAATTCCAGCAAATTTTGCAATGTAGCACTGAAGCCAGAAATACAATGTGAAATATGATATCACATAAGGGTATTTTGTTTTATCTGATTCACCTAGACAAAATATAAACCATGTTTACATGATTTTAAAATAAAATAGCTTTTTCTCAGCTATCATCAGGCTTCTAGTTTACATATAACTTTTTGTTTATGTCATAACAACAAAATTAGGAATGGAAGGTCCTGAGACATCAAATCCAAAGTAGCTGAAAAACACCTGCAAAATCACAATTTCTGTGGCTAAGATGTCTCAAGATCTACATACTGTCTCATCACTAAATCACAAAGTGCAGTAACTATATATGGGCTACATCTGCAGTACAATCAAGAATCGACTGCAGTTTGTGTAAATATTGCAACAATGGGGACATAAAAACATGGAGCCACAAAAAACACCTAAGAACCTCAAAAATTTCTTGGACAGCTACAGTGTTAATTAGCATGCTGGTTACTTTAGAGCTAGTCTGAGCATTTCTGTGTTACATTCCATCACACTTTAGGCTCCAGTGTAGATGTATGCTATATCTCCAAGTTATCAATGTAAATAAGGGGTGTTCTGTCTACATACCAAGTACAATGTTATTGGCCAGGTGTCTCTTCCTAGGGTTTTAATTTCTCATAATGGTCATAAAGATCAAGTCACCAACTTTAAGAGAAGAAAGGTATATAGACATTACCCCATCGTTTAACATGGATTCAATCATGAGCCCCCACAGATCAATAAAAGATGTTTTATGTCCTGCTTGGGTCCTTTGGCTCAGCTCTCTGTAATAATTCCTTAGGCTTCTCATGCAAAAAGCCCCCATCTTGCACTTGGATGCTTGCTTCCGAGCTTCAATAATTATTTCTCCAAGATCCTTACGTGACCAATCAGCATCTTCATACAGCTTTGTCATGGTCCTGTAGTCAGGAAACATGATGGAAAATGGAAAGAAACAAAGAAGATGCTTTTGAAACTCAGAGGATATACTTTGCAGAGCTTTGGGCACTTACTGTTTTATCTTTAGGTTACTCCCCTCTTTGAGCTTACTTTGAGCAGAAAAACAAGTATAAATGCAATCAGTCAAAAGTCACTTGATCTGGGATCACCAAAGGTCTACACCAGCTGTCTGTGCTCTTTCTGTCCAACAGTAAACAACCATAAAGGATCATTTTTGCATGGGTTTAAGGATGTTTGCACTTCCATTAAAGTCTCCTCTTTCGTTTGGAGATAAGTTACTTCAGTGACAATAATTCAATGATATACAATAGGCCTTTCATGGGTGACCCTGGATTCATAAACCAAAGGTGCAAACAATAATTCAATTAGACCCCTTTTAGACTCACCAGGACCTAAAACACTAGACAAAGCCTGGGTTTTGCTTAACACAAGATTCAAACAACAGTATCAAAAATGCCTCCTCACCATGTTGTGCCAGACGAGCCACTGATGTATGAAATACAGTCCAGAACACGCAACTTCTGAAGACCCAAAATGCTGCCATACATGGCAGTGAGTGCTCTTATCCCACATCCTGCTGTGGTCACAGCCACTATGGGCACCTGCTCAACACAAAGAAGGTGGGTGGAAAAGCAGCATTAAGGTACATCTGTGTCAAAAGACGACAGGCAGGTAAAAGCAACATCCAGACACTACTAAAATAAAACACATGGATTAGAGGTAAAGCAATATTGATCTGTGAGATACAAATAATACAAGGTGCTGGACATCGCTCTGGGATATACTAGAAGATCTTGGCACTTCAGGAAGGATTTTTAAGAAGCACGGACCAAACTCATTGGTTTGAAGCTACTTCAAATAGCTCACTTGGAAGACAAGTGAAAATAGAGACTTTGCTCATCCAGACAGACTTCTGAGCTCTCCAGCTGAGATGAATCTGGTTGCAAACAGCGCTCTGGAGGAGGAGCTGCTGACAGAGGTCCTTACCCCTCATTCAGATGTGAGCTGAGAAATCACTCCTCATCTCCAGGCCTGAGGGACAGGAGAGAGAAAAATTCCCCAGCGGTGCCCTTCCAGGTTACCTCATGGTCTTGCAGATCTTCCTCCAGATGAAGAACATCCTTCAGGGCAGCAGCAACGACCTTCCTCCGGTTTTGCAGGAAATTCTGTTCGTCGTCGCACAGGCCAAAGCCCAGGCGGGCGTCCAGGTCTCTCGGCCTGAAACACAGACCCTGTGTCCTGAGACCAGGGCACGGATATTATTACATCATTGTTCGCCTCGGTCAACTCCAGCTACGCTTGTATGTGTTTACAGACCAGTTTGTGGACAGTATATAATGTCACAAATGAGAAAGGGCAACACCTCAGGCAGGCCTCTGCTAATTGCTGTAGCTGCTGACAAGAATGCAAATGGGAAGGCGGAGCAGAACATGACGTACTGTCCTGGTATGGTAACAGGGACCCTCCAACACACTTCGGGTTTTTAATTTTAATTTTTTTAATTTTTCATGTTTCAGCAGCGCCTGCCATACGTGCCTGCAGCCAGATAACCGCTGACAACAGGCACTGCGCCTCATTAGGAAAACAGCCACCTTGCCATGGTGTTGTTCTGTTTGTGTAATACAGAAGTGTGATTTCTTTGTGGAGCTGCTCTCCCCCTGTCTGAGGCCGTAACAGCGCACACAAACGGAGATGTCCTCACTGGGCTGCGCTAGCAGCTTGGAAACTTGGAGGAAAGGGGGACCCAGGATTTAATTCTCCATGGCTGAAAAAGGAAAAACCTGGCGAACGAGCACCTGCAATCCAAAGATGACCACACCTCTGCTGACAACTGAGCCTGCATGGACCCCTGGTGATTTCAAATGAGCTTTGTGTAGGTGCAAATGTTTCCCAGTTACAGGGACAGGTCTTGCTGGAAACTCACTTACCATTCATTTGCCTTTGTGTACAAGTCAATTGTCCTGTCCTGAAAATCGCAATACAAACAGTGTAAGCATGCTCAGGTCGTTAATCCTGCTCCTTCCTCCCCCACTCCATCAACGAGCCAAATTCCACCATCTTTGCAGTCGGCAGCTGCAAAATCTGGCCAGCAATGATCTGGGTTTCATAGAATCATAGAATAGAAACACAGAATCATTTGAGTTGGAAGTGACCTTGAAGATCATTGAGTTCCAACCCCCCTGACATGGGGGTTTTGAGAGATATAATGACTTCCAGTATGGTCTGGGTTAAACAGAAGCTGGCGATTCACCCAAGCCTTAGGGCCCCTCAGCTTTTCATAGCTGAACAGCTACTTTAACCTCCATTTTCTGGCAAGGTCATTGAAATCTGGGCATCTGGAACACGGACATACAGATGTTCTCTGTTTTATCTTCTGCTCCAAGCTTTCCCTTTGCAAATATAAGTCTTAATTGTCATATCCATTACTGTTAGGTCGCATACTATGTCGATGAACATTCTAAGCATGTCCTGAGGAAATCAGTTTAAACTCAGAACAGGGTTGATGGGCATGCCTGGAACCACATGCAGGACAAAATAAAAAAATACATATTGCATAGTTGCAAGGTGACTGTTATTCATACGCATCGTGTCTAACAGGAACTGAATCATCACCCACCAAACTGAACATGTGTTGGGCTGGATTTTATTAAGAAAGACTTATTCTCACCTCTGCTATTGTTATTTTCTCTTGTATAGGAAGCGAGTTCAGAGCTAGAGTCACAGACTCATTCAGATCCCTTTCATTTTGACTTGATATAGACTAGAAAAACGGGTAAAAAAAATAATGACAGTTAACCACTATACAAAAGGTGAGAGGAAAAGAGGTTAAAGCAATCTCCCCTGCCTCGCTTACATACAAGCACTTACCAATTCCCTGCAGACACAGACCTTCACACACACTCAGGTCTTAGAAGTCCCCAAAGAAGTACACAGCAAAGAGCCAGCGACAGGTTAGTGGGAGTCACGTACCCTGCTGAGCCTCCTCCGCCGGGGCAGAGCCACCGTGAGCGCCGACTGATTATACTTGATGTAGTGGAACCTGGCCGGGGAGGTCGGGCAGAGGCAGGAGCTCAGTGTGTGGGTTTGGGTTCCTTCGTACGACCCGTCCACAGTTAACGCAAACTTTCTCTCTGGAGCAAAGGAGTTTCAAACTTAAGCCCTTCAGAAAATGTGGGTGATTTGCACAGTAATGCAAAAATAGACTTACCCATCTAAGCCTTTGGGTTTCAGCTTCAGACCTCATGTACAGAACATGCCCCGTGCCACCTGCTCCAGGTGGACCTGCTTTGGCACGGGGGTTGGACTAGATGATGTCTGGAGGTCCCTTCCAACCCCGTGTGATTCTGTGATTCTGTAGCCATTGCGATAGTACCACTGCACTTCCATAAACACCGTGATTGCTGAGGCTACCACTCTATTCATTAGATGGTGACTCACAGCTGAAAACAGCTTTGGTGGAAAAAAAGTGCTCTCTCCTGAAAGACTAAAATTTTTGAAGTACCTCAGCCATAAGACAGTATGTGGTACTAAAGTACCATTCTAGCATAATAATAAGGTATTTTGAAAATTTCAGACTTTTGGGAGAAACTGGTTCTTATCGTAGGAGAGCACAGTTCTCTTTGGAACCAGCAAAGTCTTAGTCCCCCTATTGTGTTTCCCTTTACTTCAACCTGTAACATTTATTTTGAAATAATTTCTAGCACTTATAAAAATAATGTCTGGTGGGTTTTGGCCTTCATATAATAAACCTCAGATATGTCTCTTCAAGTAAATGGAAAATGGTCTTTTTCAATGAGAAAAGGATAGAATAGAATGGAATCAACCCAGGTTCAAGGTGAAACATACTCTGTAAATCCACACGCTTAAAGGTCCATAATCAGTCTTCAAAAGAATTATCCCACTCAAGCGTTTTCAGCCACATCTAGCAAACTTCCTCACTGTGACAATTGGGCTCAACTGGATCCTCTGAGTCCTTAAGCAGGTTACTGGACTGGGGCCATCAGGGGATGTCAGAGTGAGATGTTTGAAAAATTGCACAGGAGACGCACAGGAGATACACACGTCCACAAGCACGGATTCGACAAGGTAGTGAAGCACTGCTTAAAATGTGCAACAAACGTCTTTGGTAATATACTATGTGTCTTATGTTTCACCCAGTGGCATGTTTTATATTGTTATGCCTAAAGAGATTTTAAGAAGTTAAACTTATAAAAGGAGCCCTGTCTTCATTCTGCCTCTTTTTTTTTGTCTCTGAATCCAGAAACAACAGGAGTTAGCTCCAATTTAGCACTCAAAAAAACATTCAATTCCCTGCATAAATACTTTGAAAAATTATAAGCATTTGACAAGATGTTATTATAGAGGAAAGTATTTTGTCGAAAAACCAGACCACGTGCTCATCACACTGCATTCTCTAGCAATCTGTATATTTTTGACCAACTACAGCCACTCCTGCAGGCCACCGGCATGAGTGAGATTTTTGTCTTGCATCTTAAATAACTTTAAACCAGGGTTTTCAAGTGAAAACCACTGCGTGCTTTTGCCATAAAGGGGCACCCAGATTTGCCCTGTAATTCAGCGAAAGGCTTACCTGTACTGTCCTTCCTCAGCCTCCCACCATTCACCTGCACGTCCAAACAGGAGACTTCCCGGGACTGTAAGAGACAACCAGGATCAGAGAAGAAGACACTCACTGTCAGCAGGGCTCTGCCTCGGCGTGTGAGGGGCATGGGGAGCTTGGGGTGTGCACTTCAGGGGAGAGATGGTGCCAGCTTATGACCCCCCTACTACCAGGTCTAGGGAGGCAGCATTGGGCTTCTACATGAAAAGCAACAGAAATGAGGAAGGAGAAGGGGCCTTCTCACTCCCGCCTGGAGGAGCAGCCCTCACAAGGGTCTGGGGGAGACTGGCCACAGGGGATGGCTCCCGGGGCAGGGTGCTCAGCCCAGCTCTCCCCGGACAGACGGAGGGACGGTGTCTGCCTGAGCCCAGCTTGGTTTGGGTGGCAGCTCATGGGTTTCATAGCTGTGGCTCCACCAGTGTGAGTCACTAGTGGGGACCGTGTGGGAAAGCCATCGCCGACACCCGCTTCAGCTTGCCTCTTGGCCGATGCCTTCATGGCACTGTGTGGAGCAACTGCCCCACACCTTTAATCCTAGCTTTGCAATAAGCACTGCTACACGGCAGGGAAAGGATTATGAAATAAAAATTACCACTAAAACTCCATTAGTCACAATGTTTTCAGGAGGATCTGGACTAAAAGAAAAAATAGAAAACAATCAGTTCAAAACCAGCAATCTCTTTTCTTCTGTTCATTTCTTTTTTTTTTTTTTCTCTAAGCTCTTCTTTAATCATTATTACATTATCTTTGTCTTTAAAAGTCTGTCTTTGGAGAGGTAGCATGGCCAAATAGCATCAGAAATTCTATCTGGAGATTCAAACCAATTTATATCTCACAGGCTTGAGTCTCAACTTTAAGCTATTTATGAAGACCTGCTGAATGGAGGAGCTCCTCACTATATCAAGACAGGATCCTTTTCCGACACACTGAAGCAAATTTACACAGGGATAGCATAATTGCATTATTCCCCATATTGATCAGTTCAAACCTGGGGGAATCAAAGCTGAAAGACTGGCTAAATTCATCCAATGTGCCATAACACAAAAAAAAAGAAAAAAATATTACTAGTTACCTTAAAAATCAACAGCAGCACTAGGACTGATTTACATGCCCATTCTCTTCATTAACTGCACAGTCAGCACAGGAACACAGTAAAAAAAAATTTAATCTATTCCCACAACTAAAACAAATTCTAAGTGCCCTTTTCCCACATCCTTATGACAAAGTAAACATCTGGTATCCCACGGTAAGAAGCAAGTGGGGTTTGAAACTTAAAGCTTCCTCCTGTGCAGAATGCCCCATGCAGCCATCAGGGACACCTCTATCAGGGACATCACATCTGTGCTCATTTCATGTGTCTGGATGCCCAGTGTAGGTGCACACATGCCATGCACTGTCATGCACCCCTTCTGCATTAAATACCCTACCACAAGCACTCCCTGAGCACCCAGAGACCCCCCCTCTACTTTATTCAGACAGTGACAGAGTTGGGGGGCTGCAGGTATAAACTGATGTTTTGGGTCAGTAACATTTTGTCTCTGACTTGCATCCCTGTTGATCATCTATTGGACGTCACGCACCTGCTCTCCATTGTGAATTCAACCTCCAGCTCCTCTTTTCCCTGCAAAAGAGAATGAAGGCAATCACTGCAGGTTGGTCCTCCTGCGAAGGGAGATAGCCTACAGGAATTTGTGGTCTTCAGAGATCTCTATAAGCCACTGTCCGCCTTTTGCTACTGCACATGCAACAGGCAATTTTCTTCATGATGCATCTGTTATACTTCTAGTATCACATACTTCTAACACATATCCATTATTTTAGCAAACCCCTTGCAGGACAAATGGAAAACATACCGCAGGGCCTCTGGGCGTTTGCTCCCCCTTTCTACAGTTATAGGTTCACCGCCCGTTTCACAGACCCCCTGCAATTCCCCTTTCCCTTTCCTGTCCACAAGCTCTCACGGTCCCCACTGATCCTTAGCATGAGTGAGGCTGGATTTCTCCAGTGCATCCTGCCCCTCTTCCAGCCCTGGCTCACAGCCTGTGCAGATGGGCCTGGTAGAACATTGGTATGGTGGCACACTTGGGCATATGAAGCCCATGATGTTCTGGAGGGTGTGTACTTTGGTTTGGTGGAGCCTGCACATGTAGACTCATTGTGTGTTCAAGACTTCATCTTTGACTTTTGTAATTTCTCCCCTTCTCTGAGTTTTCTTTCCTTCTCTGTAGATTTTGGTGGAACTTCCATTATCTTGTTGCCCTCCTAGAGTGAGCATGGAGGAAAATACAGCATGGAGAGCCAGCCTTTCCAAAACAGGTATCATGAAATCAAATCAGCGCTCACTCAAGCTAAGTATTTCTAGGCCTAAACACTGCCCTTAAATCTTCAGCAATAAGTTGCCCTCAACAACATGAAATCAAGATCTGCTGAAAAACTCACTTTTTTAAACAGTTCAACTGTGCAAGTGTTACGTTCGTGTACCAAATAAGCTGAAAGCCACATTGGGTTTGCCGTTTGTGACTGCAGATCACTACTTTTACATCAACATCGCACAACACAACACACAGCTCAGAACCACCAGCTCTGACTGCAAAGGGACATCCAAAACTATAGGGCTAAACTCTTGATATTTTGCCATCAGGGACAGCAACCAGACAATCAAGTCCAATAACATTTTAGAAGCAGCACCCAAAATTTGCTGTAATTACAGAAGCATCACTGGGCATCAACCCCTGAAATAGGTGGGCATACTCAGGTGGCTAAATGGAGAGTAAGAAAGGCTTGTACATGGGACATCTGAGAGGGAAACTGAGCTTCATCTGACCACATTCCCTTAGCTTTGTCCTTGAATTTTATCCATACCTGTGGATTCAGCTGGAAAGACAGCTGAATGTTCTCTCCAAGCTGGATTTTGGAGACATCAAAGAAAACAGTGAGGAGATGGTCATCTTGAGTTATGTTGTCCTCATCACAGACTTTTAGCTCCAGAATGTTCTGTGATTAAAAAATAAAAAGTGTTACAAGAAAGATGATATAAGGTCCAACAACATGCCGCTAAAATTTCATTTTAGCTGAAGGAATTGGGGAAAGAAGTTCAAGAATGAAAAAAACCCATAATTTTTTTTCAGCTGTTCTCTACTGACTACATGGGCAGATAGCTCCACTCCAGTGACTATGCAGGCAGCCATCAAAAGCCCAATAGCTACAGTAAGAGAGGGTGAATGCTTCATAAGGGAACTCAGAAAGACCCACCACAGAGTGGAAGGTCTATATGGTAGGCTTGATAATGGGTAAGAATATCCCCTGGGAGCAGCAAGGCTCCTACCTTAACCTGGCTCTGAATGGTGAAGTGGAAGGTCTCGTTCCATGTTGGGTTCTTGTTGTTCTGGACTGTCTTGGTGCGAAACTGCTGCACTGAAGCTGTTGGCAGGCTCAGGCTCACATAGCAATCAGACTGGGTTACTGTTGAAGAGAGAGAAAGCGTGAAAGCAATGGACCAATGAAACAGATGAGGTACCCCACGAGGTGTTGGACTCTGTGAATTCTTAGGCTCTGTACACAGGACAATATGGAGAATGCATGCTGGGATGCCAGCTAAGGTACCATCAAGCCAGTGCTAGACAACCAACTCGCTTTACTCTTCTGAAAGCCTGGCAGTTTGCTCTTCTTGAGAACTGCTTCTTTTAATTGCTGGAAAAACAATAAACATTCAAAGTATGCAGTTATATTGCATTCCTTTTCCAAGAGATCCACAGCCAAACTGTCTATTTCTATCAGACTCCAGAGGTTTTAGTGCTGAAGAGCCATCCACAGGCAGAGGAGCATGCACACACATGGCAGTCCCATCAGGCTGGGCATCATGGATGGTTCGGCTGCCTGTTGGGAACATGAACAGCGTAACAGCAGTGGCTGTGACAGGGACTGTCATCAAAAGAAAAACATTTTAAAAAAAAAAAAAAGAAAAATTAATTTTGGAGATGAATTGCATTTAATCTTCTGTGAAGAGGATTAAAATGAGCACATATTTTAAAAAAAAGCATTGAAACATTGAATAGTTTGATACATTTCCTTTGAGAAGCAGCTGTCCTGAGGTAGTTCTTTTGCCAGTAATGCTATATAAAAAGTATTACTGGATGCCACTTTTTCCACCTGGATCTCTGTGCATCAGTCTGAGCAGTTAAAGGTATTTGCAACACGTGATGTGCAGGTGAAAGCGTGTCTGTGCTTCCCCACACACAGCGAGCTGACGTTGCTTCTTTGCATGAGATTGCATTGCTTTACTGTCTCAATTAGAGAGAGCAGCTCAGGTCATAAAGTTCACCCGTGAATTTCAGTGTTTCCAGATGCAGGGAGGGCAACTTTAGCGTTTTTTTATTTTCCTTTCTCAGCTGAAGAGGCCAGCTGTAAAGTCTGGCTTCCCAACCGAGTTCCATTGTGGGTGGGTGAGTGATGTTCATGGCCAAAGCTCCGAAATGAAGCAGTGGTTATCTGCAGAGTGCAGCGCTTACGTCATCGACAAGCACTTTCATTCCAAGGTCAGAATAACCTGCCTTGCAAATACGTTCTGTCATCATTATTAGGAAATAAAAGGCAAATGTGAATCATGAGATTAAGAATAGTGTGAACCCGCAGTCAAAAGCCAGGGATGATCACCCTACAGAACACGATCTGTTAGTTAGGGATGACAACCTACACAAGCGCCAAAGATAGCATGGGGGAGTGCTGCCCGTAAATTGCCAATCCCATCATTAGCATTATATTTCCTCTATTTGTAACACCACCTACTCAAGCATTCCTGTCATTGCGCAGCAGACACACCTTCATCTCAATAAACTTAAGTCTTGTCCCACTTAGTTTTACCAGCAGACCTGACTTTGGGAAACTCAGAATAATTGACTTGGTGCTTTATTGCACTCCATATGTAACCGAAGGATAAACAAAGCCAGCCTTTTTTTCTCCCCTGACTTCCCCAAGACTTAAGTCATCTTTGTTTGAGTAATTCTGAATGAAGACAAAAGAGTAACTTTGACTGATGAAGGTAGTTGTGGTATGTACCAAGGTACATAAATTCTAAAGAAAAATAAATATTAAAACACATAGGAATCAATTGAGCTTCTAACAATCCTTATAGCTCCTAAACTTCTGTGTGCATACAGGAAATGTCGATATGAAAATCTTTTTTGGCTTTTGGAAAGTCCAGATTGTTATTAGCCCACACTGCTGTCAGCTCTTGTCCCCAGCAGGAGGAGGACCAGAAGGACCTGAGTCCATAAGTCTGTCGGTGAGTCAAAGTTTATTTCAGTGATATTTCCCAAATAGCAATACATGGTCTGATGACATCTATTGTGAAGAACTAAGTATTTTTTCAAAGTCCATTAATTATATTTTTTTTTCTGTAAGTGATCACTGCCTGCTACTGCACTGCGTTGTACTCCTCTAATAAACAATGGCTCGTCAGCCAGCAGAGCCCTGGCTTCTCACTTAGATCTCTGACTTTCTCTGGGGGACTTCTGGCACAGACCCTAAACGAGCATGCTCCCCTCTTCCCGTCTGCAAAATGTGTTTGATGATGCCTTTCGTACCTCGGACATGTCCTCTGAAACCTAATTACCTCTTGTTCATGAAGTATTTTCCGGGAGTTATGAGAAAGGCACTTAAAACACCTAGGGTTCTTTTTCAGGCCTCTGGAATACCTCAGGCCTCTATTCTGCCCAACCAGCTGCAGGCACAAGCAGATGTGGGACTGGGAAGTCCATGGCGCATCCCGTGTCCCAGCCGGCCGGTCACACCACAGCGCCCCGTTGCCTCCTATCGAGGGCCCCTCCACGTACACGGGTCCCTTCACCAGCCACCTGCCAGCAAATCCTCATTTCCCTGGCACGTAAAGCCTAGCCACCACCTAACTGCAGTGATTAGCCTCCCACGTGATACACACACAGCAGCCACCTCTCGTGTCCCTCCCCTCCACCACAACACGTGAGCAGCCGTCGAACACGCTTGGGGTGGCAGCCGTGGTATCACTGTGGGGCAATATCCTGCCAAAAAGCAGGCGTGGCAGCAGGTATTTACGACAGCCTGGTCTCCTCTATTACACTAAGTTTCTAATTATCTTCCAGGATAAGCAGCAGGACTGGATCTTAATTGTGCCTCACCATTAGAAAGCATTGCAGTGAGATGACCCACGCTGAGAAGCACCGAAGCCCCAGCACCGCGCTGCATCCCAGGCCAGAGCAAGGCACCAGCATCTCTGGCTGGAGCTAAAGCCTCCCCTGCCTCAGATGCAGCTCAAACTCACACAGGGCTAAACTAAAATGTTTTTATTTCAATTCTGCTTCCTTTTTGGGCACTAACAGGCACAGCCTCCAGCCCATTAGCAACCTGGGCAGAAACCTGGCCGTTCTCCTCCTCTTGGACGGCCTTTAAGTGCCCACATTGGGGCTATTGCTAAGGGGTAGATTTTTCATGACTGTTAGGGTATCGTTTTACTTATTGGGCTGAAGGGATAGAACCCATTAATGTGGTCTCACACTCTGTTAGCCCAGATTGTCTCCTTGTACCACCTCTCCCCTCACTTGGACCCATCCATATCACAAAATACAAACTATGACCACCAGCTGAGAAAAGCATTTTTCTTCTTCCTCCCGCACTGCAGAGCTGAGGAGAGATCTGGCTGAGGGTGGGTGGAACAGGCAGGGACTGCTGCTTTCTAGAGTGCAGAATATTTGTCAATTTAGATTATTGGAACTTTTAATATTCTTTTTAAAATAAGAATGTGAGTTACTTTTGTGAAAGTAAGCATCTTCCTTCTCAAGGCTCTTCATAGTCAGATTATCAGAATTCATTCAGTCCTGGGAGGTCAGTTCCTGCCTCCAGGGGGCATTCAACATTGATCTCCTAATTGCTAAACTTCAACAAACAGCTTTCACACTTTCTCCCACCCTGCCCTTCACACTGGGTAAAGAACCCTACAAGTATCCCTATAACAGTATCATCAGTTCCATTTACATCCCTCCTTAAAATATCCCTTTGCTGAGAGGCTGCTAAATAACCTTACTTTTTCCCACTGCTTTCTCCCTTGTTGGGCTTTATCAGTCCACATCCTCTTATTTTATAATGAGATTTCAAGCAACACCTAGAACAATAGGCTGTTGGGATGTAACTGCAACTGCTTAAATGGTGAAGTAAGTAATAAATAACAATGAAACAATAACAACAGTGCAAAAACAAAATGAGGAAGTCTGTGGGTTCCTGCAATAAGTATCACATTGGACCCTAGCTCCTCAAACTATAATATTCCACTGGATATATTTCTTTTTAGGATCTCAAGGGACTTTCCATGAATTGATCTCATATATGGCAGAACTGCTGCTAGTCCAATGCCATAAAATATGTTTTTTTGATAAAAATACCAAATATACTTACTAATTTTATAAAACACTGTACCCAAAATAATGTAAGCCTTATATAAAAAAAAGTCCAAACCTTGAAATTTTCCAAAGTTAACAAGCCTAATTTAAAACAAAACACACAAAAACCCTATAAAAGCTTAAAAATATACAATTTCCTTACTAAGAAAATGCTGAACAATATTTAAAATATTTTTAATGCTACACCAGTCGACATTCATTTAGCCCAGGGCCCACAGGCAGTGTCCACTGAGGGGTGATGGATGTGTTCAGGAAGCAGGGTATGATGGCTTAAAATTGCTCAGCTCAGCATATCCATCCAGTTGCATATTTTTACCATTTTGTTTAACCATTAAAGCTCTCGTTTGGGTAGGTTTTCTTAATTTGTTAATTCCACTTGAAGATTTTGTTTCTCTCCACTACCTTGTTCTTCAGCACCTTTGTCTTTTTCGAGAAAGAATCTTTGGTCTTGCTAGGGATGGACATCGTTGTCAGAGGAGAACTTAGTGGTGGGTGTCTAAGGAAGAGTGTAAGAGGGCAAGCATCATTTAATGCTCTCTCAGCCCACGCAATTTCACTGGATTTTTCTTCTATGAACTTGTCTATTCTCCACCTGGAACCCACATAAACGTTTGGCATCCATGATCTCCTGCTGTGGGGAGTTCCGCAGCTGAACCACATGCGGTGAAAGGACATGCCCTTCTGTGTGTTCTGGAGCTATGGTCTTTGCCCAAGGATTCTGAGAGGCTGAGACCGAAATTCTCTGTAGAGAAAGCCCTGTTTTTAAGGGTGGTTTGTATTGGTGCACACCCAAGTCTCACCCCACGAGGGAGTCAGGATGCAGATGGGGGACACACCCAAATCTGGGAACTGGGAAGTGTTCACAAGTCCAGGAATATCAAGAACCCCAATGAGCCTGATTGGGACGTGGGTGTGCTCAGTGGGAAGGGGGAATGTGGAGAACACAAATAAGGCACTAAATTCACAGGCTGCATCAACGATATCAGCTATGCATCAGTACACAAGTGGAAATTAGTGTTATAATTTACACAGAATATCACAAGGATGCATTAAAAATATTCAGGGTTTAAAAAGCAGAATGAAAATTGAAATTGTTTTAGATAAAAATCTTATGCATTGAACTTCCATTAAAGGTGTTGCATTATCTGTTACAGGGGAGATGGTAGTGAGGTTTTGAGAGTCCACTGTTACGGATTAATTCTCCTATCTCCATTACATGGAAAATGGAGCAAATAGACCAATAACGAAGTTACCTTGTGGCACCAGATTAGGAGACCTTCTAAACACTGGATGAGTACTAAACCAAGAGATCCAAAAGCTCTACAGAAACCTAGTGCAAGAAGTGATCTTGAGAGCAGAAAATAAAATGAGATTCACTTCAGAAACAAAAGGATGGGCACAACTGGTGAGAGACAGAAGGACCTGATTTAAAATGTTGAAAATCTCTAAAATGATTGAGAAATGGGTGACACTTGCCAACTTGTTCTATCTAGAAAAAATTGCAGGAAAAGAAAAGTGATAAAAACAGAGCTGGGAAAGGGAAGAATGAGATAAAAAAAGAAAATCAGTGTTAGGAAAACGATACTGTAAATAAGTCTACATTGCTGGTGGTGAAGGTCCACATACTTCTGGGTTTCCTAAGGCTGTGTCAAGCTAATCTTTAGGGAACTGTGAAGATGACTGAAACACCTCAACAATATTCCCCCAGTTTTACACACAAACCAGCAAAATTTTGTACAAGTGGCACATTTTTTATCTTAAGGCTCAGTGAAAGTCACTTACAGTGACAAACATGTGATTTGCATTAGCTTTTACATTGCCAGTGAGTTTAACCAGAGGTTAAATTAATTTATTAAAACATTTGAAATGTAGGTTTATTTTATATAACAAAAAAGTGTGTCATTAAAATATGTGACTTCAAGTCTAGCTTTATAGAAAACTACATCCAGAAATGTTTTAAAAGCAGATCTTTCTGATAAATGCAACTGGCAAATTTTACGCTCAGGAAAATCTAATGCTACTGGAATTAAGTGGCTCTCAATCAAAGCCAGATTGCATAAGCAAGGCAGTGCCATGACTGATAGGATTTTCTTTTTCTACATGATGGAAGTCCCCAACAAGCAAAGCATTCACCTTTTGCAAGTATTGTTTTTGTTTTGTTTGTGCAATTTTTTTTTAGCCCTCAATATTTTGACTGATACTACCATTTCAAACAGATGATGGCTTGGCAATGTTGGTGGTGAATGTCTGTCATTGTTTTGCAGGCTACACCCAGTATATGCTTCACAGTATATGCCTCAGCCTGGAAAGTCCATGTTGTGGCTTTACTGCTGCTCCAGACCCTGTGCCACGCTCTGGAAGCGCCTCTATCATTCAGTCTGCTCCTTCAAGGAGCTTCATGGGCTGGTGGGACACACTTTGGACTGGGAAGCAGAAATGGATGAGCACTTCTGTTCCTGTCCCTTACCCTAGAAACTCTGTAGTATTGGTAAAGGTAGTAGCAAAATGTAGGAAACTCCCTTCAGAATAAAAATAGTTTCAAGACAAAAGAAACCCACATCAATGTAAATGAGTAAAAGGTGGAGTGGACGTTTGGTAAGCTCGTTATCATGCAGATGGTTTAACAGAACATGATTATGTGGGGAGATATCCAAGGTCTGTAGTTCTCCACACCTCTTTCAGTTCAGAGAACATTTGTACCTTCAAATAGGTTTTAGCTGTAGGAAGGGTTTTCTCTACAGCCTATAACTGTCCTGAGCCCACATAAAATATTCTGCAATAGGCCCAGGGATGTACAGGGTGGACGTTACTGTAAGAAGGAACCAGTGAAAGAAGTGCCCTGACTAAAGTTCTTATTGCATACTTTCCTGTGAATAGAAAACCCTTTCTTTGCAGATTCAGATGTCAAATATTTTATGTATTCTGTGCAAATATCTTCTGATCTACTACTGCTGGCTAGACTTCAGCATTACACTGGCAAAGATATAAGAATATATAATATCTTCTAACTATGCTACCTCATCTTCAGTATACCACAGTCATACATCTCCTTCTGTAAATACTCTCAAGTGTTTGTGACCCTTGGCTATACTCGAGGTAGTTTTACAAGCGTGTAGATGCTCCAAGGGTATAGCAAAGATACTCACACAAGTCTGCTTTCCTGGCATTTTTCATCCGTATGATTTTTACAGTGAGTAAGTTGCATGGAGAGGGTTCTGACTGTTGAACAGCATACAAAACGTGTGGGATGAGCATGCAGAGAGAAAGAACAGAAGCACAGTCAGAGACAACATTGAATTATGCATTTCACTTCCAACCATCCAAAACATTTCTGAACTCAGGTTCTTCCTTGTGCATTGTCCTCTCTTTCTTCCCAGGAAGGTTTGCAGCCAGGTGTGGCCAGAGACCCAAAATATACATTCAATCACAAACCAAACCTCTGATGTCCTCCATTTTCCATTCTGAAGAAAACTGTTGTAACCCTCAACTTGAGGTGTCTGACGCTTACAACCCAATCACAGAGAAGCAGAGTATGATAGTGAGCCTCGCTGGGCTGTTAATACAGCTGACACACATCTTGGTCTCTGCAAATTCAAAGGATGTTGTATATATCCACTGTATTTCACAACAAGCAGCAGACAATCTAGCAGGGCAGGAATTAGTAACGATATCATGGTGTAATGATGCTGCTCATCATCTGGTTTATAGGTATTTAACTCCATTGTTATGTTTGATGTAGAGCAGTGCTGGCTCTCAGACAATGAGGACCGGAAAAGTGTCTTCCAGAGACCTATCCCAACCTTCTCAGGCAGGGGGAGAGAAAGCAACAACTCTGTAATTAAGTCTCTCTGAATAATTCAGCTGATCCTATCTTCCTTTAAGCAAGATTCACAGCAATTGATAACTATCAATGAAAATCTTGGGAAACTACCTAAACCTAAGTGGTTATCAAAAGACATTCAACAAACTGCCAAGAAACTGGGTTGATTTTGTCATCCTCTCTTGTCCTAAGCAAGTATCAGAGAAATGTGGTACTTAATCAAAAGTATAGGGGCTGAAGGTAATATCTTGTTCCCTAGATAATTGTCTTTTTAAAGGAATAGAAGGAGGAAAATCTGCACATTGTATGCTCTAAAGGTCAAAAAAACCAACAACCAACCAACCAACCAACAAAACCCACCCAAAAAACTCAAAAACCCTCTTTTTTGACAAACAAACAAAAAAAAAAAAACTACCACCAAAAGGAGTAAAGAGGAAAGAGCAAAACTATGTAGTTTGCTAAAAAAACTACAAAAACTATGCAACACATATAAGAGACAGTTCATGCACACTACCTATAGAGCAGGGAAATCACTGCAACAAACACGTAGATCAATATATAACAATGTGTCACCATTCCTTCCCTTACACCTAAAAACTCCCACAATGTTTGAGAGCTATTTTTAACACCTCATATAATATTAGTTCCCTGGCTTTCCCCAGGCACTCATAGACATCACTAAAAACTCCTTTTTTCCCCCCTTGGTATCTTGTTTTGTCTAGTCCAATTGGATGGAGACGAAGGACAACAGCAAGGTACAAAAAGATCTCTTTTTTTGTGGATTTTCAAAATAGTTAAATTGCTACAGCATTAAAGTCCTTGCCTTACTGAAGGCCAAAACACAAAGGAGGTACAAAACCCAGGCAGAAGCCCCGCTGTGCTCACAGCCTTGGGGCTGAGGAAGAAACCTTAGAGCTAAAGACACAGGAGGTGGAACACCATCTCCCACGGCAAAGTTCCCTCTGCCACCAAGAGGTTGCCTGCGCAAGCTCGTCACAGAGCCTCCTCTCCCCTTTTCTTACCTGGCTCTTACTGTAGAACAGCCCCATCGTGGTCCTTCCTGCCTCAGAGCCAGGTGTGAAGGGTGGCAGCTGATGGGTACGGAGAAGTCTCAGCCAGGCAGTTTCTCCTGCTTTAAGCTGCTGGGAGCAGGCAGGTGTGTTAGTGCCTGACTCAGCACCGCCTCACCCCACACCATCACTTAAGCAATCCCCAACTCCTCCTCCTCCTCTTCCTCCTCCTCACTGCCCCAGAGGTGAGTGCCTGCTGCACACCTGCACCCAGGCGCAGAGACCCAGGCTTCGGCACTGCAGAAGGATGGTCTTTGCAGCTATAGTTCGATGGACATCGAGACCCAGAAGGGATCTCTGCCTTCACAGCTACGGGCACCAAGGAAATATTTTATACTTTTAAGCATCCCCGTCACCTCTTGAGGAGGCCATGGTGCTTTTGCACACTGGAGGACTGCGGTACTGCAGCCCCTTGTGTGGAGATGGCTGGTGCCAGACAGGGTCCATCTGGCTGCCCAGGAGTGGGCAACAAGGACCTCTTTGGCCAAGGACATCCAAGCAAACCATTGTGTGTAGAAAATACTTTTTTTTAACTTTTTATTGCCTACAGGGAGTAGGTGGGTCTTTGCTTAAGACACATTGGAAATAATGCTTTTTTTATGCTCATCTCATCTTCCATTTTGCCCAACTCAGGCAGCGAGTCATCTTTCAGCCAAGCAGTTACTGCAGGAAAAATACTGCAAGAAATTGTTCCCCAATCACCTGTTGGAACTGTAAGAGTTTCCATTCCAAAGGCAAAGCTTTAAAAGCTCACTCATTTTCTCAATTTTTTTTACTTCCTGCATCTGAATTAAGGTGCTTAATTGAATAACCTCAAAGAGGATATATTTGGGAGGGTGAAATTAATGTTGAAACTAATGTTAATTACTCTGTATGTCCTCACCTATTCTTTATGTCCTCACATTTATAAGGCTTCACTGTGCAGAGCACTGCTAGCTTCATGTGAGGTGATTCCAGTCTCAGTGAAGGAGTACACGAGAGGTAACAAAACGGGAGATTTTTTTTAAGAAACATCATCCCTGCTATTATGAAATTTAACAGAAAAATCAAACTCAAAATAATCTCATTTCACTTTGCAATGAGTTGAGAACTAATTGATAACAATAACTTCACAGACACACTGTAACTTGAATTCCATAAAACATTTGGCATTTGAAGACATTCTAACTTAAGAACTAGATGTCACAAATGTCATGCAGGTGTTAAACAGAATAAGGGTGGGCACCTAACAGATCACAAAAAGCAGAAGTTAAAGGAGGGAGTAGTCCTTCAGTGGCAATTGTTTCTACAGCTCAGTTTTAAGCCTACTGCAATGTCTCTATCAATGATCTGGAAGTCTAAAAAAAAAAAAAAACACAAACAAACAAAAAAATATCACTATAGGTGCCCTGTTTCAAACAGAAGATATTGAAATATCGGTGAAGCTGAAGAAAAGAGCCACAGAGTGATCTGAGAGTAGGGAGAACTCCCTTGGAGAGGGAAAAGCAGGTTTCATATCAACCAGCAGGACACAACGCAGAGATACCCCAGCGCTGACTTGGGATGCAGCACAGCTATGTCAGTACAGTAATTAGTCACAGTTAGAAGATCGACTAATCAGCCCTGATGAAAAGCAGAGTTAATCAGGTTCAGGCTGTGTCACCCACCTATCTGGCTTTTTCCCATCCTGTTGTTAAATTTCCCCCGTAAAACAGACTGAAGCAGCTTTCATCCTGCTCTGTTTCATTTCCAGCAAAAAATGGGATCCCATGAGCTGATATTCTCCTGTTCTGGAGCTGAACCACAACTACTACTGCCTCAGATGAAGAGGGCTAATAATCTAGATTTAAACATGCAATACTATACCTGGAAACAGGATTATACGGTGGCCTCTCAAGCGTTTCAGTTGCATGAAAACAATTAACATATTCAGAGGTGAAAAGCAGAGCCCCCTCTTCTTCTTCCACCCCCAGTATTGCTCTAGGATGCACCACCAGCTGGTTTTCCATAGGAGAGAAATCCTTTTCTCCCATTCATTTCCTAGAACTTTGCTCCTACAAACAAATTTGTCACTTCTGAGCATAATCAAGACTCTGATCTCAACACCAATTCTGCCCTGGTGACTCAGTCTGAAGTTCATTGCAACAGTAGGAGCTTTTTATTGTAAAAGAGCAGACAATCCCAAGCATTTTCTGAGCTGCTGTGATCAGTCCCTTCATGTATCACAGCTTCACAAGGCACAGGGCCGCTATTGTGAAAGACTGAGCTCGTGAATGACACCAAGCTGGATGGCAGTGTTGATCTGCTGGAGAGTAGAGAAGCTTTGCAGAGGGATCTGGACAGGCTGGATCCATAGGCTGAGACCAACAGGATGAGTTTCAATAAGGCCAAGTGCCGGGTCCTGCACTTGGGTCACAACAACCCCCTGCAGCGCTACAGGCTGGGGGCAGAATGGCTGGAGAGCTGCCTGGCAGGAAAGGACCTGGGGGTGTTGGTCGACAGCAGGCTGAACATGAGCCAGCAGTGTGCCCAGGTGGCCAAGAAGGCCAACAGCATCCTGGCCTGTATCAGGAACAGTGTTGTAAGTAGGACCCGAGAGGTGATCGTCCCCCTGTACTGGGCACTGGTGAGACCTCACCTCAAGTACTGTGTCCAGTTTGGGGCCCCTCTCTACAAGAAAGACATTGAGGTGCTGGAGCGGGTTCAGAGAAGGGCAACAAAGCCGGTGAGGTGTCTGGAGAACAAGTCTTATGAGGAGAGGCTGAGGGAACTGGGGATGTTCAGCCTGGAGAAGAGGAGGCAGGGGGAGACCTTATCACACTCTGTAACTACCTGAAGGGGAGGTGTAGAGAGGTGGGGGTCGGTCTCGTTTCCCAAGTCACCTGAGATAGGACAAGGGGAAAGGGCCTCAAGTTGTGCCAGGGGAGGTTTAGATTGGATATTAGGAAACATTTCTTCACCGAAAGGGTTATTAAGCATTGGAATAGGCTGCCCAGGGAAGTGGTTAAGGCACCATCCCATGGTCCTCAGGAATATGGTTTAGTAATGTTTATTTCCTATTTCTTATTTATTTTTTTGTCACAGTTACGTTGATGGTTGGACTAGATGATCTTTAAGGTCCCTTCCAACCTAGATGATTCTATGATTCTATGAACTGCCTCTTGTAGGGCTGTGAGAAGAGAGTCTCTGGCAGCCACCTTCCCCCAGAAGACCTTGAGCATTTTTGATGAGACCACTCCCTCAGGACAATGCCTGCAAAACAACCATTTGCAGAAAAGTGTTGAACATTTGCAAAAAAATATAGCTGGAAGAGAGCTCAAAAGAGAGGCATCTTGCATTGCCATGCTCCAGGCAAACAGCTGGCAGCCACTTCCCATTTAGGAAACACTGGGAGAAATTGCAAGATAATCTTTCAGGAACATCCAAGCCAGGTGAAGATGAGTGAGACAGGACAGTCAGCAGCAACTCAAGAGAAAACATAAGGAAAGTTGGGCAATGTGACTGCTACTTAGGCCAAATATAGGTGGTTCTGTGAATAGCAGCACAGAGCATTCATTTGACCACATGAAACAAAGATGACCTAATTCAGGGGTATTTTTTTATTGATAGTGAAAACTGTATTGATTTTTACAACAGTGATAGTAACGTAAGAAACTTATTTTCAAAGATTAGTGAAGAAAGTCAGTTAAATAAAAACCTCATAATGGACAGACAATCAAATCAGAGATGACAACCCTCAGTGCGATGATAATTAAGGTGAGACCAACACAACAGATTAGCTATTTACCAGAGAAATTCAAGTTCAAGTGATTGTTGTTCTGCCAAACAGAAGGAAACACATACATACTGGTTTGGTTCACATTTTAATGTGCTACATATTTCATTGTTATCTTACACAACACTATGTTCATTTGTATGGAATATATATCAATTGGTAAAGTAGCCAGGTAACAAAACTAAAAAAATTTGCTGCTTTGAAGTTTGCTTTGGATTAAACGACTGAAAAATTCCAGCCTGTTAATTGGAACAATCACATAATTAAGATGGAGACCAGCACTTCCTCAGGATGATGTGATTTCTAATGCAAGTAACACTGCCAAGCATCAAACATCTCAATCTCACCAGATAACAAACAGCCCAAGAAACACCCCATGGAAGGGTAAAGCTAGCAGGCAGTGACTAATATTTCCGCTGCTTCCTCCGTGCCACTGCCAAACGTAAGGCCCGAATTATCAATTTCTCATTATTCAGGATGTTGTAATCAGTCAGTTTCACCAGTTTGTCAAAATTCTCTTCACTGAAACACACCTCCCTAGTCGTAAATGGGGAGAGGATAGTGGAGACATCGACTTTGCCTCCAGCCATCTCTTCAGGAGACCTTTCCACACCTGAGGAACAAACCACAAGGAGATGCACCAATAAGGTTTTCTTGCAGTATGTGGCTCATGTCTGTCATTTAAGTAATTATAGGTAGAAAAGGGAGACTTGGAGGGAAAGATATGATTTGCCAGAGGGATGTAAAAGTAGTCTAGGAGCACCATATTCTTCAGACTCTGAATCAAGCCTTTGTTCAAAAATGATGTAAACCCAAACAACCAGGAATGAGAACCACAATGATTATCAGCAGCAACACTTGTAAACCACTGGTTGGACAACAAAGTCATTGCTACCAAAACTAGAAAAGTGCAAGCAAAAGGAAAACAAGATACTCTTGTACTGGATGAAATAACAACCCTCTCACTGAAAGTTCAGGAGAAATGATGGCACTCAGTCAGAGGACACAGTTCATATTTAAAACAAAGAGCTATGTTCACTCAGTCCTCAATCTGGGAGATTACTTTTAAATATGTTAGCAAAACCCAGATGAATGGGCTTCCACTGAAGTCCCCAGAAGGTTTTGCCTCCCTCTTTGTTCTAAGCAGTGGTGCATAACAAGTGCATGCTTGTAGAGTATAACAGCTTGTGTTGAGGACCTACCACCCTTGCTGTATGTATTTTGGGAGTTTTAACTTCATACTATCTCTAGTAAGTCCTGTGGAATAAATGCCTATTCTCATCTCAAGTGTATCAGAAAAGCTTCTGGAGTTCTCACAGTTCAGACATAGTGACACAGACCAGCTATTTTTGTCAGTGATGAGACCAATAATGCCAGTGTGGAAAGAAGGTCAGAGATGACAGCGAGACACTAGATATGAAATGGAGAGGACACACCAGGCAAGTGACTATTTATCATAATTGCTAACCACAGATTACTCACCAGGAGCTTTATATTTCTTGAAGGTGTCGTTTACTAGGGGGAAAAAGAGCACTGTTGGAGCTTGTGGACTGTCAGCATCTTCAAACACATAGCACTCCTTCAAGTTTTCCCTGTCTTCCTCACTTATCTCAATTTTGGGAAATGGGATTCCTTGCCCTGAGATGTACTTTGCAATCTGATCCAGAGGCTGGTTAAATGAATAAAATAAATAAAATTAATACAAAGAATCAAACTCAAATAAAGATGCAGAGACCTTTTTTTTTTTTTAAACTCCAGCAGCTAACATGAATACTCTAAGGCTTGAATCTTCCTCTGGGAAGATGATAAATTTCAGACAGAAATAGCTATAAACAGTTTATATTATTTTCTGTATTGCTTTAAGCAAAACAAGAAAACAGTCACTTTCTTTGAGCTTGCAAATGGATCTAAAAGCCAAAGGACAGATTTTATAACCCCTATAAAGCAGGTTTAGAAGGGAAAGGGCAAAGAAACTGCAAGAATGGAGAAGGAGCAAATCACTTGAGATTATTCTGCGTCATTGTCTTGACGACTTCGTTTACCACTTTCCCAATCTTCCTGTCCTCTCCATGGTTTGTGATTGTTTGATAATGACTCCCTACTAACACACACATTTATCAACATACCTTATGACCTCATGAAAAAAACCACCAACTTTAACAGCTGTATTTACTACAAGCCTGTGTTTATTTTTATATTATTCTTATTATGTATGCAACACTAATTATATTATTTTTCATTATTAATCAATTACAGCATCAGCCAGTACATTTTGCTAAAACTGACATGAGAGAAACAGGCCCAGAGACACAGATTTTCCCATTTAATCTGTTAAAATATTGTCAGGACTTTCTATTGCTTCTGTAACTTGCTCAGTACGAGGACAACATAAATCAGTACCAGAGCTCCAGAATGCTCCTCAGTCAGCTCTCCAAAAGCTCTTGGACCCACTGTAGTGAAGACTTAGATATTTTTAAAATGCCTATATCCATCTCTGTCTCCTAATATTATTCTTAGTTACTGAGAAATAAGTCACCCAAAAATCTAAATAATAAATCATACAATAATCATCATAGTCCCATTCGAGTCCTGGAAAGTTAGTTGGTTTATCTGATAAGTGCTAGAGACCAAAAGACCATGAAGGGAAAAGACCAGATATCATGGCTTTTCTTACCAGTGTCTGGGACCCACCGCTGTAATTTAAATGCAAGATGACATCCACCTCCCTCTTTGATCTCAAAAGTGGTGGGTAGCTGGTATTGATGAAAAACCCCGTATCAACCAGGGAGAGCTGATCATCTGCTGTTTCCATCAGTTTATTTGGGAGGGAGTCTATCACTGTGTCTGAAACACAAACATTTCTCATTACAACAAATAAAAAAGCCAAGATTGACTACTCCCCTGCAGAAAGTTAAAGAGGGAAGAATGGAAAATTTTCCCCCCCATTTTCCCTGCCTGCCTTTGACTCACTAGCAACACTAACTTACAGGAGTATGTGACATGCCACAGCTTTTTCTTTCCTTACTTCCTTTCTGGACACCTCAAGCATCTTTGGCCTGAAAGGAGAGACTCCTCCTGCCTCCTCAGGCTGAGCTCACCTTTGTCCACTGAAACACAATCCCCTGAATTAAATTGCAGTCCTCAGCCCTCACCCCCCACCCCCCCAAAAAAATGAAATGTCATTCAAATCTATCTTTTATTTCTTCCATTTATGGAAGGAAGAAGTGGAATTTCAGAAGATGTCAGTCTTGTCTCTCCCTTCCTCACTGGAAGTCCTAAATGAGTTCCCAAACCTAAACCTCCTCAAAATGTTACTGAAAACCACGCTGAGTTACTGTGCCTTTCCACGTGGAAAATCCTTCACTCTCCAGGTACTTGTTATGCATCTGGAAGCCTCTGATAAAATTGGGATACTGTGCAATGGTTGGGCGTCCTGTTAAGACATCTCGCAGAGCAGAGGAGAGGATGCTCGAGGGAGTGAAGAGACACGTGTCTACCTCGTAGGGATTCATGGACAGAAAGGGCTCTTCCGCTGCAAGAAGGACAGAAGTTGTTCCGAGTTTAGGACATTTTTCTGAAATGATCAGTATTTTAAAAAAAAAAAAGAGTAACTTGTAAACACAGTTGTCACCATCCCCCACCCCAAGAGTAAATCCAACATAGTTATAAGCCTTTAAGGTCTATGCTACCAAATAAAACTCAGCATTGGACAGTGAATTAAGTGACAGCTACCTGCAGGCAGCGAGCTGCCAGAGAGTGAGCACCACCTCCCACTCCAGGCTTCCTCGAATGATGCCCACCTCTACTGCAGCATGTGGTGCAGGGGAGAGTTGCATCCCAAAACAAACAGGCAGACAACATTGGCCTTTGAACAGGACACCTTCAGAAAGCATGTGAATATCACCCAGCTGCAAACATTAGCTAAGTCGGGAGGCCCATCACTCCAGGTTCCCTCTGCAATTAACAGCAAGAGTGAGCTTCCTCCATGGGCAGTTTAGTGGAGAAAACAGCCTTCTGCAAGAGATGTTTTCTCTACTGACAGCATTAGTGGCCAAGGAGGACCATATCCTAACTTAACAATTTTAAGGTATGTTCTTAACATGACATTACTTTTACATGTCCGCTGGAGACAGTTTTTGTGTCTCTATGTCCTTTAGAGAAAGGCATAGAGAAATCATCATAGAGAAAGGCTTTGCCAGAGAAGTACAGTTCAGTTCTAAATCAGGCAGAAAAATTTCTTAGCTGACATCCCTGCTTTGCTTTCCTCATATCTCTTCCTGAATTTGACAACATCTCTTGAGGGGTCTGACCTCTGCACAGAATATAAGCAACATACACCAGTGCTTTAAAAAAAAAAACCCACAAAAAAACCTCTCACCAATATCTGTTACTCTGTCTCTGGTCCATCTACACCAGAAGTCCTCTGAATCAGCAGCCAAATTCCAGACATACATCACATCTATGGAAAATATACTACTCCACATGCCTGCAATGTGAAAGAGAGAATAGAAACTGATTGATGGAGTAGCCTTGGAAGAATTTTAATTGATACATACCTTCAGTCCCTCCCCCTGGATACTTCCTTTCTGACTGGATGGATATCTTTGTGGGTATGTTTCCCAAGTATGTCATTGGCCAATGCAAACTCACACCTGTCCAACCTGTTTGCTGGTGTCTTCCCAGGGTTGTCCAACACACACCACATGCTCACGCATGCCAGCTACCTGTTGAGAAGGCCACCTTTCCCTCTAGGCAATAGTCACCTTGCATGTAGCAGATCCGCGTCTCCGAGAGCCTCTTCACTAGCCTTCCCATAAAGAATTCACTTCCAAAATGTTCTGCGCGAATAGACGCTCCGTATTTTAGGAGACTGACTTCATAAGGAGTGAACTCCAGCCACTCTACAGCAACAGCAGCCAGATCATGAAAAGGCAATAATGTGTTAACTATGGCTAAACAGAAGAGTACTAGAGAGCAAGAACAAACCATAAGTAAGACACTGCCTGGTTCATAATATGCTGTTCACCAGCTATAGCAGTACTATTGCCCTCAGAGAATATACATGTTTTGATAGATCAACCTCCAGCAGAAAAGTCCTGGTGTGAATAAAACCGTAAGTGTTCTGTGTAGATAATCTTATGCAAAAGCATGTATTGCTCAGTTATAACTTGTGCCCTTAAGGGGATCAATGACAAAGAGCTTAGCGTTCACTTGGTGTCATGTACTCAGCTGCTCATGTTAAACACACACTGTGAAAATTAATACTAGAGAAAATAGTGATTTTCCTGCCCCTGGACCCAGACATTCAAAGTTTTCCCTTTAATTGTTGAAAATAAGACCACGAGGAACCATCATAAGAATTTGTTTCGTTACAAGTTTTTTTTTGACCAGCATAAATTGTGAGTTTGGCATCTTCTGTGCTATAAATATCTTTTTGCATCTGGCAACACAGAGAACTCAAATTCCAAAGGCTAAACATGTCTGAATTTTTTATTTTTAAGTGTTAGTCTGTATTATGTGAAATTTGAAATGATGGTTTTTACATGAAAGAATTCTTGTGTTATTAAAGTTGATTAGATGCATTTAATCTTAGTTCAGATTACTTAAATTACAAAGGTATTAAGAAATCTGGATCATAACCATTACCTCTGAATGCCTGAGCACTGTAGCTGGACTTGAGGTTGATGGCCACATAGATGGGCAATGGGTTCTGACCATTATCCACAGTCTGCCGTTGATCTGAGAGCCTATGCTCATCTTTCTGGTTTTGATTAAAAAAGGTTAATGGAACAAAGTGAAAAACAACTTGCACTTGAAATAATACAGTGTGAATTATGAACTTTATCCAGTTTCTCTTTCCCATTCTCAGCTCACGGGTTTGTTCAGAGATACCTGCCATGAGATTTTCCAAACTCAGCAAGTATCCCATAAGCAGCAGCTACCTCCTATATGGGTTCTGGGATTTTGAGATATGCAGAGAGGTTGAATGTAAGTTCAGCAAGGAAAAAAGTGTTCACAGGAAGAAATATGTGGCTAACTGAAAGGTAAAGTACTTTCCTTGGCTGGGTCTTAGGGAACAGAGTTTATCACATTTTAATATATTTTGCAATTATATTCATATGCAAGAATATATTCTATTTCACATGACAATTGAAAACTTCCTTGTATAAACATAAACTAGAAGGAAATTACTTAAGTTATACTGTTTTTAAAGTACCAACGTTTCTATCACTCTTTCTTAAAACTAGATAACATAAGTACAGAATGGTCTTTTCTACTATTTGTATCATCTCTATATGCAGTCTATAACTAAGTCACTTTATAAATGCATATATTCATTTACGCTAGTGAAGGAAATTATTACGAATTTTTAAGTTCCTCTTCTAGTCACAATATTTTATGTCCCAAGTGATCAGTTTAAATTTCAAAACAATTTTTTTCTCAGGATATTTTTTTCTGTAAGAAATAACAACACCTTTGACTGCACTGCCATGGCTCTTTCAGTTCAATGTAAACTGTACTTTAAAGCAAGAGTAGTGTTTTAATAACAGATCCAAATATACAGAATTTAATCACTCACTAAACTAATTCTTTGCATTAGTAATACTGAATGAATAAATCCCAGAATTTATTTTCTTCTCCTTTACAGCTATAGAAGTTCATCAGGTTTCTGGAAAAAAAGGATTAATACCTCATCATGTAGCATGGATTCAATAACAAGCCCCCAAAGGTCTATGAAAGAAGTGTTATGGCCCTCTTTAGTCCTCTCCATCAGGTCCTCATAATAGTACTTAAGACAATCCAAAGAAAAACAGCAGATCTTGGATTTGGTTACTTGCTTGCGAGCTTCCTTGATTGCATCCTCCAGATATTTTTGTGACCAATTAGCATCTTCATATAAGTTTGCCATTGTCCTGAAGATATATTAGAAGAAAATAATGAAAGAGAACTAATGTTGTGGTTTGGCTTCAAAGAACTTTTGTGCAACCTGTTTGCCTGTTTCTCAATTCATATGGGGTTCACAACTGGAAACTATACACACCCAAATTACTCTCATTTCAAGAGCAAACAAAACGTCTAAGCTTTCCTGGTTTTGATGATAAAAGTTTGTGTGGGTGCAAAAAAAATCTTAGAAATTCAAAGGAGGAAAAAAAAATCTGCCCAAGACTATTAAACACAAAGACTCCAAAAGTCCCCAGAAAATCCATTTCTTGGAGGGAGGGAAGTATTCTAGGGACCAGTCACTACTGGTTTGCTCTAATCTCATATTTCTTGCCAATGTCTGCTACTGGCTTCTACCACTGAGATAACTGAGCAGTTCTTGGGTCTTTGTCATGTCCTGGTATGACCATTCTTACTTGTCTCCTTGAAACCATAACACAGACAAGTACATTCAGATCTCCACATACATACAGAGAACTTAAAAGAATTTTGGTAAATACTTTGACAAACCTACCATTAAGGTTTGGACTTATATAAAGGTCTGACACACAATTCAGTGCAAAAAAAACAACCAACTGTCTCCACTTCCAATCAGGTGTAGAGGAGTGAAGCTACCTGGAACCCACGTGATTAAATACCTAAGTTATTTTAAATATGACCTCATCTCCATGTGCCCACTGGGGGAAGAGAGCACTTTATGATGAACAAATATAGCTGGAGTCTCACCGAGGTCAGTAACTTTTTTGGACTGACTGTGACAGTGTTAATTCCACTAGCCCCAAATACACCTTTTACCAGAGGGAGATGCACTCTAAATCCAAAATGGAAGTGAGAATAACCAGCAAATGGCAGGCATAAATTCTTCTTCCCATCTTTCTTCAATTTCCAGTCTAAAGTCAAATTCGTTGCATTCAGTCTAAGGTATAATTGATAAAATATGAAAAGGTAATAGAGCATTTACATGAAAATATCAGGCATAGATTGTGTCAATGTGGTGAAAAAAACAGCTGATGAATGTGACAATTGATCTCTTATTCAGTTTGTTCTGTTTCTTTCCTCTAGGTGGACACAGATTGTGGGGAAAACATGGGGAAAACGGTGGGGAAAAAGGAAAAGCTTTTGATTTACTAAGTGCCAGGTAAGCTGACGGTGCTGCCTAAGCAGTCAACAGCATGAAGCAAAGAAAGTGCAAACATAAACCTTGTTTGGGTCATTCTCACCATGTGGTACCCGATAAACCACCGATGTAGGAAATGCAGTCTAACAGATTGAGTTTCTGGAGACCCAGCAGGCTGCCGTACATCGCTGTCAGCGACCTCGTCCCTCCTCCGGTTGTCGTGATGGCCACCACCGGCACCTGCTCAACACAGCAAGGCAGAAGGAGGGAAACCCATGCACATGTTAGAGACAAGCAGTCCTTCCGACTGCAGAAATCAGATAACAGGTCACAGGTATTGATACAAAGGGTGACGCTACTTCCTGCAAGGAGGAGGTGATTGTTGCAAAAGGCTTCTGTTGCCACCACCTGACTGATGGGAGAAGGAAGGCTTTTATCTTCAGATCGGGTGGGTGGGTGGGAGTCTGTTTACTTAATATACAATTGGAAATCAACCTCATCACCTTGGAATTCTTCTCAAAGTGTATTATTAGAGTCCATCACAGAAAACACAGGATTTACCATGCCGGAGCAGATTAGAGATCCATGATTCTGCCTCTAACAATGACCAGTGTCCCAGAACACACAGCACCCTGTAATCAGCTAGACCACACAATAGCTGAATCCTTCCTGGCCTCAGGCCACTAATTACTCTATGTCCTGAAGCACAATCATCTATAGGGCTTCCCCCCCTCCAAGGTCCAGGTGTAATTGAAGAGACAGACTATTCTTCTCTTAATCTTTTCCTGATGAGGTACACCCTTTGCTTCCGTTAGTATCTTGAGTCGGGTGGATGCCGACATGCCCTGTGGAATAAGTCTGTTTATAACTTTTAAGTAATAGCTTCTAATTTCCTCAAGTCATCTACTGTTCTAAAGTCAATAAATAGAGCCAAAAGAAATTATTTCTCCCATTCTATGAAATAAGGAAAAAAAAAAAGAGACAAGTTCTTCCTACCCTAAACCTGGTGGTAAGAACTAGGAAATTTTATAAAATGCTAGTGGGGAAAAATCTGATCATCTTAACTAAAATTAGAGTAATTTTAAAATGTTATATTTTGCATTTTACCTTTTCTAACCTTTTTCATTATGAATTAAAATTCTAATCATACCTTTCAACAGAAAAAAAAATTAAGTCAGTTAACAAGGGATAAACAATTATTATTATTTTTTTCCCAATTTTGAAATTAAATACATGAATAGCAGAGCCAGGGTAATTAGACCTGTTCAAAAAACAGCTTTGGTCTTACCACCTCAAACACTTTTCTATGTGTGAGGAAACTCTTAGACAGCTATGAAAAAATATTCTTTCCATTTGTCTTGAAAACTTTCTTTGTTATATTATTCTCTGCTCTGAAACCCAAAGCATTTTTTTTTCAATCTGTACCCTATCCAGAGCACTGTTCCTTGTAATTCTCAGCTAAAGAGGATTCTTGCTGTTATGCCCATACTTTTCTGATGGTCAACAACCCAGCTAGACATGAGCAGTCAACAAAACTTATGACTAAATTATGGAGGCACGAGCAGGGGCTACAGTGATAAAGCTACACTAAATCATTAACTAATGCTAAACCATTAACTAAAGCTATTCCATCTTTGCAACTCAATAATGCTATAAGATTAACTCTTCTTTTCCAGATTGATAGTTTTATTCTAGTAGTCATGTTTCCCAACAATAGACCTTTTCTTCTGCAGAAACCACCCAAATTATTTTTATTCAGATGTTTGAGTGAAAATTTTTGCTTCCTCCCCTCAAAATCCTTGTTTCCCAGGAGGCATCTCCCAGCAGCTCCATGTCTGCCCACTGTAAATTTTCCTCCTGAGACCCATGAGCAATATCAAGAATAAACAGGAATGGGTTGAATTGAAGAGCTGTTGAGAAGTTTTGGGGGCTATAACAGCATTATCCCACCTACTGTATGAGCCAGCTACTTCTCTTGTTCATCTCTTGTGCTGGGTGGCCAGGCCTGCCCCAGAACAGCAGGATTAAACAAATTGGGTTTTTATTTGGGGGGTTCAGTTTGTGAGCCAGGCCCCCATTTCCAGAGAGGAGTTGCTACCAGGGACTGGATTGGCTTGCCTCATGCTCTTTCAGATCCTCCTCCAAATTAAGAATCTTCTTCAGAGCAGCAGCAACATATTTTTTCCTTTTCCGCATGAATTCCTGCTCTTCCATGCACAGGTTAAATCCCAAACGCACATCCAGGTCTCCTGAGCTGGAATAGACAATGGGACAAATCAACGTACATGTAGTTTATAGTTGATTTCAAGACCTGTATGGCAGGTAGTCAGAAAACTCCACATATCATCTGTAAACCAAGCTATTTCCAAGTCTGCATATTGATCAAGAAACAGAAGAAAAAGGAACATTTCTATTGCCAGCAAGAAGTAATAGTGAGGATGAAGGGGAGTTCCCAAGGTGCTTTACTCTTGTGAGCACAGACACAAAGACAAGACATACAAGCCAGGGAAAGATCATCTAAAGGGGTAATTTCAGGAGTAATTGTTTTCTTTATCCATTCTGTTTTGTCACCATGACATCCTGGAAAATTGATGTCACCCATTCTCAGGTTTTGACAGCCCACTAAGAGTATTTAAGGTGAAGGTCCTAAATGAGCTGTGTGATGGAGCTCGAACTGCTGAGCAAGTCCTGCAGCACCACCCTCTGCTCAGCCTCTGTCCTGTGAAATCCAGCCTTTCACCCATGTGCTGAACAGATTTCTAGATATGCATTTGTAAGCTTCTTCCTGCAAATATATAAGAATACCCATCATTTTTTTCCACATGGGCAACCACATTGAATTTTCTCCCTTGAGAAATGTGAAGCACAAGCCAAAAAACATGCAGGTAACAAAAGGTACAAAGCTGTTCAGATGGTAGCTAATGTTTTGTGCCTCCAACAACACAAATAGTCTTGCTACTGAGAAGAGCACGCATATTGACCAAATCTTCTGGTTCACATCACCCTCTGGTGGCTGCAAGCTCTAACATGAACATTACTGTCACCAATGTTTCACAAACATAAAAGTTTCAACTGTTAATGTTAGTAATCTCTGTTGTCAGCAAATTTTGCAAACAGAGTAAGCCAAATTGATTGACCTTATAAAAACAAGCAACTCTTTTAGCGGTAGATTAAAATTTCTCTTGCTCTCTCTATAAATCTGTATCTGTCAGATTCACATTTCAATATAGTTCGTTATGGGCAGAGATTGAGCAGGTTGACCTTCTTCCTACGCTCTGAATTTCACCTACACAAACTGCTCCCATGTTTTGAAAGCCTACCTTGCTTCCCCTTCTGTATATCACCCAATAGATACGAAAACTTCATATGGCTCACAGCATCCTCACTATCATAAAACCTCACTGTCTTCCATTTCAGCTGTCTCTGGGGCAGTCCTGTCACAGGGAGCGGGCTGGCAGAGGTGCAGCTCAGTTCCCATTGCACTTGGTGAAGCAGGAGAAGAGGCAGAAGCCAGGCTGCCCCGTATTTGTTTCAGTGACTTGGCAAAGTCAAAGAAGAACAGGGTTTATTCTTTCAGTCATGGTGCAGATCTGACTATTGGCATAAATGGGCAACAAAATTGATACCTGAGAACTGCAGTTTTCACTCATGTCTAAGAATAGCAGTCATAAAATAGGCTAGTTTTCTCTGAAGAAACCTTCCAAGGCTCAAACTCTCATTTTTTCTGCATGATCCTGTAACTGCAGCAGACTTGTGCTTACCTCCGGCACCACGTGAGTGCAGGACAAAGCACTCACGCGGCACGTGTTCATCTCTCCACCTATCACAGAAAAAGACCTAGATAACTACTTTACAGTAATCCGGGATGGTAGGACAAAAAGACACTATCTTACCATTTTCTTGCTGTCAAGCACAAGTGAAAGGAATGATCCTAGAAATCCAGAAAACAAAGCTAATTACTACCAAATTTTAAAACATTTCTTTACTTCAAGCTCACGCAAGGCTCATACAGTAAGACAGGAGGTTCTGAAATAAGAATTCATACGTCTAAGGACATTATTTTGGTACAATTAACCAAAGCCTCACTCCCTGCTCTGGAATCAAACTCTCTCTTACCTAACAAGCCTGTCTGTTTGGGACAATTAGTGTGCCACAAATTTACATGTTACACCAGCTCACAGTGAACACACTTAGAAGCAGCAACAAGAACAAGACAAGTTACGTTACTAAAATAAAAAGAAAAAAATTACATACAGAAGTACATGCATTACTCTCAGTATCAATATAAGATCTGAATTAAGCTCGTATTCTGGATTGTATTTTTAAAAACTAGCCATTCTGGAATTACCCCAATATCCAAAAAGACGTTTTGGTATGCATATACTTATGATGGTCACTTTTATTCCTTGAAACCACTTAATTCTAGTTTTGGGATGCAGGTTTTGCAATGATGTGAATATGAAGTGAATATGACGGTCTTTTCTCTTTTTTTTTTTTAAACATTTTTAATAAATAGTTGTACTATTTTACACAGTGATTTTGTTCACTTGGTAACTTCCTTTCTAGGACGACAATATTAAGCTCATTTTGAAAATATTTATTTCAAAAGGTTCACAGCACTCACCTCTTCTACTATTATTTCCTTCTGCACAGGGAGTGAGTTCAGAGGGAAAGAAAGGACCCCAGATTTCGCTGATTCATTTTTATCTGCCAGCTGAAACAGTGTAAAAAGTGCTGCACGTGAAAGGTTTGTCATCTCTAGAACCCCTCCTACTAAGAACGTTAGTGCAGTTCACTGGTTACATTAATTTCTTCTTTTAATTTCATAGAATTTAATGATAACACACAGAAGGGGAACATACCTCTTCGGGCAATGTGATATCCAGCCTCGTCTGCTCATTTATAACACAGTGGAACATGATGATCCTAAGGCTGGGCTCAGAGTCCAGCAAAATCTTCTGGCTTCCTTCATGAGATCCTTTCACTGTAAACATAAGCTCCAGATCTAAACATAGAGGCAGGAAACAGAGAGAATTTTAACTATTCCAAGCAAACACACATAATTAATACATAAAATTTGCTTTTACTCCACATGCTTTTTGTCTGATTTTCCTTACACCACAATGTTTAATTAGACTTTGGGTGGCCAAAACAGACTGAAAATTAATGTAAAACACCTTGGTGCATCTATAAAAATCATTAATATATAGATATCACATACTTTTGAAATACTGTAGCATGTTATTTGGTAGGAGCTTTCCATGAATAAATAAAACCAAGATTTAGATTTAAAGAAGTGTCAGTTTAAAGGCCTTTTAGATTATTCACATTGAATAAAAGAGTCATTTAGTTGATGTCAGTCTGTTCTGGTTCATTGTGTATATCTTGTTGTATGTTGTGCCTGCAACAATAGTTAAAGGATTCAAACCAAAAAATCAAACAGGCTACTTGACATGTGCCCTCGTGTCACCAAAACTGAAACAACCTGCAGCCCCACAGGCTGTGCTTCTTGTATGGAAAAGCCTTTACGTTTACAGAGAGATTGTAAGCCATTCTCTTACAAGATCAGGGCCAAGAAGCATATCATTTTAGGTCATGAACCTTTCCTCCCCATCTGAAACTTCCTACAACACAACTCTGCCATTGCTATCATTTTCTTCTTAAAGGTCAGTTTTCCATTCGTGAATTTTCTCAAAACAGCCAATAATTTTTTTTGAGGTTTGCCCCATGAGCAGCTTTACACAAGCTACTGTTTATTTGAATCAACTTAAAGACTAGTGAGGAGTCGTGCTATACTTATTACAGCTACATTTTACAGGCAAAGTCCTGATTTGGTGATAATTTGCATTTTCCGCAGACCCCTTTGATACAATTTTACATTTAAACTTAAGAGCCCAATTTTATTATTTTTGCTCAGGCAACCAAAAAAAACCAATCTCTTTCAGAATGTGCTGAAATTTTGTGCATACTCAAACCCAAATTAAATATACAGGATAAGATTTCTACATTTTAATTATGAGGTAATTTTTAAAAGAAAATCCAACTTGGTTACAAATTTTTATTTTGATCAACAATAAACAAAGAGCACTAATATATTTTTTCCAAGTTTTAAATACTAGTGTATATATGGCTCTATTTTTGCATCAATTTAAGATTTGTCTCAAAACTAAATACTTGACTAACTTGAATTTTGGCAGATACAATCTTTCTGCAAGATGGGGCATGGTGAAACTAAGTATTATGTGAAACAGCTGAAGTAACAGGCACAACAGATCATTAATTTTTCAACATCTCGATAGCGACTGAATCACAACACAAAAGCAATAGGTTAATGAAGCAGTAACCTCACTTGTGGATTGCTGCGGCAGCTTCTCTGTAGCCAGTCTGACCTCCAAACAGGAAACCTCACGAGCCTGTAGCAAGAGTGTAAATGACAACTGAGAGAAGCACAAATGTCATTGCAAGTGACTCACGCTGTTCTCAACCAACTCCTCTCATTGATCAGTGAGCAACACCATCATTATGTATTACTGTGTCTTCAGATAACATGAAGGCAATAGTGACGTGGCATTTCTTCTAATTTTGAAAGCAAAGAGGAACATCTCACGAGCTGCTTGAACTTAGAGACACCTATTCAAAATAATAGGCACATTGAGATATGGGACTCTTCTTATGAGCATTTTATCTTTTTCTTCATTAGCCCCTGCTAGTTCTGGGTGTAATGCGGGAATAATGGGTAGGAAGTTCAAGTTTATAGAAGAGGGTAAGTGGCACACGCGTGTTGACAGCAGCCTCACAGCATGCCTTTGCAGAAGGTGGCACTGCAGTGGAGTGGTGGGAAAACAACAATCCTTAGGGCCAACAACAGACCCTTTTTTCTCAGTAGGACAGTGCAGGTGGTACTACTAGCTTTGGGACACGGCCTAAAGTTTCCAGAGTTAAAAATATGACCACTTGTTATGCAGGCACAGGAAAGATTGTAAGAAATATACATTACCACTAGTACTCCGTTAGTAATGATGCCATCAGGATAGTCCGGACTGAAAAATAAAATGGAAAGTACGTGTCATGGGCGAGACGATTCAGACAAATATTTAAGTCTATGAGCTAACACATTACTCATTTCCCCCGCTCCCCCCCCCCATCAACTTTGACATTTCTGACTTTAACATTCTCACTCAAAAATAGTTTAAAACTTTTATCAAGCATAGTTCTAGGTGATGAGCTGAGTTGCAAGTTTTTCCATCCACTTATAATAGAATATGAAGCTGGGCTTTTACTCTTGTGGTTTTTCGTACTTAACTTTGGTGACCGTGTAATGAATTCTGACACATGACATATTGAGTTTGAGGAGAGCTGGAGGATGTTACATCCATCTTGATAGTTGAGATCATTACACAGCTAGACCCAAGTTTTTTTATTCAGAAAACTAATATGCTTGTCTGGATTTCCACAATTTTCCAAGAATTACCAAAACAGCAGAAGAAATTATACTTGCCTTGATAAAGTGATTTGCAAAATAGACAAGAGACTTTAATGTATAGCCTACCTATACCTAGTATACCTATAGATGCATTTCCACTTATCCATCTAGGGGAGAAGTGGCTTTGTATACTGCAGACGCCAATTTTTATACTCTTAAATATTTTTCGCTCAGAAAAATCAGGCAACATCTCATTAAGGATATCTTATAATTTAACATTTTATTAAATTGCAGAGGTAAATTCATACAGTATCGCAATAACTCAGATTAGTCCAAAGGGAACACACACATAATACATACAAATTATAAGGATTGAGCACCAACCCCTCAACCTGCTGCAGACGGTACGAGCTGTTTATTCAGACTTTACAAGTTATGGATAATACACTCTGTAGTCTCACATAGCTATAGAATTGAGATAGGCGTTTCATCTCAGCTGAAACCAATAAAGCAACACACTTCCTTTAAAATCAGATGAATAACATCATTATTATCCATTTTAAGAGTAGGTTTATCTCAATTGTTAGATTTCAAAGGTCATAAACAGTTTAAAGTTTCATTTCCAAATCAGCATTTTCCTTTAAGAGAAAATATGAGTTGGCTAAAATCAATACAGAACATTACAGAAATATGTTCCAGTGGAAGAAAAAACAAAACAAAAAAAAACCCCAAGTGAACCACCACACCAAGCCTCCCTTAAAAAAACCCAATTACACACTGGAAAAAGAATTTTACTTAAGAATACTTAAGGGTATTTTAAAAGAACATTTGTCAGGAATAGGCAAAAACCACTTTGTGTTTCTACCTGCATGCAAAGAAATGTGGCTAAGTACTATACAAGTTTTGTTTCAGACTCAAACTTTTGCACTCAATTGCTATTTTTTAGTCAAATAGTTGTAACATTACATGACACGTGGTGTCACTATCCTCAAATGCTTCATTAAAAAAAATTGAGGAAATCAGAGAAAGAGTATGGGGGATATTAGAAGATCTTAGTCTGAATAGCCTGGTAAGAAGAAGGTGGAAAGACAGGAAAATATGTCTTTCTATAGAGGTAAATATTCCGTAGAGCGTACCATTATTTGAGGTATTGGTATCAGCAAAGAATAAAGTTAGACTGGCAATTAGGAGTTCAAAGTTCAAACAGAGAGGAAGAACCTGCATTGTTGGACAGAACAGTGTGGAAGGATCCTGGGAAGAACCAGGACAACACAGGCATTAAGCACTAACGACTGAGATGTCCCTCTTGGAGTGTCACCTCTGCAGGCACTCCTGTGGGGATGCCCAGGTGCTGTCATTTGTTTGTTGCTCTCCACACTGCGCTTCCAACATTTATATCCTGAGTTTCAAGGCTTCTGTTGGTCATAGCATGACAGATGTTTAAAAATGTTTTGATTTTATTTTTTTTTAACCAGGTGATCTATACACTTATTTTAAGAAGAACAAAGGCACTCACTTTTCTGTGAAGCTTTGGAGATCAGCTGTGGCTAGAAACACACCTCCACTGGGTGCAGAAGAGCTTTTACTATTCCCATTGGCAGAGACTTTTGAACATTTTGCCTTGCTGCGGAGCACTGAATAATGTCCACTTCTCAGGACTAGCTGGTAACTTCCCTAACAACCAACCTGCTACTAGACAGCCCTTGTTACACATACTAACAACTCCTGTCCTCTCCTGCATCACAGTTTGTGATTTATGGCCTCTCCTAATGCAGACTTCAGTCTTACTGTGAGAATTGGGAGAACGTTGCAGCCAAGAACGTTGCAGAAGCCAAGAACAGAGACCCTGCACATCCTTCCCCGCTAAATATCTGTTGAAGGGGTGCCTAACACAGCGGTGGTCTCTATGAGCCCAGAGATCACTTCCCAACACCTGGTACACACCAAACTGCCTTCTCCGCCCTTTCAGATCGTGCCTGGATTATAACGAAATGGGCAGTATTGCCTGGGAAATTACAGTCACATGAGTTCCCATATCACAGTTCACATTTAGAGTGGGCAACCATGCTCTGTTTCACCACAGAATGTGGATTTTTGATACCCATCTAGAAGATTTTAATTCTTTCATGTCAAATCCAGCTTCCACACAGTGCAAGCTGCTTTTCTGAGTTTTCTGATAAGCCAAGAGAAGGACGGGGGATGGTGCTTTTTCAATAAAGAAAACTGTTATTTGACTCCAAGAGTCTTTGTTGTTTTCCTCGACTTAAAACTTTTGCCTTAAGTGGTCCTTGAGGCCCTTGTGTCTTCTGCCACAAATACAAATAAGAACAGTGCATTTGGCCCCTGATGGATGGAAACTCAGCCTACCCTGAGAGTTTCCCCAGCAGTGCCCAAACCAAATGGCTAGCACGATCTGCTGCTCACCCACATATACGGGGGAAATTTCTCAAAATAACACAGCAGAACTACAGAAAGAAAAAAAAGACTTTTATTTTCTAAAAATCATGCTTTTGGCATATTTCAATAATTAGTATTTAACTTTTATACAACTTTTTGTACACCTATTTACATTCATGTGTGTCAAGTGGGCTTTGTTTTAAACATCATCTTTCACATTTGAAAAAAAAAGAAAAGGGCAAGGGAGCTGAGATGAAAGGTTGTGTAAGAGAGGTCCTTCATTCTTCTAAGAGTTGTTTGAGATGCACCTCCTCAACTTGGGGCATCTGAAAGACAGAAACATGCCAAGAAGATCAGCACACTCAGCAAATACCCTGGGATCCTCAGGCACCTCCTTAGAAATTCAAAGTACCTTTTAGTTCATCAGAAGTTTCTTTGGGGCCCCTCAGTAACAGGAATGGACTTCAGAAGTCAGAGGGCCAGGGGATGTTGAGGGAGCGAAGCCACCGAGTCCAGCGGGACCCAGTCCCTGTAGCAACTCGTAGAGGTTCATGCTGATGCTGGACCCTATGAGGGGAAACACAAGGGAGAAAGCTCACGTTACTGTTAATAATCACCAGGAAATAACACAAAGAGCACGAAATCACACACATCATCAACCTGTGTACGATGCCCTTACCTTTTCTGTCACTGCTGCTCGAGGGCAGCAGCTGTCATGCCAGCTGGGCTCGTGTTATGGGCCCATGAAACACTGGGCAGACGTTTGCAATCCCTTGGCTCAGTTGCTGGTGAAAAGGCACCTGGAGGAAGGAGCATGCCTTCCCCTCTGTGTCGTTGGGATCAAAGATCTGGCTCTCAGTGCCTGCCAGGGGCAGGGGCAGCAGAGAGGCGAGCATTTGGAGGTACTGCAGCAGTGCCGTAAGAGGGAGGCAAAACTAGAGAGGGTATTTGTCTTGCAGTTGTGGAAACCAAGCTACCAAAGTGAAGATTTTCTTCCATTTTAAGTAAAAGATAAGGAGAATGAACACGGAAGCCAGTTTCATACAGCCCACCAGCGTATCGTGACAGAATTTTTGGTTTTACCAATGTTCTTTGGTAAAAGTAACATAAAGCACGATTTTTGCAATGAGGTCAACAAGCAAACAAAAATAGGAGCAACAAAGCCACTACTGTGGGTGTGACCCAGGAAACTTTCCTGGCCTGGGGTTACACTTCATGTGTGATAGTATTCATCTGAAATGCTGAAAAGAAAGAACAGGCTAACATAGTAAATCTTGCAATTGATAAAGTCTGGAACGAAGACGCAGAAGGAAAGAAAAACTACTTCAGATAAAGCGTCAGACAAAATGTGCTGGTGGGAATAGTTATTAATTTCAGAGATAAGCTGCCGTATTTACCCCCAAAAAAGTATGTTCTCCTTGTTCCTATCACAATACTGTCCTGCATGGTTAGCTGTATTTTTTGGTAGCACTATGGTTGGCTCTCCCCCTCTGAAAATTTTCTTTCATCTCTGTCAACACCTCTCCCACCCAGCAATACCAAAACCTGATGAGCTTCTTCAACACAGGAGAGGTCAATTTGGTCCATAGCTTTCTGGTGACCCATCTCAGCTACTTCCGTATTTCACACCTTTCCAGGGCTCTTTAATCTATCACAGGTAATGAGATCCATTGTCTCCAATTTTAATACATAAACCATTTCATTAATTACTCCTGATATCACACTTTTCTACGTTGAGGGGGGAAAAAAAACCCTCTCAGTATCCTATGAAGATCACAATATTTAATCAATTCAGATGTGCTTATACCTTTATCGAAACTCAACTGACGGGTAGAACAGCATTGACCAACAAGCATATGCAAGAAATGTAGATGAGGGTAGTAGGGGAAATGTTTATCTACCTTCCAACAAAAAGCCCGTTTTCCCATGAGGCACCTTCCCTTTTCTCAATCCTGCTGGAACCTAACAGGAACACTCCCTGACTTATGATCCAGCAATTTCTTCCCTTTGCGTGTTGAGTTCTTCAGGCCACAACTTTTACATTGCTCACCCAGGTTCCACACCATGAATGTAGAAGGGGGAATCAGATGTGGTGTTCTTGCTGTAGCAACTGAGTCATGACTGCGATTCTTTTTAAAACCTCTTCCTTGGGACTGCCAAGGGTCCTTTTTATTTCTACAGTTCCAACCATCATCTTCAACGAGTAGAATTCCTACTCAGAGAGCATCTGCAGAAATTGTTACATTTCTGACTTTATCTATTGAAGTCTCCACAAAAAGGCAAATGGCTGCAAGGTCCAAGAGAAAGGTTTGACATAGAGCCAGTGCGCACATGCTCCAAGATGAATTCCAGCTTCCATCTCCATATGCAAACCCAGTCATGCACAATATCAAACCAGACAAACTACCTGGAGCTCCCTCATCAAAAGACAGGATTATCAAGAAGCTTAACATGAGCCAGCAATGTGCACTGGCAGCCCAGAAAGCCAACTGCATCCTGGGCTGCATCAAGAAAAGTGTGGCCAGCAGGTCATGGGAGGTGATTCTGCCCCTCTACTCTGCACTCGTGAGACCCCACCTGGAGTTCTGTGTCCAACTTCAGAGTCCTCAACACAGGAAGGACATGGATCTGTTGGAATGGGTGCAGTGGAGGGCCATGAAGATGATCAGAGGGACGGAGCAACTCCCCTATGAGGACAGGCTGAGAGAGCTGGGGTTGTTCAGCCTGGAGAAGAGAAGGGTCCAGGGAGACCTTATCTCCCTGAAGGGAGGCCTCCAGGGAGGCCTTTCAATATCTGAAGGGGGCCTACAGGAGAGCTGGAGAGGGACTCTGCCAGGAAGTGTAGTGAAAGGACATGGGGCAATGGTTTTAAATTGGAAGAGGGGAGATTTAGATTAGATACTAGAAAGAAATTCTTTCCTGTGAGGGTGGTGAGGCACTGGAACAGGTTGCCCAAGGAAGTCGTGGATGCCCCATCCCTGGAGGTGTTCAAGGCCAGGCTGGATGGGACTTTGAGCAACCTGGTCTAGTGGGAAGTGTCCCTGCTCATGGCAGGGGGGTTGGAACTAGATGATCTCTAATGTCCCTTCCAACCCAAACCATTCTATGATTCTATGATCAAGAGTATGATTCTATGTACCAACTCCATAAGTCACCCTCTAACTTGCAGAGGAAAGAAGACCCTAGTCAGGCCATTTGGGACATCTACTGGAGCTCCCCTCCCAGGAGCTCCCCTCCCAGTTGCCATTACTGATGTCATGGCACTCCTAAGCTGTGATAGGTACCATTTGCCTCGCTGTTCCTGGGCTTTCTGCCAGTTTTTGTGCACAGTAAACAACAATCCACCCTGCTGAGTTTCCATGGGTTGTAATAGGAGATTCTCAGAATGCTTTATCTCCAATGGCTTTTTTGCTTGTGAATAGTGGGAGATTTTTTCTTCTTGATTCATAACTAATGCCCTTTCTCCAGCAAATCCCAACTTCCCCTTCTGTCAGGAATAAAGACGTTATTCAAAGTCTCCACCAACATATTATCCTGCTAGGCCTCCTGAAGCGCCCCAAATGCCTTGAGAAGGTCCCAGCAAAACCGTCCTGTCTCTAAGGCTGTTTTAACAACACTTTCAGTCCAGTAACACGGATAAAATTGGTAGCAGAAATCCTTTCAAGTAACTTCCTCAGAGTCATAAAGCGTACTATGGAAACAGACAAGAATATCTGTGGATCTTGCACCACACTCCCCCTCCATTTAGTGATAGATTTCTCCACAGCACAAATTACCTGACACAAGCACATCCCCTAAACAGTCAAACTCCACCAATACATGTCAAGCCTACCAAGTGAAGCCAGTGCTGCTCCTCCAGTTTTCCTGGTTCTTCAGTCCTCAACCTCCCACAGTGATCTTTGCTCATTTCTTTATGCAGACTAGCTTTTTTCCTCTCCCTGCTGGAACCAATACCCAAGTCTACCACAGCTCCCTATGTGTACCCAGATGAGCTACAAAGATGAACTTACAGGAGAGCATTTTATAATGCTGTGGATTTGAAAAGCCATATCCCCCAAGAAGTGGGTACCTAAGACACTTCAGCTTGGCACCCCTTCTAAGGCTCAAAACTTCATGAATATTTTAATTGTCCTCATACTTCTGTGTGTATTGATTCAATGACAAAAAGAGAACAGGAAGAAGTTGGTGCCCAGGAGACAGCAAACAGGGCAAAAATTATGTTTTAAGATATCGAAAAACCTAAAAATATGTATTCTGAAATTAAAATTTACTAGACTTGAATGAAAACACCCAGATACTGCTTTCAGAGACTGTAGCTTTAAGCAGCACATCACAGATGAAACAGCTGTCCAGTCTACTTTTATAGAGAATACAAGTTCACATATAATTTAAGACTCTACTCACGTGTTCTGCAATGTGAACTCCACTTCCAGTTCCTCACGTGCCTGAAAAGAGCACGGAAAAAAGAAAGAAAGGTATATTACTTATTTTTCTTCATAGCTTTCATCACACAAGTTACATATCATTTGTAAAATATATAGTCAGAATAGCACTTTGGAAAATTCTCAGAACATAAGAACAATTTGCAAAAGAAACTGCAGTGCCAACTGAAGATACTGAATTTTATGGTACTAAAAAAGCAGTCACTAAAACTAGTTTTTTGAAATCTAAATGCCATATGAGCATGCAGACATAGGAACCGCTATTCTGCTAAAACAGCCATTTTTCAGATTTCAGTTCCCAACATAAAACAATCAGCTCCTTTAGTATTACTACAGTTTAAAGTGGCTGAACAAGAGTTAACAAACTTGCCACAAATTCTCAGAATGAAGGCATCATGTAATTAGTTCTAGCTGGTTCCATCCTAGATTTTTAGCACAGAGATTTGTTCTTAACAAAAACCAGCATGGAGCACTCATACAGGGATTTTAAATCTTTCTTATAATAGCTGCAAAATTCAATTAAGTAGATTTCTCCTACAGTGAAACACCGTAAAAGGATATGCTTAGGTGGAAGGAAAGAATTTGCATCTTTGTTCTCACTCCATTGCTCACCTGTGGATTCAGCTGAAACTTCACTCGAACTGTACGTCCTACGGTGAGCTTATCTATGTCAAAGAGAACTGTGCAGAGTTCATCATCCCTGGTGATCGTGTCTTCATCACAGACCTTTAGCTCCAGCACATTCTGCAAAAGGAGGTTAAGAATGTCACGGACTTTTCTGCACCTAATTGCTCCATAAGGCATGAAAATCTCAAGGTTTTACTCTCTCTCCCCCCCCCCCCCCCCACGCCCCCTCCAGTTTTAGGGATGAAGGGAAAAGGAGAAAAAGAAACAGAAAATGGAAACAATTTGCGAGTATTAGACTTCACATTAATAACTGTACATAAACAAGGAAGCAGGCTTCTCTGCCTGAGGAAATGGAAGACGACAGACAGGTCATGCAGAATATTCATGAATTTATGATAAATAACTGTATTAAATGTTTCTACATTTGTTTTATGGCCTTCGGCTCTAAGTGTATAAAACAGGCACAGCTACACAAAGAATGTTTAAAGGATTTCCTTTCTACCCTACCTAGAACTAACTGATCTTAGTGTTATTTTCATGTGATCATTATCTTGGGTTTCGCTTATATCTGTGACTAGGAGTAGGATAATAGGGCCATATTCTCCTTATTTAATCCCTTCTCACTGCCTCAGTATAGTAGTAGTATAGCAGTATAGTAGTGCAGTTACAGTTTAAGTAACAAATAGTTGGATACGAACAACACCAGGAAGATGCAACAGCAGAGTTTTTCCTGAGGAATCTTCAACACCTCCAATGTTCAGAAACTAGCTAAATACCTACCGGCTTATTGTAGTTTTATATAATCTACTGACTATCTGCAGACAGTAAGTGGTAAAAAACATTCATTTTCACTACCTTGACTCGGCGGTCGATCTTATAGCAGAAAGCTTCATTCCAGACGGGGTTTTTGCTGTTCCTGATGGTTCTGGTCCGAACCTTCTCAGTTGAGGCAGTAGGCAGCCACAGTGTCACGTAACAATCTGAAAGGGTGACTGTATAATAATGAGAAGATGAGCAGAGTGATAACGTATCCAGAGAAAGAATTATTGCACTGTGCACATCTAACCCTAATAAGGCCATGGTAACACAGTAGGGGATTTCTTCCTAGAATATAAAGGGTAAAGAGTAAATAATACAATGAAGCACTCAAGGAAAACAGAAACATCCTCACGCATATGCCATGCTGATTCCCAATATAAATACCAATATAAAGGTTTATTTGAAATAACACTGTACTCCACATGCAGTACAAGCACACCTATCCATGCTGCATTTAGCTTTATATTCATGACTCTCCAAATAACTGAGGCAGGGCAATGTTGCTAAAACATGATAATATCTACCAGCATACAGCTCCTGCCACATGCACTCACATCAGCTCTAGGATGGCTCCTTTGTCACTCAGGCAACACATCTCACAACCTTCTATCTTCTATCTGCAGAGAGACTTGATTTCTAGCATTTCCACCCGAGATTTGGTACCTTAACTAGCTGAAAGCCTTTATCAAAGCGCTGGCTTAAATGAAGAATGACAGATTTTTGCCAAAAAAAGCAAAGTGATGCCCCCGTCAACACTGAGAAGTTTCATTTCCTTATCACAAATCAGAATTTGCCAATTCCATATTAATTCATATACTTGACTACATTTTTAGTAGTTCTGTCTTCCTCATCAAGTGTTTTGGAAGACAAATTCAGTCTTAGCACCAGGGTTGAGTTACAATTCATCCTATTTCTTCCTGCCACTCACTCTGCAGTCTAGAAAAATCTTGCCATCACTCAAGCCTGGGGAAGGAAGCCCTAAGTGCCAGCTAAAGACATCAGCTCCTTCCATACTCTGACCCTCTGTGTTCAGAGAGAGAACTGCCAGGGAGTGAGACTTGCAGAAGCTTAAAACAGGCACCCATGGTGTTTCTCTCATACCTATATCACAACACATACTCTCTCCATTTCACATTAGCAATGCTCAACCAGTCAGCTGGTTCTTACAGCAGCCTTGTGAGTCAGAAGGGGTCAAATGATTCAACCCATAGTCAATCCCTGCATCATGCTCAAAACCTGTAACAACGTTATTACATCATATTAAGTACAATTTTCTTCATGTATTTCCTCTTTATCTTCTAATGACAACTACAGATTTAGATTTTTCCACCAACCACATTTCTCCCAAGCTGTGCCTTCATCATACAGTTAACCATGCGATCACTGTCAGAAAAACCTTGATAGTAACTGTGGGAAAGAAAGCATTTCCAGGAAGTTCCCTTAGCCAAACATGATCAGAAGAGCTTGTTTGTATCAGGCATTCGGCAGAGGCAACAGTGTAGGCAGATGAAAATATAAATGGCTAATGGTGATTAATGTTAGAGCTTCCATTTTCAAAGAAGTTGAGACACACTGATGAATTGCTTCACAGGCACAATGCAAGGATTAAGCAAATAAGTACATTGAGAAAACTTGAATGACTTGCCCAAGATTCCATAATGCAGTCAACGTCAGGGTCTGAAAGACAGTCTAGATTTCCAGGCCTACACCCAAATCTATTAAAACTATCCTGCTCTGGAACAACACAGGGAGAAAAACTTTGAAAGCATATTTATTTTTCATTGGTAAATAGGAATGTGAGGATCAAAGCCTACGAAGAAAGACTCACTTCAATAAATTCAGCATAAACTTTTCACTAATAAAAAAATACGAAATCAAAATACGAAAAAGTACTACTGAAACAGGTAACATCAAGGTTTAACCAGAAAAACAGGAAAGCTAAACTGGAGGAAAGAAACACTAACTCAGAATTGTAACAAGAACCATACCGTTACCATTAGAAAGAGGTAGAAAACGGATACTTTCCCATAGTTGAAAATACTGAGGTTTCAAGGAAAACTGGATACTCAAACACCTTTTTAACACCTCAGAAAGGGTAAAGTCCGCATGACATATCCCTGCCACTACAGACATAAAATGAGTATCTTTTTTCTACAATAATTTGAGTTTCCTCAGAAAACAAATTTTCTGCTGAGAAAATATTCTCCCTGAAAAGTTTTCAAATGTCTCTGCCAAACACGCTTGGGTAGCCCACGTTCTGAATTCAGGTCATCTCAAGGGGGTAAAGATATGACATTCATCTCTTCTTGAGTCCAGAACACAAATAATAAGGCAATATGATGTGGTAGACATGTCGACAGGAAGAAAGACTGTACAATTCACCATGCTAAGGAGCGACTGTGAGCAATTTGTTCCTGGCCAGGGCAGCCACAAGGAACTGCAGCACAAGCAGGCGACCTGCTGGAGTACACAAATGCACACGCCATTGTGCATGCAGGTTCACAGAGGTAATTGCAGCGACTGCCTGGCCAGCTCACATATTTGGTGGATGCAAATCACCACTTAGGCATTCACACACCTGGTGTTTGTTCAATAAAAAGTCAGCGAGTAAAACTGTAAGCCCACAAACTGTGTGCTTCTACCTGTTAAAATAGGGTTTTATTCTCTAAGAATCTCAGAACTTTACATCTTATAAGGTGTCCTCACTTTGTCTAATGAATCAAATTCCTTTTTCAAAATGACACAGCAAATATCAGAAAGTAGTTTGATCATCTCTCATTTCTAGAGTAAAAAATACCCAAACATAAACAGTATACAAAGCATTCAATAAATCATAGCAGATTTTTTAAAGCTGGAAAATAAAAGGAGATAGATAAACAAGCACAGTAGTATTACATTGTGGAAGATGGAGGAGTAACCCAGAATACCACAAATGAGTGTAGCAGAGATTTGTTCCCTGATAATAATCATTCATTCAAAAATACTGTTGTTAAGCACAACTTCTACATGTTCCAACCACATTCTTCCTGCCAGGAACCACCACGTCCAACCTCAGATAAGAATATAGAGTTTTCCCTCTACTCTTGACCCATTACATTAGTTGAAATCTCAAAATATATAGTAGATTAACTAAAATTTATGTCTGGCTTTCTTAGAAATTCTAATGTGCTGCATAAAATTCTGAGCGTGCCAAAAGAAATTTGATTTTGAGCAATGCTCAGCAAGATTTTGGTGAACAAACTGTGGGCTTTTCATCTTTGTTTTACATCTTTCTAATTTATTCTTGTGGTCTTTCAATTTGAATTTTCTTACTCTCTTTTTCTTTATTTTGGTGCCTTCTTTCATGCCTTTCCACCTTCTTTACACAGGTGTTTCACCATTCAAATTTCCCCATGAAAGTGACTCAGTGGCATAACTGCATTTTGAAAGGCACCTGAACAAGCCCGAGCCCTGGTACACCCAGGAGAGTGGGGTCATTGAGGACCCACATCTGTGGAACAGAAGCTGTGAGAAAGCTCCTCAATGAACGGAGAATTTTAAAATACAGAATTAAACCAGATCCTCCCATGCATGAGTCAGTGTCACATCTGGACAGTGAAGAAAATCTTTATTCCACCTATTGCAAGTCTCATTCTTCCACTGAGAATTTTGGGGTTATATTTACTGCCACACTGGTTCAACAAGCTGATGCCCACTAGTTTGCAGAGGCAGAGAAGTGAATTATTACAGGCTTCCACAGCTGGATATCACCTGACTCTATAGACTTCTTTACGACAGACATTTCTTCTATCTTGTTCTCTTCTCACTGTTAACTCTTGTTCTATGATCCAGCTATGACAGTTTTCTCTTGCAGTCTCTATTCTAGATACCCTTTTCTCACTTCCCCTCACTATCCCTCACTTAAACTCCTTAAAAACATTCACAGTAGTGCTCTGTTTAATTTTTTCTTATTTTTAAATTGCACCATTCGCTAGGTTAAATAAATTCCCAGACACACTGGATTTTATCATCTCTTCTTACACACGTATAAGTTCTGCAGAGGTAATAGAATGTTTTTTCTTGTGCGTCTGTTATTCTCATAGGCTTTCCTACTACTGCTGATCTCACATTTGTTTCACTAGTCCTCTCTTTTCTTCTGTCCAAAAACTGTGTGGGGAATACTCAGGTTTCTTACTCAAAATTACAAGAATTTTCATCATTTAAAGAGCAGCCCTGTGATCAACAGCTAAGTCTGATGCCACAAGAGTAGGAAATAATCTCATACAATGAGCTATGGAAGCAAAAGATCAAATGCACACCCTTACTTGAGTTAGCCTCTTTACGCTTAAGAGCTCAAAGGAACACTTCAGTATTACAGTAAAAATAATTCTTGCAAACTTTGCAGCAACATATCTATTCCTATGCCATTCAAGAACACTAACATTGACCAAATATTGTCCTCACTTTAAAGAATTATAAGAAACATCCAACAATAGTAGAAGTACTCACGCACGTCTGCCTTCCGGACATTCCTCACTCTTAGTATTTTTACAGTGAGCAAGTTGAAAGGAGATACTGGTCTCTGCAAGACAATTCAAAAAAAAAAAAGAGAAAAAGAACAAAAAAAAAAAGATTACTTTGAGGTTAGTATTATACCCTATAGTCATAGACTACCATAACCCTAAAGTTCTAAGGATGTAGATAAACAAGATTTTTAAGATTGATCAAGTGTCATTTATCAAACCAACTAGAGCAGTTGGAAAACCTACACCGATTTCTGGCACAGAACCCTTTTCAGGTCTGAAATAAAAGCCACAGATTTCAAAACCACATATAAGTTGAGAATAGGTGCTGAGAGTCTGATTTGATAAAGATCACATCTTTCTAACACTGCTCCATTATTATCACAATAAACACCCCTACTGAACACACATGGGTGTCCTCATTTCTTACACACCACTGTCTGCAATAGACAGGCTGTCACTGGGACACAAAAGACTGTCACAGTAGCATGTACCATGCACCAGCAAAAGCTCCTGCACTGGCACAAGCTCCCTGACACAGCCTAAGAGGCCAGAAATGCAGCTGACAGTAACGACATACTTCTCACGAAGACTCTGACCCATCTCTGGTCTTCAGCCCTGATCCCCAGCAGAAGGCTACTGAACTCTTTCCAGAGATGATCTTGGGAATTAACTCAGAACTCCGATAGATATCAGACGCCTTGGGCTCAGAGATATTAATTCTGTAATACCTCATAACTTCCAGGGCTCATACTAATACGTGTTCATATTCCTCAGGCTATAAATTAACTCTTTCTCCATTTCACGTTGGAGATAACTCCTAACATCTCTCTCTCCTTTCCTACACTAACACCTCCTTTGTTTCATAGGTACCATCTTTCCTTTTATAACCAATATATGCATAGATATCATTTCTCTCAACACTTGCTTCAAATTGGTATTTAGCTTGGAGTCTATTGATTCTGTTTTCAGAACAGAAACAGGTGGTTTGTGCCCAGAAACTTGTCTAGTCGTTCTATCTATACCTGTTTGTAAGAACAGATGTTAATTCTATCTATAAACCCTCTCACTCCTGCATTCATTCACTTGCTATACCCTAGTAAAGTTAATACAGTGTCCTAAGACAAACATATGGGTTTTATTACTTTAAATCTGAAGTGCCTGTATTAATCATAAGCAGCAAGAGGAAAAACGATATATTGATGTTACCTAATAAAATCTACCTTTCTAGTATTTCATTCGCACACGCTATACATTTTGCCAGTCCATTTGTCTTTCCAGCTAGAGCACCAGGCTTATCCTGAAGTGTTTCACAATGCTTTGACAAAGCATTAAGCAACTGGGACCATGGACGTGACATTGGGCACTAACACAATGTAATGAAGTAGGTCCTCGTCCTCACCAATGGACACCTCAGCATCCCTGAAAACGCATCAGAGATGAAGAGCAGCCTCCAAGAAACAGTCCGGGAAATCCCCGGCATATCTTCTTGTACTTCCCTTTGGGTCAGCAAGGGGCCTGAAGATGCAGAGCTGAAGGTCAGCGAGACCGCAGCAGGAGGGTTGGAGCAGTTACTGATATGGGCACATTTGTTCTATGTTATCTTAACCTGTCCAGACTTTAGTCCAGGGCACTGTTTTATGGTGCACCGTTCACAAGCACTTGAATTGTCAGCCGTGGGACATTTCAGCTGTCTCAGAGAGTACATCACACATCTACCTGCTCCATTATCCCAAACACGGTCACTTGGACAGACACACCTTGAAAGAAAAAAACTAGTTTTTTCAGGGAGGAGGGGGAGGACACAGAGATTACAGTCTCCAACAGTCTCCAATCTAAAGGAACCAAAAGGCATCACGCCCAGACAAGGCAGCTGAACTGCTAGAACTGCTTTTCTATGTGCATTAAATAGACCTGGGTAAAACACAGGAGCACTCCCAGGCACAGGGACCAACAACCAAGGCCTGTCTATCCCTGCCAAATCTACTGACATGTTTGCTACATTCATGCTTGGTCCCTGCTTTCCCGTCCAATAAATCCTAAATGGCTTTATCCTCATCACTGCCATTTCAGCAGAAGAGGTAGAGCCCATCTTTACTCAGGAAGGACGGGGCCTGCATCTCTTGAATACAGAAGAATGGACTTGAGCAGAAGTTCCCCAATGGCAGGGGAGTGCTGCAAACACCAGGTTGGACACCATTTAAAAGGAATAAGCTTTGCCAATTCTTTGAATACAAGCATCTAGACGTCTACTTTGTGCATCCCAAGCAGATAGTGGTATCTCCCTGTGTCCTGAAAGGGCATACAGAGACAGGACCCAAGAAGGGTGTTTCCGTGCTCAGCAGTCCCTGTTAGCTGGATGTGCAGATTTATACACTTTCCTTCTCAGCTCTTGCAATTCCCTTTCTGGCGTTTCCAATTCTTCAAATGTCTTGAATGGATCCTCAGTGCTTCGCTCTGGCTTACGGAGTCTGTTGCCACACTAGAGACCTGGAAGTCAGGCCTCATAGCTCCTAACTTTTAGGTGCCTAAATGCTTCGTCAAGTCTAGGTGTCAGCAACTTTCTCAAAGTCACACAGAAAAACTATTGAGAGGCGTATCTTAAACTAGGTAATCTGCCAGTAATGGGCAATGACTTCCACATCTTTCCTTTAACGTGAGGATGACCGGTGTCGCAGGCTGGGTAAGTTCTAAGGCCAGAAGCCTCCCGGGTCAGTTATTATGCACACTTCGACTTTCAGCTTCTGTATTTATTTAGTCTGAGACATGATTGTTACCTCATAAACCGGAAACACAAGCCAGGCATTTTAATAATCACTGTTGAAACTACTTAAATACAGGAGGTTGCAAACGCAGGACTTGGTCACACTATCCTACGTCAGATAAAAGTTCAATTAAGTCCTGTGGCACACTTGTGCAATCCTTACATATCAAGTCCCAGGGAAGTCAATAGGAGTGTTCACACAGGTGAGTGCTCATGCATATGAATAAGAGTTACATAACTGGGCTCTAAAACTGCTCTATTTCAATAAAATTCCAAGTTTAAAAGTATTTTATAGATATATTTTTTTCCCCGAGGAGACTAGAGTGAAACATGTACAACATTCCCAAGTTACATGAAGAGAAAAGGCAGTTATCAAAGTACAATGGCATGTCAGATCTGGTTGGAGCACAGATCTCTTCCCTCAGCTTTTTCCTCAACAAGGAATAGAAAACTCACTGCTACTTTAAAAACTGTGAAGACCAACAAAGAAAACACTCAGAAAAAGTGGCAGGACTTTAGAACACAAATCACTGCCTTGCTTCTGACCTGGATCAGGTATGTGGCACCTTTAAACTTCAAAGAGTTTTGGAGCCTCAAGGGCAGGCAGGATTTCATTATGTTACTATGTCTACCACCTCAGGCAAGGTCAAATGCATAAGAAATACCCTTTCCTTGTATTACATGTTTTGTATTTATTTCACCCATTTTAAAATATCCCATAGCTGGGTCTTACTAATTCAGAAGAAGTCACCGGGGTTATTCAAAAATAAAAATAAAACAAGCAGCAGTGATTCAAGGCCTGTTCCTTTCCAAGAGCTACATAAAACTTATCTGGCTTCAGCTTGCCATATTCACATGATTTTTCTTCTCTTCCAGCTTGCAGCTCCACAGTTGGACTACGCACATTAGATTAAATTCAAATCTTGGAAGAGAAACCATACCAAGCATTTCCACAGTTCAGCATGGCTTTTTCTCAAGACCACGCTAGCCCATGTTACTTTGATATGATCCAGTAATTTGAGTAATTTTAAAAGTACTACTTTTCTGCCTGTCAGCTTAAGGGCACTACTAACATTTTCTCACCAACATTTTACATATTGCTTTTAACTTAAATGGCCACTCAAGTTTAAATGACACACATCCCACGGGTTGCCCTGAAACTGACTCTGATAACGAAAGCTGATTTCCTTAAATGAGCCATTGAATAACAAAAAATAACTTAAATATATTATGTTTATATATTTATCATCATAAATACTAACCTTCTTGGGAAAAAAAAAAGAAAAGCAGTTCAGGTCCTTCCTGATTTTTGCCTCTGTGTTAAAAAGTCAGGACAGATAGCAGGAATATTCTATATTCAGGCCAGATCTGCCACTCTAAATACCCTAAAGACAAGGAGTACAACCTAAAGCCACTGAACTGTACAGGTCTCATGCCTGGAGACCTACTAACAACGTAAAAAGCACTAAGTATAAAAAACCAGCTTGATCCTCTAAACACAGGCTAAGTATACAGAACTAAAAGTAACAAAATTTATGATACTAGCATACTTTTTTAGAGCTGCAAGAGTATACATAGAGGCTTAAACATCATTTTAAAAGCTAGTTTTCGAAGAAACTCTGCAAAGTCGTTGCTTTACCACAGCATTTCACTTTGAACAGAGAAGGTAAGCGGCTCTCAGGCACAATCAGGCATGAGATACTATCAATAACAGCAAACCTTCACAAGGCAGACCAAGTTTACCCTATTTGGGAGAATCTCTGTATCACTGCAATCCCCCAGGTGGAACCAAAGCCCAAAACAAACCAGGCTGGGAAACCCCCAGGTCAATGAAGCAGGGTCAAGAACCCATCTTTCCAACTACAGGTGCCGAGAGAGTTGCAACTGATACTGGCAGCCCCAAAGCCATTGCAAGTGCCTGAAGACAGCACCATCCTGTTGCCACTGCTGTTCTTCCCATTTGCTGGCTCATAGCAGCTTATCTGATGGATTTTCCTTTATGCTAATATCTGTTAACACAAACGTCTGTTAATTGCCCAGAGAGTTTTAATTTGCCTATGCAAAGACTCCATCCTCAATTTAGCCTTTACAAAACACCTTGTTGCTCTTTTTTCACGTTCAGAGAAGTTTGGGCACAGCTCCCACTCCTAGCAGGCTGATGAGATTGGGCTTGTCAGAAGGGTGAACACAATACATTTATTCCACAGTTTTACCTGTTCTGATGCTGTGCTTTTAAACTCCAAGTTACATGGTGAGAATTGCAAGCTCTACGACAGGTCATTACAGCCCAAAGCAAGCCTACAAGGAATACTACAGCACTAAGAACAACCAAAAGACTCGTTTGAACAGAGTCTTCTTATGAAGGAATAAAGTATAAGACAAGTGGGTGTTTCATTCAAAGACATCAAAACACCAAAAAAAGCATGGACTTAAAAAATTAATATAGGTGAAGTACAACACAGCCCTGATACAGCAAAACAGCATCATAAGCAGCAGACACCAGAGACCAGACTACTTAGAGTTTACTGAAAGCCAAGGTGATACTTCATCTACAGAGCTGAAGTTGCAGCTCAGTGTTCAGTAAATATTGGAGCACAGTTTTCCCCCAAGCCATTGAATTCCTAACATTTTTTCTTGTGATCTACATTCAGCACTGGACAGCATTTAACGAAGGGCCAGCTAATTACTACCTACCGTTCTCTCCACTGGTGCTGAGGTGCCCGTAAAAGTCTAGGAAAAACAACACAAGGCAAAGTTAAGAAAACTAAGCTACAGGTTAAACTCTTATTTTACCCTGACATTTAAAAACATCTCATATTCAAAGCCATACTTAGAGCTATGCTCATCAATGACATTCATTAGGTGCTTCACCAACCACCAAACCCATCACAACTCTGTGCCAGCTTCTCATTTCCTTTACATAAATCTATTTTTAAGACTAGGAAAGCCATTGTTGCAGCCACAAGGTCTGAGGAACCGCAAACTTGCTGTCCATGGATTGCCCATACACCTCAAAACAGCTTGGTCTCCTTTGTGATCAACTTAACTGGAATATCAGACAATTTTACCCACTTTGTGCTTGCTGTCAGCTTCTTTTGCTTACCTCATTTGAACTTAAATTTGATCCCATTGCAGCCCCAGTTGCATGTAAGTCCAATGTTAAACAATACTGAGTCGTACAGCCGGCAGGAACTCCTCATGCAGATGAGGGGTGGAGGAATAGGGATTTTATGGCAAGGCCCTCCTGCCCCACCCCTTTGTTATTGCCAGTCATAAGGCAATCCCCTCCCTCCTTCCTGCAGCCTATTAGAGCACTTCAACTGAGTCAGCAGAACAAAGAGCTATTTCTTTTTTTACTTACTGTGATGTTTGGGGGGGGACACTGAAGCCCTTTTCAGCCCAGGGGTTGCTTTCTTGAAAGTACTGCTGCTAATAGAAAAATTTTGCAGTTACACAACTGTAGCCCCAAGCAAAGCACTTGGAACTAACTAAATCACAGCTCTGATCGCCACCATCATACTGCAAGGTAGTGGAGAGATATCTCAACAGCTTCTTTCCAGGCCATGAACTCAAACACTGTAGCAGCCTTCGTCTAGCAGCCCACGGTTCAGCAGGTAAGTGACCCCTTGCAGTGCCACAACAAAGCGTTTTGTAGGACCCAGGCGCCCCTGAAGTCACTTTGGGCATCTCCGTGCTACACTTGCTCAGTATTCTTTGCATGGATATTTAGCATATATCTAGTAAAAATAAGGGAATCCACATCCAGGAAGCTTCCAGTTTGATTTTAAATGTAAAGAGAGGGAAGGGAGGAGCTACAAGCAGTAGGTGAAACCTGGGGGCGGAAGGGCGAGGCAGGAGAGAGGGTTGTGCTCTCCCGCGTCCTTCTCCCAAGAAGCTTCTCCCAAGTTCACCCATCTGTAGAGCTCACTTCAAAGGGACCCCGCGTGTGCCTTGCTCGCACAGTGGGAAATGCCGGGGCACAAAACCCTCCCTGATTCCTCTTCACCCAGTGTGCAGTGACTCACTGCCTGTAGGAGCAGTGCATCACAGTAGCCCTAAATTAGCGTGTTATGTGCAGGCTGGTAGATTTTGGAGCATGCAAGACCAGGCTCCCGCTCAGCCACGCTCTTTCCGGCCTGCCTGCTCGATGCCGGGAGGTGGTTAGTACTCACTTTCGCATCACAAGGTCCAAGTGATTATTTTTCAAGTCCATCTCATACATACTGATGAATAATTCACTTCATGCAGGTAAAGAAAATAACCTTGCAAACTGCAGTGGATGTCACATACACGCGTTCCCCTGTGCCATGGAGGCCAGTATCGAAGCAATTCTGCACCGAGGAAGAGAGGAGGCATTATCCAAGGAACATTGTTAGAGTTAAATCCTCTTTTTACGTGCAAGTCATTTCCTTCTGTGTTGGTGTCTATGTGATGCACATGAGATGACTGTTGGTCAGAAGGTCTTATCCAAAATGTGCAGTGGTACTACCTGGTGTTTCCCATGTAAAGCACTTAACAGCCTTCTGCTTGCTCCATAGCCACACTTTTGCACAGCCTTCTGAGAATCAAAGGAAAATGGCCCATATAAATGAACTTGCAGCACCTGAAGTGCTCCTTGAAAGAATGAACAAAAGATACTTCCAATGGACATAAGCATCTCTTCCCCACAGACAAAATATCTCACTTGACTTCTGTCTTTAATGCTTTACAATTTGGAGCAAATGTAGGTGGAGCTGAGAATCACTTACTTGTGTTCTTGTAAAGCTATTCTTTTCAGCTTTTGAAAGTAGAATGCTTCTCTGGAAAAATTCCAGTACTAAAATTTAAAGTGTGACTCTGCTTTCATTAAAAATGTCTGTAAAACATGCTGTATCAAATGGAAGAGGGTAGGTTGTTCAGCTCAACTTCCCCAAGTTATCCCAGCAGATATATATAACTATATACATTTATACCATCCCAGCTGTTTCACAGCCAATAGAAGACTCCCTGACATTACATTTTCTTACACACATCATTTATAAGATCCATAAAGGAGATACCACTTCACAATTTAGAACATTATTCCAGAGTCAGTGCACCTTGCCTGCTGAATGGTTCCCTGATGTTCAGATAATGTTTTCCCTTTCTCAAAACAGTGTCATCATTGCCATCCCCAAACCACGTTCCTAAATAAGGAACCACCAAGTTTTGTAACTGACATCTTCCCTTAACCACTGCTTGTCCAAGCAACACAAGGTGGCTTTGGAATATAGTATCTTATAAAGCTTTGTTTAAGTCAAGAATTACAATCTCAACAGTTTTTCATTCATGCAGTAAGTTCATAATAGAACTAAATTCTGAATGCTCTTACAGTAAGCCCTTGTCATCACTGAGAAAATTTTAACTGTTGATTGCTTATTCACTGGTGTCTATAAGGACTACACAATCTGCTTCAAAATAAATCATGATTTTGTAGTTTGTCCTACTGGCATTTTAGAGGTAGAAATGTGTTCCCTAGCATTATGATTTCACAAAGATTACTACTTTAGAGGTTAAGTACCATGTTGGGTTTTTTGCATTTTTCCTTAGCTTTTCCAAAATTCTAGGAGAATTCCAAAGACAACCATCAAGCATGCTGTGAGTAAATCCATGGGTAGAGTTACCCAAAGTCTGAAGAGCCATATATTGGCTCTCGTTAGCAATCATATTTCTACAGTAAATAATTTAAAATCAGTAGTGATCTTCATATACATGCTGCTTATACTCATACTTTGCTTTTTAAAGACTAGAGAGATTGTGCCACTGATGAGGGAACACACAAAGAAGTCTCTTTAAAACTCTGAGCAATAACAAGGAAAGTAAAAAGGAAGATATAATTTTCCTCTGCCCTCTGCCCTCCACCTACTTTGCAGCATGCATTTACATACACATGATTTTGTATCTGTGTCTTAGTTAAGGCAAAGCAGAGCAAATATAAACATCTTGATGGTCTGGGGCAGTCAAAATCCATCTAAACTACCCTGTTGCAAGCACAAGTTTCCCCAACATGATATTCAGATAACTGTATATCTAAGTGCAATAGGTTGCAGGTAGCAATAACAGCTGCATCTAATGTCCCACAATTACCTTATATACCACCTTGTCACCTGAAAATCCTTGACTACAGAAATATGACTAATGGGGGATTCCATACTATTGCAAGAGGAAAGTATCCTTGTACCACCTTTGGGATGACAATATAAGACTTGGTCATCATTTAAATACCTTGAACATAACAAGAAGGGTAAATATTCAAAAACATGCTAAAGGTATTACAAACAATATCCAAATGTCTCATTAGAAAAGAAATACTCAGAATTAACAAATAAAGTGAGCTCACAAAGCGAGCTCACAAAGAAACAAACACAGCGTCAGCTCTTAGTCGGCAATTTCCCCTGGTTCTAGCCTACCTGTCTGTGTTCCTTTTTCTTTTTTTTTTTTTTTTTTAAATGATCCCATAAGCTGCAAAAACCTACACAGACCTCATCCTGCTAATCAAACAAGAGAGCAAGTAATCCAAGTCAAACATTCCAGTTACACAATGGACCTAAGCTCAATAATCTCTGCACACAAGAAGAATTTACCATGGATGAAGAGTGGCACTTCCTTCCTCATGGTACCAGATTTCAGTCATCAAAAAATTCAGCTTTTCTTAGATACTTTCTGGCCTACAACTAATTTATAACAACTGTCTGGTATAAAAGAAAAAAAATATATCTATAACTTTCATGTTAATATGTTGGCATTTGATTTTCATGCTTGTACATACAACACTGTTAATACACCTGTCCTTCAATACTCTACAATATTCTTGCTGGTTTGTATCACATATGGGCCAAAAAAAGAAAAATCATATAAAGATGCAAAAGAGGACTTCCCAGTAAAGCATTCTTGGAAAAGGTTACACGGGGCACAAGTTAGAGAAAGAAGTCTGAACACTTTTGTGTACTCCTGTAAGCAGAAGAGCCCTTCAATCTGAATCTGAATTTAAATTCCTGAGAATGAAAGGTGCAAAATCAGCCACTGGAGAGATCACACTCACTGATTGGGGCAAGAAGGATTGTATTTTTACTTTAGACACTATTTGGATTATGACATATGTGCAAAAGGACTTCCACCTTCAAAAAGCTATTGAGAAACTTGATTAAAATGATTCCACACACCTTTGATATGTTTTGGAGAGATGAAATCTCATTCCTCCTACTCACGCACCCAAAGCAATCAGGCAGTTATGCCATCCAAAAATCATCAGTAAAGTACTGGCCCAGCTGTTCCCAACATATGCAATCCTGCCTTCTGTTTTGTTGCAACAGAATTTCAAACCCAATCCTTGTCTCAAAAAGTAGTAGAGCACAACCTTTGTCTCTGCTCTGTAGATGTGAGCAACCAGCAGCATCTCGCTTTACTTTTGCAGGAACACTCTGAAATCACCTGACCTTTCCGGGTTCATTCAACACTTCAGACACTGTTCAAGCAGCCTTTTCTCAACCCCATGAGACCACAGACGTGAGGAATACCAGCATCAGTCTGTGTCAGCTAATTAGCCAGTAAATCCTTTGGCATAAATGTGGCAAGACTCATAGCCTAAGTCCTTTACAGGGAAATACAGAGCCAATTTTAATCCGAACCAGTTCTCAGAACATCAGGAAGTCACCCCATGTCACCAGCTAATTAAGAGGGTAACTTCATCTACAGGCAGTCTGAGAGATGTTTGAGTCCTAACTATAAAAATTCACAGCTAATTTGTTACAGGATCATGCCATTAAACTTATGAGAGTTTTTATGACAGGACAGTTTTTATGACAACTGGGTGTTTTCATAAAAAGGAATTGTTGTTGACCTACCTGGATCTTAAATAGAACACTTATTCCAACGCTGAATCACTTTGAAAAATCCAGCTGATAGGTCACTGAGCCTCAGTTCCTTCCTTAAAAAAATAGCACTGGTAATACTGAACATCTCTCCTTTGCTGTTTTTGATTAATAGCTGGCAAGGCACTCAAACACCTCTTCCCCTGTCCTTTTACATTGCCTTTCACCATCACATCACAGGCAGGATTCTGAGGTATTGCTGCAATGTGAAGGTTTTAATAGGACAGAAAAGGAAGCTTTTCCTTCCCCAGACAAGAAAGCAAATGTGTCCGTTGTGGAGTAAATTCATAAACCACCAATGTAGGACCACTGAGCTTGGCAAGCCCAGGAAAAGTGTTAACTTTGTTCAGTGTTAGATTCTTGGAGCCAGGTCCCAACCCAAACACCAATCTGAGTTTAACTTCAAGTCAAAATATCAAGCTAGACAATTTGGGCAGCCCAAGATTTCTCAGTGGCTTGCTCAACAGGCACACATTTCTTAAAATGGACTCCCTTTCCTCAGCTCATTCTAAGCCACCCTAATTTTCTGGATCTCCTGCCAAAAACATACATCATCACCACACCTTGGGTGACTAAAGCTGGAGGCCCAGTGCCAGGTGTTGCAACCACCTAAAAACAGTCAGTGGAATACACCAACACAAACTGCACTGCATCTGTTATATGTTCCTGGAGCTGTAAAAGTAAATCTTGAAAATCTTTAAAATACTTAAAAGATACTTAGCAAAAAAATTTAATCAACTTTTTAAAACCCCATTCCCATTTCATTACACATGGAAGACTGGGAGGGCAATCAAGACAGCCAGCATGGGTTCACCAAGGACAAGTCTTGCCTGACCGACCCAGCGGCCTTCTATGATAGAGTGACTACATCAGTGGACAAGGGAAGAGCTATGGATGTCATCTATCTGGAATTCTGTAAGGCTTTTGACATGGTCCCCCACAACATCCTTCACTCTAAATTGGAGAGGTATGGATTTGAAGGGTGGACTGTTTGCTGGATGAGGAATTGGTTGGACAGCCACATTCAGAGGGTAGTGGTCAACAGCTCAATGTCCAGATGGAGATTGATGACAAGCGGTTTCCCTCAGGGATCCATACTGGGACCAATACTGTTTAATATCTTCATCGAAGACATAGACAGTGGGATTGAGTGCATGTTTGCAGACAACACCAAGCTGAGTGGTGCAGTTGACATTTCTGAGGATGTCATCCAGAGGGTCCTGGACAGGCTCAAGAAGTAGGCATATGTGAACCTCATAAGATTCAACAACGCCAGGTTCAGGGTTCTGCTCTTGGGTTGGTGCAACCTCCAGTATCAACACAGGCTGGTGGATGAAGGGATTCAGAGCAGCCCTTCTGAGAAGGACTTGGGGTTACTGGTGGATGAAAAGCTGGACACAAGCCAACAATATGCGCTGGCAGCCCAGAAAGCCAACTACATCCTGGGCTGTATCAAAAGAAGCGTGGCCAGCAGGTCAAGGGAGGGGATTCTGTCCCTCTACTCTGCTCTTGTGAGACCCCACCTGGAGTACTGTGTCCAGCTCATAAGCACCCAGCACAGACTTGGTCCCCTATTGGAGCAAGTTCAGAGGAGGGCCACAAAAATGATCAGAGGGATGAGACACTTCCCCTGTGAGGACAGGGTGAAAGAGTTGAGGTTGTTCAGCCTGGAGAAGAGAAGACTCTGAGGAGACCTTATTGTGGCCTTCCACTACTTAAAGGGAAAGACGGGAACAAATTTTCTAGCAGGGCCTGTCATGACTGGACAAGGGGTAACAGCTTTAAACTAAAAGAGGGAAGAGTTAGACTACATATAAGGAAGAAATTTTTTACAGTGAGGATGGTGTGGCACTGGAACAGGTTGCCCAGAGAGGTGGTAGATGGACCATCTCTGGAAACATTCAAGGTCAGATTAGAGGGAGCTCTGAGCAGCATGACCTAGTTGAAGATATCCCTGCAGGGGAGGTTGGTCTAAATGACCTTTAAAGGTCCCTTCCAACCAAAACTATCCTATGATGCTATGATTATTGTTTTAAAATAAACTTGTGAACACAACTGAGCTGTCAGACTAACATCTTTTTCTTCTTTGCTCACAGAAAACTACTGCTGTCTTACTGGTGAGACATAACATCAAATTATCCTAAGCAAGGGCAAGAAAAATAGGTGAAAAACTGGCTTTCTGGTTACAAAGGCAGAGTTGAAAAAGAAAGACTTATCAGTAACTGAGAAAAAAATAAAAGAGTTGCTGGACTTGACCATCTTAGATCCATGAAAAGGAGATGCAAAGGTTACTGCCAAGAATCTTCTCTTATGAAGGGAGGGTTACTGGTTTGATTCATATTGCAGCAAAGCTTGACAGGAGATGCCTGGTAGCGTTAGTTCCTGTTAATTGAAATGATGCACAATAAAAAGTCCATCTTAGAGGTAACAAAGTATGGGGTTATCTCCTGCTTAATAAACAGAGATCTGTTAGACTGGATGACAGACCCCATTACATTCTGACCATGGCACATGAGAGGGAGACACAAGATATTACACTCCCAGGGCACGCTGCAGGCATACAGATGGATGCACTGCCTTTTTTTTTTTTTAATACTCACACCGGTGTAATGAATGAATGAATGCAATGGGAAACAGAAAAGACTGATGAAAACATAGACACATATACAGTGCCAGCCAAGTGCTGCACTCTGTGTTACTGAATAAATAACCTGGTGTTTGCAAATACCAGTATTTGGGCTTATAAACCTCTTGTTATCATCCCAGTCATCTGCACTCTTAAAAGCAGTTTCCTTCCATTTTTCATCTTCCAGTGCTGAAGTGGCAGCGTTCCTTTCATCCTTCCTCATAGGTCATTAGCAAAGCTCATGGATGCCTTTGTTCCCTCAATATTTGCTTTCTTAGTTATCAGAAGCAATAAGTATTTTTTTCCCAGATCAACTTACTCAAACTGAGTCCATAGAACTTAATTTGAAAAAAAAAAAGATACTTCAATGATTGCATTTATAAGACTCTTATTTTTAATAGGATTATGCATGTGTACTTAGTATTTGAATGGTAGCTATTATACTGTATGTATAGTGATATATAAAAGAGAAAATAAGATCTAAGAATGACCAGTTAATTATATTTTAGATAAATGCTTATTTAAGAAAATAAGAATGACAGTGATGTGAACATTACCCTGATCCGTCTTTCACATGGCAGCGGGAATGAATTGTAGCAGCAGCAACACACAGACCATTATGCCATTGCAGAAGTCAAAGAAGTTGTTGGTATTACAAATGTTGTTGCTATCATGAATATCTGTCATCTTGCAACAGGTTAATAAAGAAGACATGGTTATGGCCAAAGGCCAGGCTGTTAAAACTGTTTTTCCAAACCCACGAAGCATAGGATTTGAAAACTTCATCACTAGCCTCAGCTTCAAAATCTACTTGGTAGGCAGTACTTCAGAGAGAAGTTCAGCAAAAATGGATGCAGCCAGATGATTTTTATCAGACGGTTGGCAGAAAAATAAGCAGGTTGTTGTGTCTTGATCACTCTGGGGTAGTCCATCAAAAATTAAGACTCAGTGCAATGGCAGCCACACAGGTAAATTCACTGAAGGTTAGACTTCTGCCTAGCAGATGGATTAGAAGAAATTAGAAGACATCATGTGCAGTTCCATTCTTCTTCAGTCTTCCTTTTCCCAGTGTAAATATTTTTGGTATCTGGTTTGCTCCTTACTGTCACAGACATCTGTGAAAGAGGCAAGGCTTTGCTTGATCTTTGCTTTGTTCTCTGGTTCAAAGACCACATACCACCAAGATTTGCCTCCAAATTCAGCATAGACATATATGAGGTTGAAATTCTAAATGAGGTTGAATGAGGTTGAATGAGATTGAATTCTAAATCTCATTCTTATATGGCTCTATATCCAAAAAGGATCCTATAGCTCTACAAGGGCCTTTCTATTCCCTAAAACAGTGAATACAATTTTTAAAAGTAATCCTGATTTGCTAATTACTTTACTGCCAGATCCAGCATTAGTCCTCACGCATAGTGCTGAATAAAATACATAATTTACGTTTTCAACAAGATAACATGGATGTTCATTCTGTATGTATTCATCTTCCCTGAATATTTACTAGTCCATTACAAAAACATTTGTATATCTCCTTCTGATGAGATTTGTCAAAATATATTTTAAGAGAGTTTACATGACTGAGGTGAGGAACTGTTTTTAAGTCGCTTCTTTCGTTCCACTGCAGTTCGCAAAGCCTGAAGAATTAAATGTTTATTATTCAGGATGTTGTAGCTGCACAGGTTCAGCAACTTGTTAAAATTCTCCTCAGTGTATGTAAGCAGACCGGTGCCATAGGGAGCAACACAGTTGGACACGTCTACTCTTCCTTGCTCCACCTCTGTGGGACTGCGCTCCACATCTGAATAAGAACGTAGCAAAGTTCAACACAGCAATATTATTGAGGTGACACACACCTACCAGACAATGCCAAAAACACAGTAACAGCCTCAAGAAACTGATTTCTCTCTGGAAAACAGTTCAAGATTTAATTGCTGCATAGACACTACATCTGCCGCATTAATAAAATCCACCACTTCGCTGCTTGACGACAGTCAGAGCTGATCCAGAATTGACTAGCAAAACAACTTTCCATGCAAAACGCTTTCCTCTCTAAATGAAAGTTTTCCATCAGAACATTTCACTTTTTCAGACTTGGAATTTTCTATTTTTAGGTTTTCCATTGAGTAATGAGATGACAGCTCCTTATCTACCAAATGGTAGAAAACAACACCAAGAAGCTCCTGAATTGGAAATTCTCCCCCTCAGGTGGCTGAAATTTTAAGCACATGCACCAGGACAAATAAGATGATGCCTATGTGAGGTCTTTTCCAATAAGTTGGGACATGGATTTTTGTTCAGTTTTTGGGGAAAATCTCCTGGATCACATTAAATTAGCAACAAGAAAACTGAAGTTGATGCATGCAAAAGTATTTATAAACTGAAACTGAATCTGCCAAGTAGGTTTTCAGGTGAAAAAACAACAAAAAAGTCACTATTTATTTTACTGCTGATCTAAAGAAAATAATCAGGCAATTTTTCAAAAATTATGGATATCAAAGAGGCTTATTACCCTGGCAAATCTTTTGCTGCATTATGTTTTCAGCACGTTCAATTCTCAAAGTAACAACAGGATTCTAGCTTTGTTAACAAAGTAAATGTAGAATCTCATTACAAGACTTAAGTGACAGTGTCAGCTCCCAGTGGATATAACTTAGTAGCTGCCTCCCGTTCTTTATTATCAAAGGAAGACAAACTGTACCAGATGCCAGATAAGGGGCTTTGCCTCAAGCTATAACTGCTCACACTTTTCAGATTTGAAACTCTTCAGTTCAGTCCCAGATTAGTTGGCCAACACTATATCCGTAACACCAGGACTGGGAATATGATCACTTAGCCAACTAGGAAGCTTGCCAGTCTCTTGTTTTAGAAGAGGAGCAAATTCAATACACAAACTAGGTTCGACAACCTCAAAAAATGATTGATTAATGCTCTTAACTTACTCGGTGCCTTGTATTTTTGGAAGGTATCACACACCAGTGGGAAATAGACCACAATGGGCGCCTCTAAGCTGTCCTTAAACATGTAGCACTCCTTCAGGTGTTCGCGGTCTTCCTGGCTCAGGTCCGTGCCAGGGAAAGGGATCCCATGCTCCAAACAGTACTCTGAGAATAGGTCCAGTGGCTGGTTCAACAAAGAGGAGAGTTGGAACACAGAGAGGCTGAAATAAGGCTACCAAGCCCCATAACTGATATTTTGCTGCACTAGGCAATCTGTAATTTCACTGAATTTCACTGAATTATTAGAGTTGGAAGAGACCGTAGAGATCATCTAGTCCAACTGCCCTGCTGAAGCAGGATTGCCCAGAGGTAGAGCATGTTGCTCAGGACTGCATCCAGGCGGGTCTTGAAAATCTCCAAAGGAGGGGACTCCACGACCTCCCTGGGCAGCCTGTTCCAGGGCTCTGTCACCCTCACTGTGAAGTAGTTTTT
>JAOQGH010000040.1:25720117-25796643 GCA_025769975.1 Gallinago jamesoni
GCAGGTAATTAGTGACAGAACGAGAGGGAATGGCTTCAAGCTCCAACAGGGTAGGTTTAGACAACATTAGGAAAGAATTTTTCATAGAAAGAGTGGTCGGGCATTGGAATAGGCTGCCCAGGGAGGTGGTTGAGTCACCACCCCTGGACATGTTTAAGAATCATTTAGATGTGGTGTTGAGGAATATGGTGTAGGGGAGAACTTTGTAGAGTAGGGTAAATGGTTGGACTCGGTAATCCCAAGGGACTTTTCCAACCAAAATGATTCTATGATTCTATGTCTGCGCTTAGGCGCGCTTTCAAGCTGTGTAAACTCTGTTGGAACTTGATGCATCTTCCTGATCAGTGATGCTTTGGTAAATCAGAAGCTGTATGCATGGCATAATCTATTTTCAGATTCATAAAGAGTCTTTTCTGTATGTTTTTAATTTTTTCTGACATCTTTCCCTCAAAACACATTTTAAAATCCTGAGTAAAACTGAGGTCAGAGGAGCAGCTCTTTTTCCCTACTCTGTGCCAAAAATTCTTGAGTACGTTCTTACGTCCAAGTAACAATCTGTCCTGTACATTTAAGTCTAGAAGATGTGGAAGTCCTATATACAACTACATTATGTTCACTTCATTCAAAGCAGGACAGAATACTTTCAGTTCCCAAGATGTTGTCTTACATACCTCATCCTCCTGCAGGTCTTCATCTAGATGAAGAAGATTTTTCAGAGCAGCGGCAACTACCTTTTTCCTTTTACAGATGAAATCCTGCTCCTCTGCACATAGATCAAACCCCAAACGCAAATCTAAATTCTTGCAACTAGAGCACAAGAACAGAACAAGACACATTACCTATAAACCATCTCTAGAGCTACTGCTTGAGACATCAAGCATAACCAGCAACAACAATAATCCAGCTTAATGAAAGGATATTTCCACACATGTGAAGGTTCCCCTAAAGAAATGAAAGAAGGTATATGGCTATCACAGACCCTGTGGATATTTTAGACCAGAATCATGTCCTGAACTATTTCACACAATCATGAGGAAGATAATTGAATCAAATTCTCTCCTAATGAAAAACAAGGAACATAACTAAATTCAAGCTGTTTCAACTGAGCTCTAAAATTTGAACACCACTTCACGTTCTCTTCTTTGTATGTGTTTCCTGAAGAGCGGAGAGGGCCAAAGCAGTTATTTAAACTTAAAAAGCTTTAGGCAATGTGACCCTAACACCGTGTCAGGGTTCTCTCTACTAAGAATTTGTGCTGGAAGTACTTGAGTCAGAAAACAACTCTTAAGTGTAACCCTTCATATCTGTCCCTGATTTTGAACATTGATTCTCTAACTTCTGTTTTAGTGCTACTGTTTCAGGGTTCTTTTCAGCCAAAAGGTTATTATGTCCCTTCTGTGACTTATAATTAATATTCAAGGAAAACCATCTTATCATCTGTCTGCAATTAGTGCTTGCAATGTAGCTAACTAATCAGTAGGGGGTAACATTGCCCTTCAGAAAATCACTGCAAGCCAGTCAAGAAATTAATTACTATCCACTTGTTTCATTGAGAAACGACCTGCTGAGGACTGGCAGATGTGTAACAGTGTTAGAAACATGGTAGAAACAGGTTACCCATAAACTTGTATGTATTCTAGATACAGGTTACAAGACTGAGGGATTCCTAAGTATCAAAATTAGGAAGCATCAACATTGGGAAAAACATCATGACTGGTTATACCCCATGACTACCTGCCACCTATTCTATGTTAAACTTTTACCAACTAATTTAAAAGCATGTATCATTTTATTAAAACTTCCTCATAGTTTAGTCTTCTTTAATCAATTACAATGTTTATTCCTTGTTTTGAAATGAGCTAGTTTAAACTGTAACTTCTTTTCATCTAAAGATGATACTAGGAAAGGATAGGAGATGGCTTAAGTAATCATTCAAAAAAGTAAAATATTTACCCCTCTTTCTCCTTCACAAACACCTCATAAGATTCACGCTGAGAATCAGGAAGGAAAACACCATTATTTCTAAATAGAATTGAAAGTTTGCAAAAGCAAGTTTAACAGTATTAGCAATTATTCAGATATTAGTCTAATGACAAATCTTTGGTGTCTTCTCAGGCCCCCTGCACACAAACATCACTAGGATCTTGCTTTTAAAATACTTCCAAAGCAATCAGCAATTCTTGATATGCTGCTTTTCCCTAAATACTAGTTATACTTTCAAGCGTATGCAGAGCTGAGCATACATATAGCTCAGCTACTTCAATTTTAATAACAAAATTAATAATAGGTATCACATAGATATAGCTTACACTTGTTGAAATAATTCCAAGCACTGTCAAAGGTTACTCACTCTCATCACTGTCACTTTCTTCCCCAAGTCCAGAGAATGGAGAGGCACAGCCAGGGGACTGCTTACATCCATTTCCCTCCTAGCTGAGCCACACTATAGAGGGGGGGAAAAAAACTGCTATAAGGAGACAAGTATTTACAACCCATAGGTACAGGACTAACAGAGAAAGGTTAATTCATCATGATTGTCCCAGAAGTTACTTTAGCTGTTAGCACTGTCCACAAGCAAAACATACATGACAGAAGAAACGCTCCTTTGGTGCTGTGATGTACAGTCTGGGTTGACTGTGCTTGACGTAGTGGAACACAGCAGTTTCACTGCTTCCCTGTCTGCAGTGAGGGCCTATGGAAACATCCTGGGCTCCTTCATAGGATCCTTTCATTGTGAACGTAAAATCTCTCCCTAAAAACAAGAAGAAAATAGCAAAGAAATATTAACTAGCCCTGAAAATGAACAAATATAAATACTCCAAGTTTCAGCTTTTGCGCAGACAACATTAATTTGGGCCACAATGTTTTTCCTCTCCCATAATCAACATGAAGAAGGGACAGATTAAGCAGCCAAAGCATTGCAACTTCTCCCCTGCCAAGCAATAGGGAGCATCCACCAGTGTTAGACCAGTGGATGCCACTGGCAGCATTCACACCCCCTGAGTTTCCACAATAGCCTTTCCACTCCTCATAGCCATGTCTCCCCTCTTTTACTTCCTGTTCTCATCACAGGATCTTCAGTTCCACCAGACTGCAAAGATGTTTCTCAGGCTCCCAGCCACCTTCACAGTTTCCCTTAAGCTCCACTGTCACACCATCTCCAGAGGAGTCTCTCTATTAGCAAGCAGGTAATTCAGGAAACACCTCAATCCCCCAAGCAGCCCTGATACAAGCAGAGATGAAAACAGATCAAATATTTATCTAGATGCAGCAGCACCTCCTATAGCACTGAAAGCAGTGACAAATGATTTAAATCAATAACCTCACTTGTGTAAGGGCTCTGCTTTTTTGCTTCATTCACTTGTACTTCCAAACAGGAAACTTCACGAGACTGGAAGAGACAAGCAACAAAATCACTGGCACAGAAACAGTTCAGGGTCCTCACTGAGGACCTAGGTGTCTTGTGGAGACATCAGGCTTGGCCACGATGTCCTGTGAATATGAAGAAATTATAGAGGCTGATTCTCTTGTATAAGTCATGCAAGCAATACTGTGGTCAAAGGAGCTAAGATAGCTGGGGATCTGTCCCATTACATGTAAATACCATTCAATCCCCAACATTTAACACAAGAAATTTTTGTCCCCATCTAGGCCATGCTTTAACTTTTGCCTACAGAAGAGTGAGCTGAAGAATACCTATAATTCTGCAGAACAATTGGATAGATGGGCCTGTACTTTAATATCTTTGAAGCTGGAATTCCCCAGGAGAGTGCTGCATAGGAAGAAGTAGGAGGACAGGAGCATTATACAGTACTTTGGACATGATGTGAAAAGCCTTTGGCTTCAAGGTAAACATTCAGTAATAAACTCTGTAGTGACACTGGATTCATTCCCTTCCCAAGTTTTATTGTTTGTCACCATTTCATCAGTCAGCAGCTCACTGGCACTGTGGTAGAGCACTGGTCCAAGCCTCTCCCAACACAGAACACACTACAAGCCACGACCAAATTCAAATTTACAACCACACCCTGTCTCATCTGAAAAAGAGTAAAGGCTATGCCTAAAGGCATAGTTCTTCCAACTACATGCTTCAGTTCTGCCATACCATAAGAACATAAACATAAAAAAAAAAAAGAGAATTACCACTAGTACGCCATTAGTAATGATGTTCTCAGATACACCTGGACTGAAAAGCAAAAAGGAAAAGGTTTATTTAAGAATGGGCATATCAGCAATAATCTTTTAAATGCAAAGTTCTCTGAGTTCTCAATGAGTTCTCTGAACTCATTTTTTCTCTTTGCCAAGTGCCATCAGCACTTCTATCTTTCGCCTCTGTGCTCACTCCCAAGTTACAGTAGCAGAGCTCCTAGGAATGCTACCTCTTTCTTACCTCCTCTGATCAGCACCATCTCTCCTTAGGCTGAATTACAAAATCAATACACACCCTCAGCTACAAATACTAAGTGAGACTGTCACTTTAGGAGGGTTTTCACCAGATTAAGGAAAGAAAAGCAACCATGGGGAAGATGCTGAGATAGGATATCTAAGCACACGTACATGTAGCCACTTTCCCAATGCTGCATTACCACTCTCTTTAAAAACTTTTAAAAGTTTTCTGATGAGAAATTCTGTAACATTTAGGCTTTACTCACATGTTTTCCAGCAGAAATTCCACTTCTAGTTCTTCCTGATTCTGAAAATAAGATTTTTTTTTTCATTTAAGGAAAATGAACAAATAAATTTTTTTCCTTCAATAGAGCTCTGAAAATTTTGAATAACCATCCTTGCAAGATTCTGCTATTCCCACACTCTCTGCATCATAATGTGAATGGACAGAGCCTTCTTCAGCTGCCCTTTCATTTCATGTCTCTACACTGCTGTACTGTTTACAAACCAACTGTCCCCCCAAGGGGAAGGAGAGAGTAAGTGTCATGGAATAGGGGATGAAGGTCCTGGTATTCACTTATTAGGAGGATGAGACATGGGTCAACGAATGCCAAGGAAGGGAGGTATAACAGGTGAATGATGTAGGAGAACATACTTGAGAATAAATGGACCTAGGTGCTGAGTATGTCTGGGTTGAAGCAAAAGAATTTGCAGAGTAACATGACTAAACATTAAAACAAAGGTGGGAAATGAAAATTGCCAGGGTGAAGGAAAGAAGAGAAAAGAGAGAAGAGCGAATCTGTGGAGTGAGGGAAAGAGCTCAACAAGGCCAAGATGAAAAAGGGGGAAGAGTGTAAGAGCAGGGAACAGCAGCAGGAGAGTAACACGAGTAACACACCAACAACATAAGAGGGACTGAATAACTGTATTGCTTAGCTGCAGCGATTTGCTGAATCAACCTGTACAGGACAGAGCCAGTCCAGGAAATAACACACCAAAACATATCAGAGAGATCTTCTATATGTTCACAGGCAGGAAAACACTAATTAGTGGAAGATATAAATCTCTTTCTGACAAGGGAGGCTAAAATTTTTCATTCTTATTCAGAAGAACTAGCCCATACTCCCAAATATCTCCTGTCTGGCTGCACAACATACTTTAACCCTGCGAAGAGACTGTGAAAACTGTGTCAAGTCTGATAATGTTGCTGCTAAGGTAAAATCACCACTACAGTCAAGGTGAAAAGTGAGAATTTTTATATTTACTAGTTCATGTCAGTAAAAGAGAAGCCACCTGAGAGGTCTCAGAGAGCTGGATCCGTGGCATGTAACCCCGCAGCAGATGGTTCTGGTCACTTATTTCTTCCAGTCTCCCTTTCATGAGAATTAAGCGGTTGCAAAAGTTTGTAACAGAAGGCTGAGGGACTCACTGACAGTGCGTTCCATCTTTGGCCAAAGAATAGCAGAAATGATGTTCAGGAGACACTGGCTCATAACATTTGCCTAATTGTGTCTGCCTTATGTCTCCATCCTTCTTATACTGTCATACACACACTCACAAAAATTCTATTTCTACTAAGTCCCATTCACATTTTTGTGGATGAAAATCCCGAGCAAAGCAATGGAAAAACTTTTTAGACCACACAGTGAGCAAGGGACACAGCAGGAAGCAACACTGATGCTTTGACATTACCCATCCAGCTTCCTCAGCCCTGCTTTTGAGATACCATGGTAGATAAAAGAAATAATTACGGGCACGTATTGTCTATTATTAAGGTTGCCCAGCATGTTCCATTACTAAGTCACTTTTGAAAAAAAAATAATAATAACCCTAAGTGTTCTAAAAATCCATGTACAGACCACAACCTGTCACGTTGGGGGCCAAATAAGTATGGCTTGACAAAGACGTTCCTGAGATGCAGCTCACCTTGTCTTATCTCCCCAACTTCCATCTTGCTAAGCCAATGGGTTAAGCCAACTCTACAGATGCCTCAGAGCAAGCTCAGGGCTTGATTCACACCTCAAATGACCTCAATCACATGAGGCTTTTTCTACAGAAAGCCATAGTCAGCTGGAACAGGTATATTGAAATCCTTAGTAAGGATTTGCTTTCTAGAAGAGTAGTAAATAAACACACTCCAAAGCAATAGTAATGTAAAAAAAAAAAAAAAAAAAGACAGGAGTTGTTTTCCAGACAGCCTGTCTGACACAGAGGTTTAGAAATAAACAGAGCATACACCCAATTCCTAGGAACTGTAAACTCAAGTCCTTCTCAGAAGCGTGAAAAAGCCCTGAAGCCTCCTTACTACACAGCCTCCAAGCAGAGAAAATGTTACATTTTGTAGAAAGTAATCTGAGTACTTATTTTGCTCTCTTAAAACATGGGTGCAATTGCTCCACCTGTCCTCTCCACCAAACACTTCAGAGGAAACTCTTTATCCTCTCTTTAATATAACCAAACACAGTATCTTTTCAGACGTACACAGAAAATAAAACTCCTGGGTCACACACTGACCTAGAAGAACAGAATAAAATACAGAGGAGCTTCTCATTCATCAAGCCCTATCCATTCTGTGCTGGCTCAGACTCCTAAAATAAATTTATAACCCTGTAATAAAAGCTCATGAACAGGCTTGCTTTTTTAAAAAAGTTATTTATCAGAAGGAGAAAAAGAGGGAAAAAAACCGAGATATTTTCATGAGAATATATAATCATTTACCAAGCCTGGAAGCATAGGGCAAACCCCATGGTGAAGCTCACCCCTACTGAGCTACCAGCCAAAAGGTCAGGGCAGCTTCCCAGAAAGGGGACTAGGATTGTTCCCGTCCCTGCTCTGTCAGTCTCCTACAACAGCGATTAGAACTCTAACCATCAGCTTCTTCATCTTTGACTCTTGTTGTCTCTGTTTTTTTCAAAAAATATTTTTGAAATCTCAAAAATAATTAGAATAGGAAAACCATTTTGCATCTAATTGTGAACACAACAGAGGGGCGACTGTTTCTGAGCCCTCCTAAACCCTGAGCATTTACCTTTGTGCTTTAACAAGATTCTTTTAACAAAGTCTTTGTGTGAGAATAACTCTGATGTTTCATACAGGTAGTAACTTGGTCCAAAGAGTATTATTTTATATATCCTCTTAATTTCACTCATCTTTTCATATCTCACCTCTGGATTCAATTCAAAAATCAGGTGAACTTTTTCTCCAGGTTGGATTTTAGCTACATCAAAGCGAACAGTCAAAAGCTGGTCATCTGGTGTAAAAGTATCCTCGTCACAGACTGTCAGCTCCAGGATGTTCTAAGGAGAGAGCCAGGGAAGGACATAAATGCCATGTTCTGGGACTGACTGAGCCCTAAAGGAAGGTCTAGCACGAGCCAGCATGCAGCCCTCGTGTTGCTGGGTGCAGCCAGACTCCTGCGACAGCACGCATCTCAGTTCACAGCCCCTGTGGCTCAGATTGCAAAGTCATGGATTAACCCTACAAGAGGTAAACCATCAGCCTTGGCAAAGAACAAGAGCTCAAAAGAAAGGCAGCATAAGTGACGTGCACAATGGTCATATGCACTGGACAGAGCAGACATTGCACGCACTGTTCATCAGGATCCTTTGCTAATTCAAAATCACTATCTTGAGGAGAAATTTTGGCATATCAGCAGAAAGTAGTGATAGAGACCAAACTCTTAGCCCTTTACAAATGTAAGGTAAAGCACATTAACAAACTGCTTTAACAAGACTTCAATTGTAGCGATTCCCCTTGCAATTCCTCAGGGTGCAGCATGAGAAGATGCAGCACTACTTAGCCATAGGAAGCTTATCCTGTGTCTAGACCTTGTAGCACCCACACTCTGACTGCTTATCTATTTCTGCTAACTCTACAAATATTTTAGTAGTTTTTTTACAATTGCTCTGGAACAGAAAGAAGCATTTAACTTTATTACAGCTGATCAATAACCCTCTGAGCTTATACTCATTCAAAGCAGCATGCGATAGGCATGGTTCTATTATAAATCTGTAAGTCAAATGTAAGGTTTGGAACGCACATACCAAATACAGCCTATTAGGCTTTTGAAAATATGCCTATTTGATGATGAAATGGTTAGTAATAACAGATATTTTTTTAAAAAATAGCATTAAGTTTAGTACCTCAATTTACAAACGGCATCATTGTTACTGTATAAAGCAGATATTACAAGCTCATGGCAACACACAGCAAAAAATGCCTTCACAGTTCCACATAAGAAAACATAACTAATCCTTTAAAGAGTTTATAAAATCTCCAATCCAATTCATGGGGTTCTAGTACTTGGAAGGTGATGGAGACTACTCAGGGCACCAGAGAACCCGTACTAAGACTTGCATACTTACTTACTGGTAGGAAACAGCATCTCTTATGCCATCTGTGATGCTTTCTGTATCTTTCTGTTACCATCCTATTCCTCAGTGTAACTGAGTTCAAGCCTCTGTGTGAGCCTCAAGGCTCTCATGAAGACCCTGCACGCAGCAGGTGGAGATGTCCCCTTTAGAAATTGCCTGCTCACTATCACAGGTGCAGATCCTACCTTTACTTCTCTTTGTATCATGAAGTGGAAAGCTTCATTCCAGACAGGGTTTCTGCAGTTGCGTATGGTTCTTGTCTGGGCTTCCCGACATGAAGCTGTTGGCAGCCACAGCTTGACGTAGCAATCAGTTTGGCTCACTGTGTTAACAAAAAGATGCATAATCAGTACAGCAGTACTTTCTTGTTATTTCTTTTGCCCAGTCAGGGGAAAAAAAGATTAACCTCTGAGGAGTCCTAAATATTTCATTAGAACCAAAGGAAAACACTCTGGATTTAGAGTTATTTAACATTTCTATCTACCTTTATGTCAATTAAAAAAAAAAAAAAGTCAATTTTAAACTACTAATTCTATTTGATAACAAAAGCCAAAAGAGTCAATTTCAACAGTACTAAAGTATTCCAACTCTTCTGATTTTTTACTTCTATTTTCAAATATTTCTCAGGTTCCAAGCTAATTCATATATGACTTTACTTCCTGAAACTTGGCTTTTTCAAAAATAATGGAAAATTTAGTTTGGGGGATTTTTTGACCTGGCTCTAATTGTAATGCACAGTGATATAATGATGAAGACACAAACAGAGCACCCAAGACAACTACTGACTCTTCCTGTATTCCACAAAGATGCCCTTTGAGAAGGGAAATGGGCAACCCATGCATAAAGGGCAACTGTTTAGTTAGGGGAAAAGCAAATACCCCAGAGCAGTCAATGAAGGGAAGGACAACTTTCCTGACACAAAATGTCTATTCTATTTCATTTCTATTGTTAACTTTTTTCCCTAAATTGTTTTGAGTCTAAACAAAAATGAAATGAGATACAACTTCTTCAGTCAAAGAACCCGAGACATTACTGTAATCCAAGCAACAGGTGTACAAGAGAATTAAATTCAGGTGACAGTGATTTTCTTGCTAACCTATAAAAATGCCATTTCTGATACTCACACAGATCTGCTTTGTGGAGATTTCTCATGCTTATAATTTTTACAGTAAGCCAGCATAACTGAGGCACTTCTGGCTGCAGAACAATGAGAAAAATACCTTAATTATTAACAAATAACTCACATATAACTAACACAAGCTATACTATAGCACAGGAAAGGCCATTCTCTAATTAATGAAGTGAATATATGTTCTTTTTAATTATTTGAGACAATTTCTGAGAATAAATTCTTTCTTGTGATTTGAAACCATATAATGTCAGATTCCAGCAGTGTCTACTAACCAGTTGTGTTTAAGTTTTCTAAAGATCTAGGTTTTGGAGGTTCAAGTTTTATTGCAGGGAGTAGTAAGACATATCACAAGGCAGTTTTCACCAAAAAAAAAAAAGTTACTACACGACTGCCCCTGTAAAACCCAGCTACCTTTAAACTACTACAGGGTTTCCTCCTCAAATTTCAGGCTAAGTGTAACATATCACAGCACCGCACTACCCGGTGTGCCAGCTGCAGGACCATGGGATGCCCTCCTTCCTCCACAGGAGGATGTATACCCTCCATTCTATAATGCCCTGGTCAAGATATCCCTGCTACTGCCTAATCCAGCAGTGGGATATATAATGCCATAACATCCGTCCCCATACCAAAACACCTGACCCTTGACAGGAAATAAATGACTACAAGAGGGAGAGAACAGCTCTAGAAGTGAACAGCATGGCATGGGACTCCAGAGCTCTTCAGCTACACCAGCAGGAGGAAGGCTGAAATCAGAGGCAGCCTTGGGGTAAGCATTCTTCTATTTCACACGTAGGTCCAGCTCCCTATAAGGCAGTGCTAGCATTTCAGTGCAAATTTGACATCAGGTAGAAGAACCTGTATTTTTTTTAGGTTTTCATTATTATTATTTCATCTCTGTGTGACACTGAGTAAAGATAACCTGTCATCCATAGATAAAGTCTACATTATTCAAAATGAAAACACGTTACCATAACATGCAGAACTGATACACGTACATAAATCAGGAGCTGGAGGAAAACCAGAACTGAAGAAAGCATGAATCACAAAATCTCTAAATAATCTAAGGAAATGGAAAGTTGCAAACACAAACGAAACGACAGATTTGATAGGATAAGAGTAAAATGGCTAGTGTGTTAGATTATGTAATTAAACACAAAGAAGCAAGAATAAAAGTTATAATTGCATATGAATGCACATACGCACCAAAAAAGTCCCAAACAACAAAAACACAAATAGGGGATTCAGAATGCCCTGCCTTATTCAGGACTATTTGCATAATAAATTATTTTTAAAAAATTGTTCACATAGGAAAAGACTAGGCTGACCTGATTGATTTACCATGAGAAGCACTGAGGAATAGCAACATACTGACATCCCGCACTCAGGGGTCTAGAGGGAAACAGCTTGAAGGCTCCACAACCCTCTCCACTTTGTTTTCTCCCTCCACTCCCGATTCACAGCTAAAAACAACCCTATATTGGTTACAGGAAAACCAAGACAATCTTGAGCATCAGAATTAAAATGCTACATGCAGAATGAGTAGCTCCATTAATTAAATTGAAAGGAGCAACTAAATCTTCAAGGTATCATGATTTCTGAGAAACTGTCTCCTTGCATACCTCTTCTTTTGCCAGTGTCCTACAGGAATAAATTAACCATCTAAATAGCAGTAAGTCACCAGGCTAGATGCTATTTATAGGTTACTGGAAAAATCTCAAACCAACAGTTTTGTCTCAGAAAGTGTCACTTGAACAAAACCAGCAGGTTTGGCAGAAACTCATCAACCTCAGCAGAATTTTTGGCAGCAATGTTTGTGGAGATAGAACGACAGGAGTAGATGATCTGAACTGCTGAAAGCTGAACTTTTCATCCCAAATACAGAGGATTAATTTTTTATCCTCAGTGTTAGTACCTCATACTTCTGCACTGAACACAGCCAGGGAGCAGATTCAGGAAACTCATGGGGAAAAACCCACATCATAGAATTTTAATTTTTTTTTAAGTTATCATTTAATATCATTTCAAACAATCATTACTCAGAATGGAAATAATTTGTTACATGTCCAGTATTTACCACATTCAGTACCTTCCAACACATTTACCAGCTCAGTTTCATTAAAATTAGCATTCAGCATTATCTTAAGTGGCAGGCACTGAATAATCATTTTATCTGCTGCTCTGCCTCCATAAAGCAAAGGAAAAACAATTTGAAGACTGAGCCCTTGGTGTTATGAGGTACGACTACCATCGTATAGTGATGTCACGCTAAAATCCAGCTCTCCCAGTTCCTTGCCCAGCATCAGAACCACAAATACATCACCTTCCTCACCTTCCCAACCCCTAAGACATAGTGACTGCTTTCCTCTTTAGGGAGCACACTCACAGAAGAAACAAATATTTCCTTAACCAACCGTTCAAAAAATATCACCTCTCATAACAACAGTTAAGCTTAGGGAGACACAGGAAAGGCTGGCAGAAGACTGGAGGTAGCACGACCATCGTTCATACCCCAACAGCCCTCTCCCTGCAGCCCAGGAGCTGTACAGTACCTCGTCTTCAGCGCCGCATCGCCTTTCGTGATTCTTCTTCCCGATTGCAATCTTCCTGCGTGGGTTCGCTCGGATGAACCGACCCTGGGGACAAGAAGCCAAGAGAGGGGCCAGTGATGAACCCAGCAGTTAACAATTCATAGTTTTCAGTTTCTATCCAGACTCACCACAGCAACAGTAGGGACCCCTACCATTTCTCCTCCTTATGATGGGATAATCTTGGTGAGGTGGAGGTGTATCTGCTGCTCTTGCTAATAAATCTGCCTACTGCAGACCCATTTGACATGTAAGGATCAAAACCCCCCAAAGCATTTGCTTTTAACCAATCTCAACCAAGAGAGCCAAACAGATCCTCCTGCCCCACCGCTGATTTGTCTCTTACCAAAGGTGAATAGGCTGATGATCCCATAAGTATCTCTGTTTTATAAAAGACAACGCTATAATGGTCCAGTCCGTATGTCTCACAGCTGGCAGGTGCTCCTGGACCATGCTATTTTCCAACCATCTGAGGCAGGGAAGAAGAGTTGTATAGGTTGACTCATAGCTCCACCTCCCACTGATTTCAAAAGCACAAATTAAGCACTTGTTCTTTTTTTTTTTTTTCTTAAGCACCACAGTGATTTAGGGTAAAGGAAGAGATGGGTCAAACATTTTATTGTAGGCTAATTCCAAAATAAAAAAGTTATCCACCACTGCAAGGTCTGAATGATCACACACAGAGGCATATCCTGGGGCAGTTGCAACTCTCACAAGCCAGAGAAGACTTGCCAGAACATTGCAACTACTGATACCTGCTGTTACTTTCTCTAGTCCTAAAAATCCATACCTGTGCTTTGGCAGCACCAAGTGGAGTGACCTGAACATCCTAACAGCAGCATTCCAGCTCCTGCCAGTTCCTCCAGCCAGATGAGAAACTTCAAGGGTTTTCACCAAGTTCACTAAAAATTACAGCCACAACACAGAGGCTGGCTCTCACGGGCAGTGGCAAACAGTTAAAGGAAACAGCCTGTAGCTTTTCTTCTCTGTTATTTCTGTCACATAAGGGATGCTGCAGGATAAACAGAGCCAGCAGGAACTTCTGTTATCAAAACATTTTTTAATCAAAGTGCTACTTTCAATTAAATTGTTAGAAATTAATATGAGCTTTAACACAAATAGCTACTTTTTTGTTTCCAAAATATTTAAACATACATGTGAAAATTGTCAATACTGATTTCTCTTACATTTTGGAATTATTTCGTATTATTTTTCTGTAATAGCACTCAATAAAATTACCCAACTTACTACAATACGACAGAAGTCAGCTACCGCATCAACATTTTTAAAATCGGTGAAACCAGCTATTACTCAATAGTGAGAAACTGCAGTTGAAATAAGTTTTTTTAAAAAATGTTTAATTATTTTTTAGAATTCCCAAGTTTCTAAGTCAGACAGAAAATCCCTTTTTGAAAGCAGCGGGACTTCTTATGAAAAAAAGAAATCTGACTTTCAACCATTTCTAATGAAAGTATCTGACTATTCAAAGTGTCCTGTAGAGGAGATCTGCCTTAGATAAAGTTTCAAATGATCATTATAATTAGTCTGGTCTTTCACAGACCCAGGCATTGAATGCATAAAAGTTCCTGCTTTAGGTTGTACTCTCATTTATGCAAGGTGGTGGGATGAGTTCCCAGCTAAAGAGTTTTTTTTAGGCTGTATGTTTTATTGTGAGGCACAGTCTTATTACAGTAGGGATCTATTTCACTTTAATTATTTGATAATGCTTTTGAAGCAACACTCCCTGCTTTGAAACGAGATGCAGCTGACGCTGTTACAGGAGGTTGAACACAAGAGCTGTTGCATCACTTCGCTCAGGCTCTGAGGTCATTTTATGGCTCAGTTTGATGACAGTGGATTCTCCCCAGCTCTTCGAGCACAAAAGTCGCCCATCCAGTTAGGTTATCATGCCATCCTCCCCACCCAACTCCTGCCTTTTCCACAGTCTCCGCATTTGGGCCTTTTGTGGATCTCATAAATCAAAGCAAGCAACATTAACTGCTCGAGCAGCTACGTCGCTATACTGTACATGCTTCGTCTGTACGGCATGAGAAAGAAGAAATCCAGCTAAACAGCTCTCCCATGCAAAAGCAGCCACAGCCCAGCAGCAGTAGGAAGTTACGTGACAATACAATAGCGTGCATCGTGACCAGTGGTGCAGGCGAGTCAGGAGCCAGGAAGCCACAGGCCAGAAGACAAGACAGTATTTCACCAATAGCATTAGCATTACAACAACAGAAGCCTTCAGCGGTTGCATGGCGATATGAGGTCGGGAGTCACACAGACACTTAAACAGGACCACGAAACTTGCAGCACGACCACCTGGGGTGGCAGAGCTGACTGGTTACTGCAGCAGCACCACAGGCTCTGCAGCCTCTTGAGATGCAGCTGCAAGAGCTGGAGACTCCCAGTTGCCACCAAGATCCTAGATCGATTTTTGACAAACACTGAGAGTCGCTTTCCCGTGGTAGAAATTAGAGACTGATAATCGGTGGCATCTCCAACTTCTTCCAGGGTTTTTATAGTTATTTAACATCTAATATAAGGCAAAGTGGGAAAAGCCCTGAGAGTCTGGCTCACAAGCCTTGCAAGACTGCTAACTTCTCATAGAAAGGTGCTGTGATAAAAAGACAAAGAGACCTCTTGATCTGAGCTCTGATACACCAACGCAGCCACAGGGTCCGACTTTATTTCTAAAAAAGCTAATGATTTCATTCCTCATAACCCCCTAAAATAAAAGCTGATGGACACGATCTCTAAATATCATACTTCATTTACATGACCCAAATTAAACATCCCAAAACTGAATCACTGATAACACCTTTGTGACCTAGATTCTGACAAAATCTGAAGTGACAGTCATTGAAATCCATAAGAAATTAAGTCTTTGTGCAATTTTTCAGAGCATCTGTTTAAAAGCATTTGGGAAAGATGAAGAACAGGAAACATTAAGCTGCATTTCCCACTTCGATAATACAGAGAAGACCCCAGGGAACACCTTTCTGGTGGGAAAATAACAAATAAACTGCTTGACTTAATATTGTCCATTGCTCATAAGTTGCACAATTGTGTTCATATCCTGTTAGAATTAAAGTTTTGTTCTACTACATCATTCAGTATGACCATAAAGAAGTATTCATGCTCAGCATTGCCAACTTAGGCCTTACTAATTAGTCACGCCTATTTTCTCAGTTAATTTCTTAAGTACTTCAACACAATTTGAGGTGAGTTGACAGAAGCTATAATGACAACAAACGCACAAGTTGCTTTGAGTTACTGCTGAGAAGACAGCGATACTCAAGGACTGAATTACTCAAGAGCACCTTCCCCATTCACTGCTCAGGGGATGCTGAGTCACAGCACCCAGGACCCACATACCTCTTCAGCTCAGTCCAGAAGATACCACCTATTTAACACTAACGTGTGGGAGACAAGGCGATCCCATTCTAGAGGCTTTAAAGTGGGATCTACACCACCAGTCAAGTGTGCAATTGTGCATGTGGGCTAACAGCCTCCACATAATGGAACTTATCATGCTCCTAAAGCAAAAGAAGAAAAGGCCCTCAAGACATCTTCAGCCCTTGTTCTTCATTAACACTCACATTTTACTCACATTACTTTTTGATTACAGCTGTGGGCTTTTCCTACAAAGACATGGGGGCACAGAGGTAAGTATGAAGTATGAATTTGTAATTGCAGCTGAGTGACCATCACTAGTTAATGAAAAGCAACAGGCTAAAATGTTCTCTGGCGGTGCCTAAGGGCTGGACTGCTCTTTGGAAGTGCCCAGCTCTCTCCAGTGACTATGATTTTCATCCTACATAACTCTGACACTTTAGTTATTTACCTACAGCTAGAAGCTGGTTTCCCTCCCCCATTTTTATTTTGGAAAACATTTGTACACAGTATAGCAAAGGAGGGCAGCCAGTAGGTGTGCAGCAGCAGCACCTATAAAGTATTTTTAAAAATCCCACTAACAGTGATCTAACTATTCATATACTTTATCTGGACACCTATTTATGCATGGCTGGCACTATGCCCAGGTGGCCAAGAAGGCCAACAACATCCTGAGCATGTATCAGAAGCGTGCATCCGCATAAGGTGGCCAGAAGAACAAAGGAAGTGGTTGTCCCGCTGTACTTGGCACTGGTGAGGCCCCACCTCAAATACTGTGTTCAGTTTTGGGCTCCTCACTACAAAAAAGACATTGAGGTGCTGGATCATGTCAAAGAAGAGCAATGAAGCTGGTGAATGCCTCACCAGCTTCATTGCTCTTCTTTGACATGAGGAGCAGCTGAAGGAACTGGGGTTGTTCAGCCTGGAGAGGAGGAGTCTGAGGGGAGACCTTATCACTCTCTACAACTACCTGAACAGAGTTTGTAGCGTGGTGGGTGTTGGTCTCTTCTCCCAGGTAATGAATGATAGGAAGAAAGGAAACAGCCTCAAGTTGCACCAGGGAAGGTTCAGATTGGATATTAGGAAAAATTTCTTAACTGAAAATGTTTTCAAGCATTGGAACAGGCTGCCCAGGGAAGTCACCATGCCAGGAGGTATTAAAAAGATGTGTAGATGTGGTACTTGGGGTTTAGTGGTGGACTTGGGACTGACAGGTTTCTGATTGGACTCTATGATCTTAAGGGTCTTTTCCAACCTAAATGATTATATGGACATAAGACTGGTTGGGGACTTCTATCAACTGACCTCGCAAGCAAGATTACGAATCAAGCATCAATACTTGAACTCCACCATGGATATAAAGGAAGTGTTGTAGTGCCTCAAGCAGAGGGGATTAGGGCTTGGAACATTTAGACTGCTTCAGATAAATCTCAAAGAAAATGAAGCATAAGGCAAAGCTTAGCCTGTGATCTGTGGATCTGTTGTCCTTTTCTGACTTACAAATAAATGAAGTAAGGAGATATCTCAACATAACTATAATAAGCTGTGGTGGGTTGACTCCAGCCAGCAGTTAAGCACTAACACAACTGCTCACTCACTCCACCCCCAGGCAGCAAAGAGAAAAATCCAGCAAATTCTTGGGTTGAAATAAAAACATCTTAATAAGCAAAGGAAAGAGGAAAAGAAACATCTGATCAAAGGAAATCACTTACTGTCTCTCAGAAGCAAAGGGATGCCTAGCCAGTCTCAGAGCAACAGCTACCTTGGAATAGTCCACTCTCAAGCAAAGGCAGACCTCAAGACCGGAGAGTGTCTTAACTTGACACATTTGAAGAGTGAGGTTATCCATTTGGGTTGAGAACAGATGCTCCTTCGGACTGCAGATTTCTGTAGGTGACAACAGTTAGAGTAATCCAGATAAGGTCTACATAAGATATTTAATGAAAAGACAACTGCTCTGCATTGATAAAGTTTTGGCTTCGTATCCAACCTTAGATAACCAATGTAAAATAGAAAAAAAATACAGTTTTAAGTTGGAGAAGTTTTTTTATTCAGATCTGGAGTGAGATGCTATATCATATCTCCCAAACTTTTCTGCGCAATGGAATAGGGGATACTAAAGGAGGACTTCGGAAAAAAAAAAAAAAATCAGATATTCAGATAAACTCATCTGGATTAGATGCTCTGAACAAGCAGAAGTGTCAGACCTCCGAACAGAGAGCAGCATCTCCAGGATGGTGTTGAGAGCGAAGATCAGGTGTAGATACGCAGCTGTTGCTCCCATTTGAAAGAGTGCCACCTAAAGGCTGACTGTAGGAAGAGCACACAGAAACAATAAACATTTATGTGGGCCTCAGAAATCCCATGGAATTACTTATATCATGAATGAAGCAATTTCACGATCGTTGGGCTGAAAAAAAAATAAAAATCAGTGGATTCACCAGTATTTCAGAATACTTCAATGACTTACCATCTTGTTCGCTTTGGGGGTGGGTCACCATCAGCAAGGCGGGCATTAAAAAAAAAACTCAACCATCTATTCAGCTACCTATTTCCACAGGACTTCTAAGGATTTGTCTCTGGTAAGTCAAATTCATTTGGAATCAGCCACAGGCTAAAAAAAAAATATATTAGAGCAGAATACATATGCACAGAGAACATGATCTCATTAAGTCTTAATGCCTTAAAAAAAGCCAGGAAAAAAAAAAAAAGAGAGAGAGAGAGAAAACATTACAATTTCTTGCAAATTTATTTCAAATTAATCCTACCTATCATCCTAAGGGAAACAAGGTCCACATAATAAGCCTTTGTGGGATACTGGCGCAACAGTTTGGGGATTTCACATTGACCACTGAGTCAGGGAAACAGTATAAAGCATTGGGAAAAAATCTGATATTAAAGGCAGAGAGTAAATGTACTGGTGACTGATAAGTGCATTAAGCATATGTACTTTTGTGCCACTCAGAGCTGGATCCATAAATACTTTTTACTTCCTACGCTGCCTGTGAATATTTCTAGAAACACAGTAACACAGGAAAGAAAAAGAGAGATTGGTTATTGCTATTTCTATTGACAGCCCAATACTGATTTCCCCTATCATTTCCAAGTTTTTCCAGCATCAGTGGGACATACCTTAAAAGCCACAGCATTTGCTAAACAATGCACTTTTTAAAAGGTAATCAAACTTCCCAGTGCTTCTGCTAAGCATGAGTACTGACCCAAGAGGATACAAAAAATAAACACACCAAAGCAGTTCTCCTGTCATTGAAAACATGGACCCTTTGAATTTAACAAATCCATGAAAGCAAAAACACTATTATGCCTCTAGAATAATTACATTTCAATCAGCAGCCGAGACCTGACAGTTAAGTAGAGAGGTAGGGGATTTTGCCCCCAACAGTTGACCACAGAATAAACATCCCATGACAGTTGCATAGACAATGGACAGCAAATAGTGAGAGAAATCCTGAATCGGCTGCTAATTGAATGGAGCTGACTTCCATTTCCTGACGTGTACTGTGAACTCTACAGGACTGGGACCTCTGCATGTAACCCCAGGTATGTGCCATGTGGCATCAGTTCAACCAGAATACATGTTCTTCTGATTTTTTCCCCCTCATTTCTTCCTGACATACTGCTTTAATGCTACTGACACATTTTAAATGAACCAGTGATGCAATATTTTCCTTAAAGCATCATATGCATCATTATGCAGAATCCAGTAATGGCTCCACAGTGAAGGTGCAATTTGCAGATAAAACATGCTTAAACTTGCTGTGTTTCACAATGGAGTTGTGAATTCAGCTGTCCAGATGTCGTTTTCTAGAACACCTTATTACAAAACATGGGCTAACTTCTGTAGACAAAGCAGTCACAAAGTGCTTGTAAAATACACTCCCATCCACTCTGAAGCTGCTCCCCTGCCAAGCTTCTCACTTCCAGCTCTGCATTTTCAATTTCCCTGATTTTCTAGCAGGAAAGAAAAAAAAAAAATTCCTGGGAAAAAATTTTAACAGCAGGGGAACCGCATTGCTTTACTGGTGAGTTGGGAAATAATCTTAGCATCTGGGGAACTCCATTGCTCTTCAATGTTAGTGACTGGCTGCATGGCAGAATGCTAAAGGAAAAAATATCTCCACACTCTATGTTTAAAGCATGGATGTGCCTGCAGTGAGTCTGCTAACTCTGACGAGGGCATAACCATTCTGCAGTTGTACAATGGTTGCATCAGAGTTTAGGTTTAGGTGCATATAGCTGCCTTGCGTTGGGAAGCCTTAATGCCGGAGATGGAAAATAATGTGTTGCAAAGTGCAGAGACTGGTTAACCTCACAACAATGGTGCAGAAAGCTACTTTAATTTCCACTTGTTACAAAGCAGAAGGAAATGCTTGTGGGGGTCAGCTTTGGCAGGGCCAGTACCCATAATTAGCTTTATAAGGAATTTTTTCCCCCACTGGAGTTATGTAATTATATTTTTTGTTTCTTTTAATGCTAAAGGTTGCATGTAAAATTTAGTTGCATGTGATATTGCAGGATTTTTTTGTTTTAAGAGAAAAAGATTTGAAGTTCCGTCCACCATTTTCTGACCAGTTTTCATTCTTCTCCAAGTTATCACACCTAGTTAATCAAGCTTTGCAGCTCTACATATTTACCCCTAAGGTAAACAACACCCTTGGCTGAAACTATATGAGGTATGAATCACAGCCTCTGTGGAATTCTCATCACAACTTCTGGTTTGCAGGACATTACACAACTCTTGGCAGACTTGAGCCGACTTAAGTGTGGTCAGCAACCCAATAACCAGTTCACAAACAAGATAACAAAAAAAAAAACACCTATGCACCAACAGCACTGTTGAGCTTAACTACAGTTGTGGATAGATTATAGAATTGCAAGAGGCAAAATCATGGGCATGATTACACATCCACAGAAATACCACAGAGAAGACGAGTACACGACAAAACTAGTCCTTAGTAATTTACAAAGCTTATGGTTTGTAACAGAATGTTTCATGGGTCTCTCCTGTATTACTAACCCCAATTCTAACTGACACACTTTGCCCTGAAATTGAAAGTTCCTTCCATCACATACAGTTCATTGCAGAGAGATTTGCTCAGATATTTGCAGGAAACAGATTAGTAATAATGACTTTATAGCATGCCCTCTAAATACAGCAGCCTACAGACAAATGAAGTTACAGTTCCTGTAGCTCAAGGTCTTTTCTTACAATATTATAAGACTATAAACACAGCAGGTGATGCCTTGTTGAGCAGTGGGTGGAGAGTCATTGCAGAGTCACATAAGAGGGCATTACCTCCCCTTAACACATTTGAAAAATTTGATGGGTAAAAAAAGGCATGCAGGTATGCCTGTCGGTGCTGAAGCAGAGACTGTAAAATTCAGTCACTTTCAGGACAAAGTTTCACTCATTGTCACAAAAACACCAGTCATGATGGCCTTAGTGGGGGAGCGATCTGTGCTGTGAAAATGGTGAATAGACCATCTTGTATAAACTATCTTGTATTTATATTTCTTCTCCTTTCCCTTCAAACACATACATGAATCACCCAAATACATAGTTCATAACCTCAGAGACCATCAGAAATAGGATCTTCCAGACAGTAATTGCTCAAACATGTCTATACACTGGGTATAGCCATCTGTGGGTGAATGCCCACTTCTGACATAGATGTCATTTGATTTACATGCATGTCTTCATGCCCACAATGTCTCAAGCTGTTGCCATCAAGAGTATCTTACCTCTAAGACAGGGAATGGGAAGGAAAATGAAACTGCCCTGGTGTATTACCAGGTGAAAAGATAGTAGTCTGTTTCCACACCTTCATTTAGAACACAATACTTTCACCAAAAAACCACACCCAGCCAATTTGTAAAGACATCACTCCTGATCTAATGCTTCACAGGCAGCATGGATTCTCTCAGGGCCCACTGTGCTGCAGGAGAAGTATATACACCAAATTATCACGGCTATGATTCTTAAATGGGACTCAGGTGAAGGAGACTGGAAGGAGAGTAAGTGCTGTCCCCAAGCTGCAAGAAGGCCTGTAGTGTAGAATAGGCCTGTAGTAGAATAGGCCTATTCACCACATCAGCATGAAGCAGGAGCAACAAGGTCCGTGGCTGAACTTCTGTTACAGCAGAAGTGAAGCTGAATCATAGAATCTTAACGGTTGGAAGAAGCCTTTAACATCAAGTCCAACCTTTAACTTAGCACTGCCAAGTTACTACTAAACTATGTCCCTCAGCACTACATGTACAAAGGCCATTTTCTCTTCTCCTATTGCTCTGCACTTGGGAAAGACCAACTCTGTTCAGATAGTTGTAGAGCACAATAAGGTTTCCCCTCAGCCTCTCTTCTCCAAACTAAACAACCTCAGTTCCCTCAGCTGCTCTTCATAAGGCTTGTGCTCCAGACACCTCACCAGCTTTGCTCCCCTTCTCTGGACATGCTCCAGCACCTCAATGTCTTTCTTGTAGTGAGGGCCCCAAAATTGAACACAGTATTTGAGGTGTGGCCTCACCAGTACAGAGTACAGGGGGACAATCACTTCCCTAGTTCTACTCACCACATTGTTCCTGATACAGGCCAGGATGCTGTTGGCCTCCTTGGCCACTCTGTTCACCACAACTCTTTGGGGCCTGGCCATCCAGCCAGTTTTTCACCCACTGAAGAGTATGCCCATCATAGGCACGAGCAGCCAGTTTCTCCAGGAGAATGCTATGGGAAACAGCGCCAGAGGCTTTAGTCTAGGTAGATAACATCCACAGCCTTTCCCTTGTCCACTAAGCAGGTCACCTTGTCATAGGAGGAGGTCAGGTTATTCAAGCAGAACCTGCCTTTCATAAACCCATGCAGACTGGGCCATCTCACTTGATTGTCCTGCATATGCCACAAAATGACACTCAAGATGATCTGCTCCATAACCTTCCCCAGCACCGAGGTCAGACTGACAGGCCTTTACTAAGACTTCTGCTCCGCAGAGCCGGCTTAAACATGTACAACGCCAGGCCACAGCAGAGATCTGCCCTCTGTCCTACCTACCCCTTACCACAAGATCCTGATCCCTCCTTCGCCTTCGCGCAGCTGCAATTTATCCAGTGCTGCCCTGGGCAACCTAACAAAGAAGCATAAGTTTTACCTTCACAGCATTGTGGTGGTGGCGGCATTTTAAGTTTCATTCCACTTTGGATCAATGCAGTTATCTTGCAGACCTGTGTTCGGGAGGTGGCTGGACATGCAGTCAGAAGATCTGCTGCCACAAAGCAGTTTGCCTTTGACACTGGAAAGGGAGATGCACAAGCAGTTATTTTCATATGAAGCCACTATATTCTTAATAGAGTATAGAATCCCATTAGCCATTTTATATTGTTTCTTACCTACTTCAGGCTTCAAAAAAATCCACAACAGAATTCTTACTACAAAAATCTTCCTAAGTGTTTTATTTTATACACGTAAGAATTAATGTTTTAGTTATACAGCAGCACCAACAACAAGCGCAATGAATTACAAAATCTTAGTTGCAGCACTATATCTGTAAAGAAGCTTCAGCTCGAGAAGCTTCTTAGCTACTTAGACCATAACTCCATCTATGGAAGAAAAGAAACCCATATTTTTGTGAATGCAAACAGTTCCTTATGCATGGTCATCTAGCAAACACACAAAAGAAAGGCTACCTTATCTGTAATACCCGTTTAAATAAATTAGTGGGTTTGCAGGTGCAGGCAGTATGCTCTTTTTTGAGGATGGTCATAGTTGGAAGATCAGGTTGTTAAGAGCCTGAAGTACCAGACTAATTTGCTTAGTTCAAATCAAAACCAAAAGGTGTTTTTTTTTTTAAACTGTTTTTCAAGTGATTCTGCTGAAGGGACAACAAAGCGAGGAGATTGCAAATTAAGTGAGAGTCAATTCACTTGCACAACTTCCAATTCTTACTAATATAATCAAAACCACAGTTCTTCACCTTGACAGGTTTGCCACTTATTTTCTTACTTGAAGTGGAGTTTTGACATTTTTAAGTCTTTTTAGGACACAGCTCTGGTGTCATTTTGCTCATCCTCCCCTTCATCGGGTGGGCCTGCATAAACACTAGCCATGAGGTTTCCTTTGTTGGCTCGGCCTGTAACTTTCACTCACAAGCTCTCAACCTGTTCATGACTATTTTTCTAAGACAGTTTTGTGAAATCCTGCCATTTTTTATACGTTTAATGACTGTATGAAGAAATTCCATGAACTCTATATAATAAATCATGCTTCCAACTGGATCATTCCTTTGTTCTTCCCACACCCTTTGGAAACCCATTACTCTAGGAATGGCTGCCAAGACTTATTTTTCTGCAACTCAACACATGGTTTCCTACAGAATAAGCAGTAGCTTAATACTCCAAACTCATTGAAGTACTAACTTCCTGCAATATTCTGCTAGGTTTATAATGGAGATATATATAAACTTTCTTTCCTTTTTCTCCATACCTCAGAAATTAATCATTTTATGCAAGGTTACAAAAACCTGGAAAAGAGAAGGAAAAAAGCAATCCTGAAGAGCTGTTGCCTCTTGCACATAAATTAAGCTACTTTGGTGGGTAAATCCAGGTTCATTTAAATGCTTATCACCTTATACAGATCATTCACTCTGAACATTTATGAAGAACTAGAATAACCCAAGTTATCCTGCCACAGGGCAAATAAAGTGCTGTAAAAAATAAAAAGCTGCTGTTACTCAGAACTCAGTTTCTCTACTTTCTTTGACATCTTCAGTTGATTCCTAGAGTGCAGCCAGCACACCTTTGACACGTGTACGATAGTGCTCTTGTCTCTACTTGCTGCTCACACAATTGGCTCCATCCCACTCCCAGGTACTTTTTGTCTGCAAACACAAGCCATGTGTGGCTCAGACCTCGTCTGCGCCAGAGTCTTGCCCAGATGGACCTCAAGCCCACAGCATGAATAACAGCAAGTGGAGTAATCCAGCCAGGTTTTAGAATACTGAAATTGTTTGGTTTTCTGTTAGGAGTCCCTGGATCTCCTGGAGCTACCCTAGTAGCTTCTGGGAGCCCAAAGCCAACAATCAAAAGCATCAGACAGAGCCAGGACTACCAACAACAGCTCAGGGCAAGGGCAACCACCTTGCACCTGGCCCCAAGATGCACTAGGAGCTAGATGCAATGACCAGGACTCAGTGAAAGTTGTACAACTGGGATTTTTCCATAGGTGTGGTTTAGACAGAGATTTTGAGGAACGCTTTTGAGAGAGGAAAGATAAGGCAGCTAAGTGAATAGCTGATCATAGAAAGATGGAACAATCAGGATCCTGTGCCCATTTTACAATGGTATTACGATATAAATTAAAATAAATCAATTACAATTTTAATACTATTCTGTATTAGCATTGCCACAGCACCAACATGAGCCACGTATGACCCTCAAGTGCTATACACAAAATATGTGTCTCAAATTTTGTGAGTTCTTTTGGACAATACGAGAGACTGAGAAGAACAGGAATAAGAGAAACTGAAATGAGAGCCCAGGTAGCACTCTTAGGATAACAGTTGGTAACAACAGTTCCAAGCCTCTGCAGACTCTCTCTAGAGTAGGATATGAAATATTTTTAATTATTTCACAGAACTACTCTGAGATGAGGTTGCTTAAATGGTCCAAATTTCTTTCACCAAGAAGAGGGTCAATAAAAAAATTGTTGTGGGGTCTTTTTCCTCCATTATCCAGCAAACTTCCAGTATATGTCCCTGTGTACGTATATAAACATGTTTAATTGTGGAATACAGAAATTCTCCTCTGATAAGATTTCATGAAAGACCTCATTCATAGAAAGTGTTCCAATGGACCCTGCATTATATATTAAAAAGACTAAAAAGGATGCATGAGTTATCAAATCCAACAGGCGCAGAGAGTGACAGAATAACCAAGAAAAGTTACATGAATTTCCTTTCCCTAAACCACCACAAAGTAGGACCACAAAACATTTCCCAGAACCTCATGATAAATTTAGTCTATGTAAACCAAACGCCAAAATTACAACTTAGAAAAGACTACATCATAGAATCAAGGATGCTACCTTCATGTTACCTACATCCTGGCAAGAGAAGGAAATTTGGCAAGTAAAATTCCATGGTGCTCCAAAGTAGTTCATAACCTGCAGAACACCATAGGATGGTGACCAAAAAACCTCAAGTTGAGAAATTCCCTTTTGAACACCAATATGGTAAGCTGTTAGGCATTCTTGGCAAGTAAGCAAGTGTTTGACATCAGGAAAAACACTGTGTGGCTAATTTGGATTACAAAAGGGTATGAATCATGAGAAGTATATGATTAGGTGAGTGCACTCTGTCTCAGAACAATCAGTTTTTACCAACTAGGCCTTCCTTAGAATAAAGCTAAGATACTAGAAAGACAGACTGGCCTGCAGGCTATTTTTATATACACCTTGTTTCCTGACTAACATTCAGGCTGCATGCATACCTACTCTTGAAAATATACAGCAAGAGCAAGACTAAGGCACTCATGAGAGCTCCTCCTTGGACATCCCTCCCATTTTCAGGGCTTCCTTCCCCATTGGCATTCCTTTGTGAGAGACCTCTAACCCTGCGACTCAGCAAAATAAAACAGAAACCCAAGCTTACCAACTTCCCATTTCTCATGAATATTCCTTTATTTTGGGATGTTAGGCTTATTTCTCCTTAATAACTAGGCTTGAAACTAAATGCCAGGACAAAAGACACTTTCCTCGTACCTGGCAAGAAGCATTTTAATGAGACTGAGGAAGATACGCCACATAGTGCGCAGACTTGCTTGTGAACAATTACCCAGCTATAACATGGAGTTTCAAATTATTTCCTAAACTGGTAAGTAGCAACCTCAAAATTAATTTTTGGGGTCCCATATCTTGTTCCTACAAAGAAATACTGCCATTGTAGAAGAAGTTATGGAGAAGCTGTGCTTTAAAAGACTCCACTGTAATGCATAACAAATTTGAGTAGATAAAGGTTTTGGAGGAAAAACATTCCACCTTCCCATTGATATCCTAGTATGTCCACAGTGTCCAAGCATCTCTGATTAGGAAAGGACATCAAAACCATGAAAGTACAAGTAAATCAAACCATACAGTTCAATTCAGATTCACATCAGAAAAAAAAGGAACAATTCAAGAGGAACAAAGGGAACTTCCACCCTACTACAAAAAAAAATTTCAAAGACACAGTGGCAGGCTGAAAGTCAGCTAAAGCAAGAATACTTGAAGATCTTATGTGGAAATATATACAAAAATCACTCAGCAAATATGACAGATGTCCAAATCCTAAAAAGCAGGTAGCTGTACACCACCAACTACAAAGAAAAATTATAATATTAAGTTTTTATTTCTCTTATTTCAATTTCAGGAAACAAGTGCTAAGGACATAAAGGATACATCCTTTCAGATATCAAGGAAGGTTAATCACTCACGGTCTAAAACACATCTAAAAAAATCCGTTTTGAGCCATGCTTCCTCAAAGAAAAGTCTCACAATGAAGAAATTATTTTCTACCGCTGTGTGACACCAGTCAGAGATGGACTTGATAAGTCACTTTCTCACTGCCAGGTATTCTGATGTAATAAAAGAAATGATGCTATATACATTGACATTTTGCTTACCTTTTATTAAAATAAGGAAAAATATATCAAGACAAGTCTTCATAAGAAAAATTGTGAAAAGCACTTAGCAAAACTAATATTTATTGGAAGAGAAACATTAAAAAAGTATACCAAATCATATTCATTTATAACCCTTTACATCATTTCAGATAAGACATCTTTCCTGTCGCCAGTTTTCAAGTACAGAATCAGTACATTCAGCTCAATGTAAAAGCCAAAAAAGTAAACAGTGGTTGCTTGCCACCTTTTCACATTAGATATTTTCAATTGTATAATACAGTATTTTTCTCTAAGCATTCTGCAAATTGAGGTGAATACCATCCTGCAGCACAGCAGCATATAACATTGTGTTTTATTCATTCACATTTCTAACGTGTACCTACCTTGAATATCAGTGTTTGTAAAAATATATAGACACACACAAACCTTCTTGAACAACAATCTAGCTGAATTGCAGGCCTAAGAGTAAGGAAAAAATATTTAAGTATTCTCTTCAAAGGAGCCTTCCTTCCTCTTACACAGAAAGAGAAAGATGAGACTTGAAGCATTTTTAAAGTTTCATCAGCTTGTGATGATCAGACTGTAGAAAGAAGTAACACAATCCAGTGACGTGTCTTCAATTATTAAATATTTAAAAAGGAAACTACTATTTCCTCAAAAACAAATGGTTTGTTGTCTTTGAGACAATGAATGGCAAAAATGGAAAACAGATAATGACTGTTCAGTCTTGGAAGTACATTGGCATAAGCCAGTAGCAAGTCGGAAGCAAAAGGACACACTTCCTCTTTCAGTGCATAGTTACAATCTGTGGAGTTCCTTGCCACGTGATGTAAATTGTAGAAGTTTATGGAGGGAGGATCAAAAAGCAAGAAAGATAAAGGTATAGAAGAAACACTGCTGCACTTTTGACAACAAGAGCTCCTTCACAAATTAGTAGAGTTTGGAAGATTATCTCCAGATGCTTGAACTGTTTGAATAGATCTCCCTAGTCATCTGGTATCAGCCACTGTAACATGAGATACTGGGCTGGATAATTCCCTACTCTTCCCCATGCGACAAAGCAACATCCATGTTGTACTGTACATCCCTTGGGCTTTCATAAGAGCATCTGTCATCTGGAATGACTTTCCAGTGGTGCATGTGCTACTCCCTTCCAAGAAGACAGTTTCCAGCGATTAGTTTCCATTATTCTGTCTTGAACAATGTGGTTTTCATACACAGCAGCCTGTCTGTATCCTTAGCTACAGAAGCTGCTCAGGTATTGGAAGTATTGATTACTTTCTTCAACTTTCTTCTTTGCAGAGCCAAGTTCAGTGCTTTGAAGAGAGTGTCCTTGCTGTTCAGAACATTGTAGCGATTCACTTCCACCAACCTGCTGAAATCATTCGGCTCAAAGGTGAAGTTTAGTGTACGGTAGGGAGAATCTTTTGCCTCAATGACAAAGTCACCAAAAGACTTCTCTTCTTCTGACTCACGTTTAACTCCTGCAGCAAGAAAAAATAAAAACACAACACCCACACACAAAAAACCCCAACTGTGACAGTTATTTTAGTTGGATTCTGCAAGCAGGTTATTTGAGATCAATCTATTGAACCATAACTTTTTCCCCAAAGCTCCTTTTCAGAGATTTCCTTCAGGAAATCCAAAATGCTTGGAAGCTGCGGGTAAAAATATTATTACCCTTTCTATTCCCACCAGACCCCAAATATATAGGACTAAAATATATTTTTGTTGTGATAAATTGCTTCATGCATCCATCAGTTCTTCCTAGAAGTGCCGTTCTACACTGAAATAAAAGACCTTAATACCCTGAGCTGAACTGACCTTAGGAGAGTAGTACATACTCTTCAAAATACGGCAACTTGCGTTTTGAGCACCCTGCCGCTTAAATTTAAAAACCAAGATGAATGTTAAAGAAATTTGCTAAAAACACTATTGCTTGTTGCTGTTATTGAAATAGTATTCTTCAGCCATATTCAAGCACAACACTTTGAAACTCTTCATCACTGATGAGGAAATGCAGCCATGGTGTGACAATCATTATACTATTAATACAGATAGCATTAACAGTGTACCTTACACCTCCCCTGCCTGCATCAGTACTGCATACTTCTTTCTTAGATCATCTTTAAGGTCCATTGCAACTCTAACCACTCTATGATTCTATGGATTCCAAAGGTTCTCTTCAGGAGGCTGTTTACTCCCAGCATCGGAGAAATAGGACACTGAATTTTGTCTGTATCTTCTTAAAAGTATAGCTCTGTGTTTCATCCCAGTGCTCTTGCTTGATGGTCTGAGGTGGGCCTTAGAATCTATATTAATCACATTAAGTGACCCAAGGATTGCTTGTCACTTGACCTTACGCTACAAGGGCACAGGCCACAGTGGAAGCAAATCCTGTCTTAAATGAAAGTAACGGTTTAATAAGTACAGGATAATACTAAGAAGAATGAAAGGAGGGACACTGAGCATATTGAATTCCGCCATCAAGGCACCCAAAAGTTCTTAATTTTAAAATATCTCTTTAAAATATCGCTTCCTTACCTGGAGCTTTGTATTTCTGGAAGGTGTCATTCACCAATGGAAAATGGAGCACAATTGGAGCCTTTGGATTATTATCATCCACAAACATGTAACACTCTTTTGGCTTCTTTTCATCTTCCTCACTGAATTCAATTTTTGGAAAAGGAATTTCCCGCTCCTCACAGTATTTCTGAGTCAGCTCTAAAACCTGTTGTCAAAGAACAAAATATTTTGATAGAATACCAGCAACACCTCTAAGACTATTTAACTGCAATCTAACAGAGAGAGGCTTTCACAGAAAAGTGACAGAAATGCAACTGCTAAATTGGAAAAAACAACTTCTCTGGCTGGTGATACAGAAGAACAATTAAGAACAGAACTAAGATCTGCTACCAAACATCAGTTTGCAGCTGAAACTCTTTTTATATTTTGTTACTCTAAATATATACACCTTGACTTTTCTGCGCTTAAAAAATAAACACCTGTGTATACAGAAAATAACTTGTTGAATGACGAAAATCACCAATAGCCACTTTTCCATTAGATGTGTTCAGCTATGTAACAATGATATTATGAATTAAGCAAACACTTATTTTAGGAGTGATCTATTTAGGCTTCTGAAAAGTTTTGAATCTTATTACCTATATCACTTTCTATCTCCTCATGATATTCGCAGTAAAAGCATAGTACAATAACATTTGAAAGAGCTAAGAATTTATTGTAATGCACTTTCATTAGTGTTTCTATTCAACATCTGCTGCCATTGTGAATATGATTCTGCGCTTCTGTCTTGCTGAAATAATGCTCAGCTGTACCTCTCACCTCAAACGGAGCTTCCCAGGAAAAATTGAATGACAAGATAACATCCACATCTCTCTCTGGCTGAAGTGCCAAAGGAAAGGGAGAGTTGATAGAAAAGCCACCATCCACTAAGTACAAGCTCTCTTCCATGGGGGTCAGCTGGTTGGGAAACGCATCCAGGTGAGTGCCTAGAAGACACTCCAATTAACACAAGTAAGTATCATGATTCATTACACACCTCTCAGTAGAAGCAATAAACAAAGCTTATGCTAGGGCTATCAAAAGAAAAAAAGACATTCTGACATACACATTGATCTGAGACTGGCCTGTAATGTCTGATGATCAATTTGCTTTATATGACAGAGTATACATTATGGACCAAATTTATTGCTACTGTGTAAGAAAGAATAAATTCCGCGACTAGTGGAACGAAGTCAAGCTTACTGATGTCTGTAGCTGCCTGTTACAGAATATTAACACACTTTGTTATATCCCAGATACAGACAAACTCATTTACCTCCCCAAGCCAAAAATTTCTTGACATTAACGTAATCTTTATGAAGATACAGTCCCTGCATGAAGTTGAAGGTTTCTCCACACGTGACACGGGACGTGAAGAAATCCTGGAAAATTTGTAACAAGGGGCCCCCAGGTATAACCAAGCGAGTCTTCAGTCGTGTTGGATCTCGGAAATGGAATCTTCGGCAGTCGTCTGCAGAAGTCACAGAGGGATGCAGAACACACAGCCAAACATTTGCATAGCTCCAACAGCTTTTTTTTCCTACAATGTTTAATCATTAGTCCTAAGTCTGAATTTGTCCTCTAGTACGAAAGTATTGTAAAGAAATTTAAGTGAGCTGCTTATTCTACAGTTGGATAATTTACCTCCCCTGTTTAAAGGGAATAGCATTACTCATAAATCCTTGTCCATGTTAATTTCAAATCCACACCAAGAAACCCTTGTTACCAAGTGACAACCACTTCTGTCTCATGGATGACTACAGTCATCCATAGACAGTAACGTTTATAGTTACAATAACAAAACTGTAGGGGGAAAAAAACTAGGGCTGCAAAAGCAGAGAAGGAAAAGAAGGTATCTCCCCTCACTTACTATGAGGCTATAACTACGCATCTGAGCAACTCTCAGCCTTTAATACACTTCCTTTTCACTGCTAGGGAGGCAACAAGCAAATAGAGAGCAATGCATAAACATACAACCAGTTTATCCAAAGTTACCCAAATCAGTAGAAGGAGGGAAGTGAAAACCTATTTTCTAATTCCCGCTTAGAAGTCCAGCTTCTGTTCTTCCTCTTCTCATGATTAAGACCCCTGCACTCCTGTATATGTTTAAGATAGCTCCCAGAGCTAATTCAAATTTATAGTCAAGGTCAAATTTTGAGAAGAGGAACAGAAAGTGTACCAAAAATTATAGTTGCTCTCTTCGTTGTATGTGTGATGGAAGGGATATACAGTATTGGCGTCTGTCCAAATCCACCCTTTATGCTAATCTTGAAAACTACAAACAGCACAGTTTTGAGTCATATTTTTTGTATAATCATTCCAAAACCAGTAATCCTTTAAAAAAATCCAAGTATTTTTAAGTATATTCTTACCTACAACTTTGATAACATCTTTGAAAGAGTCTAGAAAGCCCAGTCCCAGACCAACAACCTTCAGACAGATATCATCCAAGCTTGCAGCAAAGGCACTGCCCCACATTCCTGCAGGAGAAATATAGATTAATATTCAAAAGGCTTTTAATTATGGATAGGCAGTCCATAACAGTCTGCTTGCAGACTCAAGAACAGACAACTGTAATACTATGAAACTACATCTAAACCTTTGGAGAAAGAGCTGACATTTTCCCCTTCTTCAAATTCTTTAGGAAGAGACAAAAAGACATAGGTTTAAGTTAATGAGTCCCAAAAGCAGCGTGGCTCCTTATTGTCTCCCCCTTTTATTCACTACTTTAACATCATACCTTGTAGAAAACAAATCCTAGGCTCTGGATGTTTCTGGACGAGGCGTCCCATGAAGAACTCACTGTCAAAATCCTCTGTTCGGATAAAAGCACCATATTTGCGAAACCCAACTTCATAGGGAGTAAATTCGCACCATTCTAAGAACAAGTCAACAGGATATTTACTCATCTCACAGTAAACATAGGTAAAAATAGTCATTTGAGTTCTGCTTTACACAATGGAAACAGAAGGGATTCTCCCTCCATTTATTTCACCATCAGTATGGATTTCCCTGTCAGTATTCTCAGTGAGCCTCTTTCCTAAACATGATTAATAAAAACTCTTTTACAGGCTTTCATTGACCCTATAGAACTACTTTCAATTCAAAAAAACCTCCTTTCTTCCTGGCTTTTTGGGAAAAAAAATCCCATCTCTCTCCATCATCACTTTCACATTGCAGAAATAACCTGCCTCTTTTACTTTCACTTTAAACCCTTCTGATGGTTAACTATTACAGTACAGCTTCAAACCCCAATTGATCCACTCTCTCAGACTTCATTGTCTCCTTATCAAAGTGTGCCCTCATGCTTGAAAGCTTTCCACAGATATCTACAAGTCAAATACATTGTCATACATAAATTTCTCCAGAAAAATAAAAAAAAAAAAAAAAAAAGCCCCATAGTGGTACACAGATGGACACAAGCATTTGTGTTCCTGACTCACTACATCTGTCCTCGCTTGTTGCACCATATTTAAAGTTTCAAGTGACCTGCAATAAGGACTGGCCTTCATTTTTCACCATAATTGTATAACCAGAAAGAAACCAGGCTAAATACTACAGTTTCAACGATGTTGCCAATCCATCCTTTTACATGAATTCTACACATGCTGATGATCTGAGACTATGAAAGTAGGTTACCTAATTACCAAGGATTTCAGTTCTCCACTTCAGACACAGACTCGTGTATTATAAGAACCTTTCCTCTCTGCTCCTGAAAGTTTCAGGCACTTTCTAGCAAAACATGTGGAGTGGCCAGCAGAGTTCAATCTCATTACTCCCTCATAGCCATTTGCTATCAGGACGATAACACTCTGCCAATCACTATCCTAATGCCTCTTGCACTACTATCTGCTGCTTGAGACAAGTTTCCTGTTTTCAGCTACTCACTACCCAAGGAAAAAACGGATACGTAAAAGGAATTTACGGATTTTGGCAAACATAAATAAATTTGGCCTGTTCATACCTGCAAAGTCACCACTGCTGATGTTGGGTCTCACATTGACAGCCGCATAGATAGGATAGGGGTTTTGGGCCCATTTCACTGCTTCTTGCTGATCAGACAGCTTTGATGGATCTTCCTGGTTACAAGCAAGGAAGGAGAAACAAACTTTAGTCAGTTAAGTTCTATACCCATACTTTGGTAATTTGAAGCTGTTGCTTAGCATGTTTAACTAATACTACTATGAATTCAAACCCCTTTTCCTCCCTCTGTCCATGCATATGGTTAGGTTTGCCAGAATATTTCAGCAGTTGCATGTTTACGATGTCTGACGTTATTAATAAACTAGTTACCCCTCTGATTTCTGATTTCAATTAGCATAAAAAATACTGCACAGTGATGCCATTTTACAAAACCAACATCACTCTTTCAGGCTTAACCTGTCCAATCAAAATCTACTTAACAACAGTAATTCCAAATAAACACTCCACTTTTCTACAGCACTGATCTGTACAACTTCGAAATTCTTTAGTAAAGAAGGGTCCTGGGAAACCCAGGGCAGAAATAGATGAGAATTCCTTGTGTTTATTCCACACCTCCATCTCCTGCTTTGTGAGACGTTCTGGAATACAGTAATTGATTTCTTGACACACAACCTGTGGGTGGGCAGAGCTCCCACCTGGAAGACAAACAGCATGCATATCCCAACATGAACTCTTTTACCTTCTGTTGTAGGAAATATTCCACAATAAGGCCCCACAAATCTGTAAAGGAAACATTCCGTCCACTCATCTCCATTGCATTCAACTCCTGGAAATAGTATTTCAGTCGTTCTGGGGAAAATGCCCCTGCTTTGCTGCTGGACACCATACCCTGAGCTCTTCTGATTGCATCTTGAAGGTCTTTCTGTGACCAGGCAGGGTCTTGATATAGTGTAGATAAACACCTGAAAATGCTCATTTTATTGCCTTCAGTAATAATGACCCCCATGTAAACAACAATTTTAACTAGTTATAATTAGCACTGTAGTTCCAAACCAAAAGCGTGAGACGTCTAGCTAGAAGATAAAACATCATGAAGAAAAGAGAGCTCACTATAATCGATCTCTGAGCTCTAAAATGTGCTAAAAACCCTGGCACCTACAGGACAGCTTCATCCTGACTGCTAACCTACCTCTCAAGGACATCGCAAGCATCATACGCTAGCACACATGAACCAGTTCATAAATATGAATTAACTCCAAGCCACAACAACCCTGCTTGATGGGCAGACAGCAACAGTGCTACTGCATACAGCAACAGAGGCCACAGCTCTGATTTAACAAGAAACTAGTTTGGAATATTGGCTATCACCATGAACCTTGAGACTTCCTTTGTATGAAAGCCTGTCCCTGAATCAAAAGGGGGATGGCCAGATCACAAGGCTAATGGGAGAATACCAGATACATAGGAGTTAATTAAACACACAAAGCTCTGGAAGGGAGGATTTTACTGTCAGGTTCACAACTCCTCAGCAAAATCATTTCACGAACACAATGTATATTTATGAGGGATGATTTAACCACAAACTCCAAAAACTGAGCTACTGAAACATTCTAGCTACGTCTAAGGCATCAGCACTTTGCTCCAGGCCCCCAAAGGGAAAGCTGGTGCTATTCCTCTATTCAGTCACATATGCCATTTTACAAGATGGTGACACAGTGGCCCATGGGGGCATGTTTCCAGTGACTTGCACCACCACAGTTATCTTCTTGGCAAGAGCAAGGAAATGGGGAAAGTTTTTGAAGGCAGGGCTCTGAGGGAACGTACACCGGTTTTATTCATGCAATACGTTCTTACCTTCAACTGCCAGGCTTGCAAAAGCAGCAGATTTGTAAATTTAGCCAGTAAGGTAGATGGGTGAGACGTGATAATAAATCTCTTAGACTCTTCAGGTCTCACAGGTGAGAACTGATAAAACATTTGACTTTATTGTCCATCTACAGATGCCGCAAATGACATAGAATTGCCTTATTCTACATAAACACTACCATATTCACCTGTAAGTTTCTGGAATCAACACTGGATGTAACTTACCAAGTAGAGCCAGAAATCCCACACAGATACATTGCAGCATCCAGAAGGCCCAGCTGCTGAAGCCCAGCAAGGCTCCCATAGAACGATGTCAGTGCTCTCATCCCACCTCCTGACCCCAGTACTGCTACGACTGGAACCTGCAGACAGAAATCTCAGGAATCACAAAAGTTCAAAGTTTTGAATTGCCAATAAATTACAGAACTAATGCCAAGGCCAAATACAATAGTTCAACTAAAGAAAATACAAACATCCTGAAATTACTTTTTTTTTTTTTTGCATTCCAAAACACACATACCCCCATCAAAATTTTAGTAACATAACATTTGAGGTTTCAGAACTGAAACATCACAGCGATTTACCTCACACCATAGTAAACGCAAATCATGTTTTCTGCTGGATACATGCAAAGAATCCTACAATACCTAATTATCATCAAGCACAAAGGATTTTAGAAATCTCATTACAGCACTGTGCTCAATACCTCATCTTTTGGAGGGGACTGTTTTAAGTGAAGAGTCTCTCTCAGTGCCTCAGAAACTATTTTCTTCCTTTTGTCCAGATATTCTCTCTCCTCTTTACAGAGGTCAAAACCCAGGCGTATATCAAGATCCCAAGTGCTGAAATAGAAATATAGAAAAAAAATTTGGAGGATTTTTAATTACCAGGGAAAAGCAATTCTGTGAACACACAATCTAGGTGCTGAGCTGAATCACTAGATCAAAATCTTAAATTAAGTTCTAGTTTATATCTATACACCAATTAAAAATTAATCTTCTCCCTAAATAAAAAGCTTGTATCAAGGAGTATTCAGATTAAGCTCCAAGAATTTCACAAAGGAAGAAAAGATTCAGTAGGTGAAGATGACTATATGAGGAGCAACTAAGATCACTGTATTGACATGGATAAAGAAACGAGGGGAAGAGTGATTTTAAAAAGGAAGTTTCTAAACTTAAGAGGCAGAGAGGACAGCTGAATACCAATAAACTCACTGTGAGTTTGTAAAAGGGGATCAGGATCTTCAGTTAATGACTATAGATCAAATGACCCCTATCATCTTACCAGCTAACTGCTCAGTTTTGCACATTATTCTTTCCTTAGCACTTCTTTCTTTCACCCTTTCTCTATTTTATGGTTCAAGCTCTTCACACACCAAGATGCCCTTTCTGATTTGTCAGTACAGCATTAGACATATTTTGGAAATATTTACACTATGAGCTATTTTACATTTAAGTATTATGACCACAAAATTTGTTCAGATTTCAGCAAAATTTATGCCAACCCAGTAGATAGTATCTGCAAAGTGAAGAGTCACAGCCTTGAGAAGAAAAATAACCAGAGATATTTTTCTTTAATCTATCCCAAGAGATCAGTGGAGACAACAGACCTCCCCAGAGTCAAGGAGAGTCACTCATCTCCTTAACTATAAGAATAAAGGCTTTTCCTGATTTTTAGAGGTCTTTGATATTCTCTCTCACCTTTCTTCTGTTTTCAAACTCATATCCAAACTTTGTCCCTGTGAAAAGAGAGAACACATCTTGAAATTGATAGCAACTACATAGGTGGAACTACTAACTAGAAGTTATGACATCAATGGGGGTCTTTGAATACTAATCCGAACAGCACTCTTACCCATAAAATTACATCCTCGGAACACCTTTCCCTTGCATCAATTTCAGACATTTTCAATAGTCTCCACAGAAAGTAAAAATATATGCTCAGAAACCAACGTGGGGAAAAGAACTATTTCTTCTGCAAGCTCCTTGGTTTTCTCCTCCTCTGATATTTTTCTTTCACACCCTAACAGACTTCTTGCTTTGGAAAGTTATGAACTTTGGTTTTTTTTTTGCAAGACCAACCTTAAAAACATTTTAGAAGAATTGCACTGAGTAATCTCAATATTTCATTCTAAATATCCAACAAAACAGCACCCCTAAGAAACATGTGCAGCTTAACTTTCCAAATGCCTATAGCAATGGGGGGAAAAGTTATCCCAAACACACTAAAACAAGTTAAAAATGCTGACATTACCTCTCCCAGAGAAATGATCCTATCAACTTTTTGTCCAATAGGAAGGGAATTAACTGGTACAGTCCCCAATCCCAGAACTGTAGTATGCTTTTCAATATCGGGGTTCACACCATCCTAATAAAAAAAAAAAAAAAAACAAAAAACAAAAAACCAAAAATGTTATATGAGGTCTCCAGTAAAAAAGTTGAAGACATGACTTTCATATGTCAAAACAGCAACCAAACCTCAAGACCATTATAATTAGATCTTTTCCAAAAATCTAAGGCTTTTCAAGATCATCCTGCTCTCTGACAGATCTGGGATTATTCCTCTCACTCAAATAGCTGCCTTTTTTTATTATAGCTGTCTGTCACAAGTCAAAAACCTTTATCTCCAAATATAAAATTTTCCCAAAAATAACTGTGGTCTGACATATGTCAGAAAGCTCACAAGTAAACTTGCAATCTGTCTTCAAAGTGGGATTTGGAAAAGATACCAACTAGGCAACATCATTAGATGTACAGAAAAAAATACCACAAAATAGGAAATAAGATAATAGCCTTATGAACAAACGGGGCATGTAATTAAAAAACAATCATTTTCACCAGCACTGCAAATTAAAGTTTGCTGGGAAATCTTTGTGTTTTCTCCCATGTATCAGGAAGGAGCAAGCTCTCTTATTACAGAACTGTGTGCACCACATACACAGAGTACTCCACAAGAAACTTGCTTCCAATGCAAGTTTTTGACATCCACACATACATGAATAATACACCCAAACCTGACATCCCTGAACATCTGAAAAAGTCCCTGGCCTTCCTATGATCAAATTAAGGCTATTCAATTTAAGTTTAAGGACATTTTTATGGACCAAAGGTACTTATTTCCGAGTGGATTTATTCAGAAACGGACTGTAAACTTTGCAGCAGTGAGTGGAGATGCTTACCTGTAGGACAGATATGGTTTGCTCCAGCTCCACTTGCAGTTCTGGACACATTTCTTTATCCACATGAAAGACAAAGGAAGTTCCATATCCCTGCTCATTATCTGGTCTCCAAGGAATACACAACTGCTTCTGATATGCCCCTGGGACAGACAGCTTGACCTCACAGCTTCCTGTTCATTAGAATAAGAAGTTTAGACCACAGGAGCCATTTAAATAAATGTTGAAAATCAGATACTTGGTAGAAGTAGCTGAAAATACAAGCAAAAACTCTTGTGTGGCACCCAGTGGAAGTGAGAATATTATCTAGTATTAAAAAAAAAGCAAGATTAACTTAAAAAGTCAGTTTAATAGTCAGTAAATAAAAATGCACTGTATAGACAGAGAATCAAGTCTCCCCTCTCCTGCAAGAAAGAAACACGCTGAAAAGTATATCTGACTTAAATTGGGCAGGCAGTCCTACCTCGCTGGTTCTCTTTTGTTTTTTCCTCTATGTTGACAGTGCCTTGCAGAGACAAACAAGGATGAACCTTTGAAAAGAAGAAGCCAGCTCTCGTTACAAAATTTCAGTTTACTTCTTTGTTGAAGCTCAATCCTCCCATATTAGAGGTAGATTTGCAGCCTCAAGCTGTCAAAAAACCAAAAACCACTAAGGATTATTTTGATCTTTCAAACAAAGAACAAGTTTTGTTTCAGTAGGACAAAACTATATGCTTGTTTCAAATTCAACAGAATCCTTCCTATTCTGGTTACTTTTTTTTTCTAACAATCAGTATGTCATAGTTACAATTTCTCAACACCTGAGATTCTTACCTTTTTGTTGTTGTTTTACCTTTTTTTTTTTAATGTATACATGAGTACATATTCAGAAACTGTTCCAGATCCAAGCCAGCACTTAAACTTGAATTTTCACAGGACTTCCTGTCCTGGATTGTCCCCACATCCTCATGAAATTTAGTCTCTCACACCATTCAACTATCAGCTTCCTTTCCAGGACATAATTGATCTAAAACATAAAAAACTACTCCACTGCTTGAATGTAAGACTGATTTGCTAAGGGAAATAGGAACACAAAAGACTCTCCTGTGAAATGGTAGCATTTAACAGCACAGTTTGCAAACTATTTTTTTCCTGAAAAAATTTTACAACCTTATATTTCAACAATGATGAACGCTTTCCCATCCTTTTCTCCTTATTAAAAAACATCATTGCAGTCCCTTCCCTTGGGAGGAGAAAAGAGGTGGTAACATCTGTATTTTTAATATATAATGCATTGATTTTCTTAGATTGACTGCCCCAAGAGAATAGACAAATCCCCCAAGGTGAAGCCTCCCACTCTCAAACTCTACAGTTACCATCTGCTTACTAATGGTAATACTAATGGTTCTTGTCCTCTCACTACTAAAATACTACATTCAGGAGTAAACCCCAGCATATATGTAATTGACTTCCATGTACTCACCACAAGGACTCCATTGGTCAATACCTCTATAGGGGCATCTGAGCTGTGAAATGAGGAGATTTAATGCAAATAAACTCTGGTTTTAATTTGCTTCATCCTACTTTACAAGCTAAGTTCTGAGGGACTAAGGTCCTCCTTGGGAGAGATCTATGCAAATTAAACTGACACCAAGTATTTTTCCTTTCACAGAGAAAAGGGGGGGTGGCAGGGGGTGAAATACTGATGCACAACTATAAGCACATGCTATAACAACTCCCCATCTCAGTTACGTTGATAACTTAGAGAAAAGCTGAGCATACATAGACTATCAGACAGATAAAGTATTCAGTTGTTTATATTGCCAGGGCAACTGTATAAGCTTTCTACTCCTAGGTAACTCATCCACAAATTGTTCGTTTCCTTTGCAGCTCTGCCATTCCCCTGAACTCCAGAAAAATTTTATTTCTTTTTTGGTACCCCAAAAATTTTGGTGTCTGGAGTTTAAAGGATATTTGGGACCAACCACAAGTGAATCAACTCAAACACCACAGAGAATTACAAAGCATTAGCCTTTTATGGGTAAGACTGTCCCTGCACAGAAAAAGCCATCAAGGCAACACAGTTTTTCGGCTCTTCAGGTAAGACTCACCATTTCTCCAAGTAAAACTCTACATCCAGCTCTTCATTAGCCTTTGAAAATAAAAGTTGGACACAGGTGACCCTTGATCTTAAATATAATTATGAGAAGTTTTTCAAAGAGATTAAGCTTTCTTCCTCTTCCAAACTATACTAACTGTTTTTGTTGCTTTTAGAAAAGTTCCAGTTAAATTTTGGAAGGTTTAAATTTATGACTGTTGTTGTTCTTTAAACATTCCTGTCTTCCCAGGCATATCCCATATGACCAGACATACCTATGTTTGAGGAGACAAGCCCATGCAAGTGAGAGTTGGCTTCCGGATGCATTACTCTGCTAATGAGAAAAAACACACCCTCTTCTGGCTCAAGTACCACTGCAGTGTCACCTCTGTGAGCAGCTTCTGTGTGAGGCTTTGTGCTTCCTCCCATTTATTAATCCAGCAAATTGCACTCTTAGCTCATTGCTGTCTTTGACTTGGTACAGACTTTGATCCAGCCATATTTTCCCCTACCATAGCATACATACAGTAAGTGCTTGATATGAGACCGAGCACAACTTTTAAAGTAACCAAGTAGAAGCCAGCTTGGGGAATTCTCTTCACTGAAGTTTCCAATTTCGGAACTTCTGATCAAGATGACTTAAGTATTCAGTAAACAGGACAGTTAGTGGCAAGAAGGGAGTTACTAAGCCTCTTTCCATGATCAGAAATAGTTTATAGTGCATGCAACACTGACCAACACCTCCCTGCTAACTGGATATCAGTTAGTCTGCTTCTGACCACACCAGCAGCACCGAAGCCCAATTTCTCAAGAAAACACCTCATTAGCTTACCCTTAATCCAGACCTAATGTAGCAATGTGTTTGAGGCAGTTACAAAAAAAAAAAAAAAAAAAAAGATCAGACTGGTAATACGGCTTTAGCCACATAAAACAAGTTGTCTTGTCCACAAAAAGATGTACAAGGACTGTGAGCAACTGATACACACATACGTCACCCACGTGAAGCAGAGGTTAAATGTAACTGAACATAACTCAGTGAAAATAAGGGAGTTTTCTAGGTTTTTTGACATATAAAATATAGAGGTAACCTTTGCTGCAATAAGCTCCACTGCAAACTGATGACGATCAAATAAATGAGAGAGACTGCAGTCCCCATAATGATTGCTGACTGCAAACGTCTTTCATTTTAAACCCAGTTTATGCCCTTCTAGTCTCCTGGAAAATCAATTCCCTTTAAAAATCCTTTAACATCTTCTGAAAGACGGCATTCATCCCAAGTTTCATTTAGCTGGGCATCCCAAAGACTGTGGAACACAAACACAAAAAAAACCACCACTAGAGATTTTAGAAACATCTCCGATGACAGTAAAACCATGTATGATGTCATCACCTGCTGACGCAGGTTCCCCTTCTGGCTTCTACAACAGAAATAAATCAACCAGCACGTACTGCTGGATTTCTATAACGACGAGCCACAGAGATTCACAGTTGACCTGGGAAGAAGCCAGGGACTAACCTCAGGGTTCAGCCTGAAAGTGCGCAGCAGGGGCTGACCCAGCTTCATGCCTCCTACATCGAAGACAACAGACGTGAGCTCATCACTGACAAGGACATCCTTATCATAGAGTGTCAATTCCAGAATGTTCTAAAACCAAACAGAAGAAAAACAGCCTTAGATGAAGAGACAGAAACACTTCCACAAACCTGAGCAGCGGTATACAATAGACACTTCTTCAGTACCCTTCTCCCTTCCCCCTCCTGAAGATAATTCACTATTTGCAGCATGACTTACAGCATAGTTAAGCAAAAATCTCCTAATTGACAATGTTTAGCTAAAAGATCTCCTGAGCTTTCCAAGTAGAAAGAGGCACCAGCTGAATGAGCATGGCAGTACTCTCCACCAGTTTCAGGCACAGATCTGCCTGGGGAAGCAATAGCAATTTCCACCCTTTTGTTATGATTCAGCCCAGGATGTTACAGAGACCTATCACTTGCAGCTCAGCACTGTCTCAGAGCAGCTAAGTCCAGCAGAAACTACTTGAAATAGACACAGTGAGTAGATACGGCACCCCAAAAACGGTCTTGCAGCAACTAGTTTTCAAGGAGACAAAACTGAACTTAGAATTCTGCTGGCATAGCTTCGCAGCAGGAACCAGACAGTCCTCATGACACTGCAAGGCAAAATAAAAACTCACGTGCTCTAAAGCTTATTTTACTATTTTCCTATGTTAAGGTACTCCAGTGATGGGGGCAGCTTCTTGTGAATAAGCACCTTATTCCAAAGCCTAGGATGTTATTCAAAATAACAGTGCCATACTAATCTTTTAAAGTATAGTTTCTGTCTTCCCTCTGCCATCAGAGTCTACTTAGAGAATTAATGCTGACAGCCTGAAGACTCTGTTCAATACTCTGTTAGGTCCTGCTTGGGGAGCAGAGAGATGTACTATCTCTAAGAGATTTGAATTTTGCTTTTCTCAATCATAGGAACTGATGGCAAAACTTGACCGAATGAACTAAACACAAAGTAAACACTAACACAGAGTGGATTCCTTACCTTGACAGCACTATGGATTCGATAATGGAAAGTTTCATTCCATTCTGGGTTATCAGAGTTGTCAACAACCTGAGTTCGGGAGACAACAGGAGATGCCGTGGGCAGCTTTAGTTCCACATAGCAGTCTGCCTTTGATACTAGAACAGAGAGTGTGGAGATAGACATCAGAGTAACTTTAATCAAACACATTCTTTTCCATGAGCTCCTCATTTTATACATCTCCTTGCATCACTGAAATGTGCAAATTTAAGCCTGGACTTCAATAAAGTCTTTAACGGAGTACATCTCTAAACAGCAGCAAATTGAACATTAGGTTCCTATATTTCTTTTTCCTGGTTCATCCAAACCACAAAGCTCTTCATAAAAGAAACTACCATTCAAAATGAGGAAGATCAGCTTTTCAAAAAAGCTTACTGCTGATATCAGGCCCACTGCCTCTTGTCCTGTCATTGGGTACCACTGAAAGAGTCTGGCTCCATCTTCTTAACACCCTCCTTTCAGGAACTTGCACACGTTGATATGATCCCCCTGAGTTTTCTGTTCTGCAGGCTAAGCAATCCCACATCTCTCACCTTTTCCTCATATGTGAGATGTTCTGGTCTGAATGACCCTTCACTATACTCTCTTCAGTAGCTCTAGTATCCCTAGTAGTGGAGAGCCTGGAACTAGACACTACTCCAGATGCAGCCTCGCCAGAACTGAGCGGCAGGGAAGGATCGCTTTGCTTGTCCTCTTTGCAATACTAATGTAGCCCAGGATACTGTTAGCCCTCCTTGCACCAAGAGCACCTTGCTGAACTGAGAAAATAAACACTTGGAAGCTAGAAATGAAGATTGCTACTCCCGGTGCAGGAGCAGGAGCAAGGAGGCAGGGGTGGAAGGTGAGCAGGGTGCAAGGGTGAAACTTGCCATGGCTGGAGAGCCGATTCCAGACAAAGGAACACAGAATGGGCCATAACAAGACATGTAAAGAAGCAGGGAAGATAAACATTACCAGGACTTATCTGATTTTGTTCTGTGAAGTAGCAGGGTTAATCTGCAGCTTGACCTCACATCAAGCTTTTAATATGTATTTAATATATATGTAATGCTTTACAAGAGAAGCCTTTGTTCAGACATAAAGGCTTACCTACTCTATGTGTAGGAAAGAAATTCCCATAACAACATAACCTGTGTTACAGGTTTGCACTGAACAAACTATCTGTTTTCATAATACCTTGACTAAATACTTACACAGATCTGTACCCTTGATGTTTCTGGCTCGGAGGACTTTTACTGTTAGGTTGTAGTAAGGGTGCTTCTCCCACTGAAAAGAGAGGAACAAGCTCATCATGTAACTCAACTGCAATGCCTGTTCTATAACCACACTAATATCAGTCCTGAGAAATGGGTCAGACCAGCCAGTCCAAAATAAACTATAAACGAGTCAGTTTGGGAACACATGCAGCACCTTCAGTGTCCTGGAAGAAAACTAAAGGAGCCTAGAAGGAAACTCTGTTCCCTTTCAGCACAATGAGTGATGTCTTCAGGTAACTACTCACAGACTTCAGAAAATAAATCCTTTATTTAGGGTTTCCTCTAATTATAGATCAATTTTGAATTGCTTCATTAGTTCATTCCTGATGAAGGATAAACAGACGCTGAAGCAGGCTCAATTTTAATCATGACTTAGCTAGTTTAAGGCTACTTGCCAAGGGCACATGCATGCTTGAGTAATAGTAGACTCCTTACAGACTGATCTAAAGACATAGAAAGCACATGCTGTTTACAATGAAAAAAAAAAAACATACACCTTCTTGTAGGAACACATACTTCATGGCAGTTTGAGCAAGACAAGACAAAACTGAAATTCTTTTTCATTCTGGACTGTTGCTGGTATCAGCACTCTAAGCGTGCACACCACTTTACCAGCATAGATAAAAATGTAATCCTTCCAAAAGGCTATTTTTGGAAAGTACCATTAGTATCTAAATGTCCAGACGTGAAGAGGAAAAAAAGCCTGACTGAATCCCAGAAGATCATGAAGGAGAAGCTGGGGGAGGACAGGGGAAAACAAGAAAAAACAGCTTGAAGAGACTGAGTGCAGACACTGCCCAGAAAGGCTCATGAAAGTGGGATTCTGCCTTATTTCCATCAGTTATGACACAAGCCTGGCCAGCTAAGAACCTTTTCTATTCTTAAATCCCATTTCAAAATGCTTTTCACAAGTGGACACTATTCCACATTCATTTTCTACAGAAAGAAATTCAAGATTGCAGATATATATTATTCTGACCAACTGCCTAAAGGAACTCTTCGGGCTGTTGAGAAACGAGCTACACCACCACACCCCTACTGCTGCCAAAGCAATCTTCACTCACGTAGCCTGACCATAGCCTGGAATTCTAACACTTATCAGCAGAGGAAGCACAGAACACCCTGAAGATAGCATAACCTTCTTTTATTGCACACCATCTATCAACGTACAGTTACATGTTCAAAAGAAAGTTCTGTCCAAAGGTCGCTAACAACCTTTGATTACACATCGTTTTGCAGCTGAGGATACATTTTCCACACCTAGATCATAATTTAAGGGCATATAACACAAAGATTTCACTGTGCTTCCAAGTCTGTGCTATAAATTATGCCTTTTCCACTTATCTTAGCCAAGGTACAGCAAGGTCATAACGTGTTGTGAGGTGAGCTTGCAGAGTAATGAAGCATGAAAGTACCAGATACGCTCTATCTGAATTATCAGGGAAAAAGCAGGCAAGAAATCTGTTTGGGAAATGAACAGCAAATTATGACAGTTCTGCCTATGTGACAGCACGCTCATGTATGTGATGGATGCAAACAGCCAATTTCTACTTTGCAGTTTAATGATTTTTCTGAATCACCCCTTTTCCAGAGTTCAGGAGAGTGCATCTGAAGCCAAAAATCCCTTGAAATCCTTAAATGAGTGTACAAGACTGAATTTGCACACACTCATCCCTGCTAACAGCTGTGTGTCTTTCATCTGAACTGAAGGGGCTGATGCAGCAGCAAGCCACTGCAAAACAGGTTATCCCAGCTACAGGACCCAGTAGTCTTTACTCTCCTACAGCCCAGAATACTTTTTATTTTTATTATTTTTTTATTATGCACTATATAAGTTAGCACCTGAGGGGAAACATCACATCCAGTGGTTTACTGGTTAATGGAAATCACAGCAGACTAACACTAGTCTCCTACTCTGACTTCCCAAGTACTAAATAACAACACAAAAAAAGTCAACAAGACAAAAATTATCTCAGAGCAAGCAGAAATACAGAGGCCCACAGGCAGCAAGCCATCTTGTGACATTTAATGGTCACCTCAATTTTAAGCTGTAGATTTGGGGGGGACAACATAGACACAGAATAGGCAGTCAGGTGACAGATCAGATCTCCTAGGCAAAGGCTCATTCACCAACATTTAGTGCAATTGAAAAATCGAGGTTATTGGTCAGACCATCATATACAATGGAGCAATTATACACCAGTTAAAGGGCAAACACACTGAAGCCACCTTATCTAATGTGGCTGCACTGCATTAGGAACAGGGGGTGAAGTCATCATTAACCTTTGTCTACTTTAGATTATCAAACCCTGTGGGATAATGTAGAGTAGAAAAGAAAATAATATCAAGGATTTTTTCAAAGAAAACGCATAAGCACTATTTTGACTCTACTACTAAGAAGTGCAGTATTCTGGACTCTCCCCCCCAAAAAAGTACATGGCATCAACTTAATTCTGTTCCCCAAAACCTAAGGATTACCTCACACAGACTCTGAATTTAATAAAAACCTGGAATCTCCATTAGCACTAGTGCTCTCCAAAATTTTCCCCTAATGATACACTTTTTGATTAACTCCTGCAGAAGCGCAGGACTGCTTTACCACACGTATGGGAACAGGGTGTCACTGCCGAACGCACTGGCTGAGGAACTTGGCTGTCTCAAAAGACAACACTATAATTTGTCTTACCCGACAGTGATTAAACCCAGTCTCTTTCCTCTCCTTCCTCTGGAAGAGCACAGCCGCCAGGAACGGCAGCGCTCTGGGTGGGAATGGGCCCCGCAGCACCTCATGGAACATGGGAAAAGGGTCCCGTCGTCTCCGCAGAAAACCTGACAGGGAAAGGGAGAAAAGAGAGTCCCCGGCCGCCAAGGGCTGCTGGTGACAGGCTGGCTGTGAAGCCTTGCGCAGGTCTGGGCTGCGCTCCAGCGGGGAGAAGGGGAGGAGTGGCCTGCGCTTGCCAAACAACCCCGTTCAAAGCCTCGCTGGCAGGTTTTTCAAACCCTGGTGGAAGATAAGGGCAGTAGAGCAGCACCCGACAGGGAAGCCCTGGGCAGGAGGAAGCACCGCTCCGTGATTAAGCGACAACCTCAAAACCCCCAGTCCAGATTTCCTTTCAGAGTTCCAGCAACCTGATCCTGGGCTTTGGCCGCTTTAAGCCCTTTCAGAGTTTCAGCATACCCTAAAAAATAAAATATGTTTAAACAGATAGAAATTCCCATCTCAGCCTTGAGAAGGCTCTGGGGAGACCTTATAATGGCCTTTCAATATCTGAAGGGAGCCTACAGAAGAGCCGGAGAGGGACTCTTCTCTGACAGGACAAGGGGCAACGGGTTTAAATTGGAAGAGGGGAGATTTAGATTAGACACCAGAAAGAAATTCTTTCCTGTGAGGGTGGTGAGGCACTGGAACAGGTTGCCCAGGGAAGTCATAGGTGCCCCATCCCTGGAGGTGTTCAAGGCCAGGCTGGACGGGGCTTTGAGCAACTTGGTCTGGTGGGAGGTGTCCCTGCCTGTGGCGGAGGGGTTGGAACTTGATGATCTTTAAGGTCCCTTCCAACTCTAACCATTCTAACCATCTTACAAGCCTGAAGCAAAGCCAAATTTGTCATTGACTGAGAAGTTTCAGGAAAACATGAGTGGAGACACCACAATTTGGTCTGCAATATTTATTTGTTCCTCAGAGAATATTTATTGGCCACCACGTCTAACCTCTCCCTATATGAGTGGCCTCACAAGATGCCCCTGTATTCTCATTTCCACACAGCACAGTCTTGCCGCTTCCACCAGAGCTTCTTGAAAAATTGCAGAACAGATAGCACAGAGATTTTATGAGTCTGTTGTGCCTTAAAAAATATTTAGGAGCTATCAGACTGCCAACAGAGGAAAGTTACTGAAGTTGCAGCAGAGAACAAAGAAGGAAAAAGTTATCCAATTATGAACTGTTGATCTTTGACTGAACCAATTATGTTCCTAAGACAGATATAAAAAGGCTTGTTAAAACAATAAAGTTGGGTCTTTTGGGCTTTTGCTCACGGAATTATGTGCGTATCATGTCCATCTCAACGACAGTATTGCAGCATGTCACCAGCTCCACACAAACATGAGAATGTGACACATTCTCAGCAAGGTCCCATTCATTAATCATTTCCTGTCATTAGTGTCAGTCACTAGATCATAATTTAAGAAAATTATTAAAAACATAAGGACCAACACTTAGAACACAAACAAGTCAGTACTAGTTAGTGAATTCATGGACTTTAGAGTTAACACATAGGCAAAAAGCAAACAGAATACCATTGCAAAACAGCCAGCAACTGCTGTAAAGCTCTCGTGTCGTACTAAATGGTATGGTAAAGACAGACACTAGGCTGCAAAAGCAGTTTCTTTGCATTACTACATACCACTGCATTGAAAGTGAAGGACTGCCACATTACATTTTATTTACCTTGGAAAAAATTGCAGAATCTTAAGTGTGATTTATTTATATTTCACCTAATGTAGCTTAACCATAAATTGTAGGAAAATTGAGGCAGCCTCACACGGTGAGCTAACATGGAGAAATCACACTTATTCTAAACAGTTTATTATAGGTGATATGTAAAGCCTGTGTTTTATCTTGCGAGTACCCAATTGCATTTAAAATCAGGTTTACCTGCCTTCTCCTGAAGTCCTATCTCCTCTTCCAATGAAATCTCAGCACAGGAATCTCGTGTTTATAGTATTTCTCTTGAATTTCTCTATCAAGAAAAACTGAAAGCTCTTTAGAACATATGCTTAAGAATTGTTTCATAGGCAACAGACCATCCATTAGCAGTGGTTTTGTGCAGTTTTAGCTACGTACAGATGCTACTGACAGCCAACTTAATATCCAAAGACAAGCTACTTGCTTTTGTCCCTTCCTGCCAGACTAAGATAACAAGCGAGCAAAAGGGCATCAAAACCTGAGAAAACAAAGGAGGCCTCACACCTGGTAACTTAACTTCTGCTCAAATTAGCATCCCTATGGTGGTAAACGTAGATTTCTATCTACATTTCACTCAGTTACATTTTTGTCAGCATGAACAAACGATACCATAACCAAATATACTATATAGTACTTAACAAGTGCATAGATATTGCAAGGGTCCCCTTTTGCTCCCATTAGCAGCAGTAAGAGGAGATCTGAGATGCCGTGCATAATTAAGAGATGAAGCCTCTTCATCTAGGATAGGATGCTGTCGAGGTTTGGGTTGTTGGTTTTTTTTGGAGGGTTGGTCTTCTAAGTACCAGTATACTCAGTTGTCTAACATGGAGACAAAACACTCTTCTTCAGCGCTGGTAACTCCCATTTCATAGAAATGGAAAAACTGAAGGTCTATGTTCTACTTCCAAAACTAGACTAGTTTATGACCTACAATTCAAGCAACTGCAAACCTGTAAATCTAAACATTTCCTGATTTAGTCACAGAGAGCTCAACATCCCCCCCAAAAACAGCATACCACCACTCAAAAAAAAAAAATTGTCAGTAATTTTAGTGTTCTCTAATAAGTACACATTTAATGGTATAAGACTTGCAAAAACATCATTCAAAGAGAGAATACAAAAGTGAGTTTAGTAGGATTTTGAGAACATTCACAAGCATACTATAAACTTGTAAATTTAAAAACCAAAGGTGAAAAGTGATGACAGCTCTCATGACATGGCCTCATTTGAATTATACATATTGAAGCAGGAGTGATACTGGGAGCCCCTGCATAGGGTCTGACTTTCAGGAGAAAGCGAGGACTACTAAAAAAAAAAAAATAAATCTTCAGCAGCCCAGAGTAGCTTAACTGCACAATGACTGAAACACACGCTGGTTCACAATATTTATTACAATCTATTGCTTTAGATAAACCTGCTGTTTGGTTAGTAAATCCAAACCACATTATAAGAACCAACAAAAAAAAAGTTACAGCACAAACCGTATCTCTGTAAAAGGTATGCAATGGAGGCGAACAGAGGCACAACCATAACCATGTAAGTAAGAGCACAATGAAGATTCTCATCTGTGAATACAGATCTCCTAGTATCAGATAATGAAGATAAATAAGAATCAGACTTTCAGTACTAAACATTAGGTAGGTAAAAATCAGAACAATATTGTTATATCTGTATATAAAGAATACAGGGCCTTTTTAAATACCCTTCTTTCATTTCCAATGGCCTGTAAACACAACTCTCCTAAGCCATCTTCCCTCTGTACCTGAACTAGTATATAAAGATCTATACAGAATGTGCAAATCCAATATAAGTATTTAGGCTCTCTTCTTCAAATAGAAGAAATACAAGGTTAAAAACATTACCACCACAGATTCCCTCTACCCAGCCTCTGCAGAAAGACATCAGTAGCAATACTGCCCAAGACATCCAAGTATAGAAGTAGCAAAACACTGGACCAAGAAATCCATAAGTATGCATGGCATATGAACAATAAATACAAACACATGTGGAAAGTGAAAAAACAGTTATCAAGGGAAAGTAGTAACACCAGCAAATGAAAGTTAATTAGAACTCTTGTCAGACTTCTCAGCCTGCAGCAGATCCATCCCTAAAAAATCTAACATAACAATGGCTTAAGTAAACCTATAATGTTAACTGAGATCCAATTACACCTTAGGCAGACCAACTTTATTCATCTACTTGTTTGTTAAGAGGCAATATCTGGTAGTTACATGCCATGCTCCAAACTATTTAATAATTACATATTTATAACTATTGCTAGACCAGGATGTTGGGAGTCGAACAGCCACTCAGCTGGTTTATTTGCTACTACTGCCTTTTCATTACCAGTGCACAGATTCTTTCTGCACTGATCAAACATTTTAATATCCCTCATACCAATCTGTATCGTTTGTGGAAAAATAAGTTAGACACAAATGTTACAGCGTACACGGAGTACGGTGCAATTTAGTTCTTGTAGTTAAGACTTCTGGCACAAGAGTAATTGAAGAGCAGTACCAGCCTGAGCAGAATGCAGTTCTAGAGCATTTAAAATAGAGAGATGTTGATATTGTCTGGATTTTATTCAATGCTGGAAAGCAAACCAGAGACCGAAGAACTTATATATACAACTATCAAGTGTAGCCTAGAAGCTCAAGCAACAACTATAGTTCACTCCCTTCAGAAGTTGCTTTACACAGTGTTGTTTTTTAGTATGAGTGCAGATGTGTTCTTCTTCGAATAGTCTTTGACCTTCCACTCATGCTAAGAGAGAATACATTCAGTGCAAATAACACACAAGTTAATTCAATTTACAGCTCAAACAAAAGGAAAAAAAAACAACTTACTAATGATATCTACTGTTTGTCTGACTATCTCCTGTGGAACTTCTTATGAGAAGGTCAGGTGATAACACTAAGTATCAATAAAAAGATTCCTTTGGCCAGCACTTCAACATTCCCATTACTGAGATGAAAGTAAAATTGTATTTTCTAGGTCTAGAAATAGGCACAAAAGCCTCCTCTATGCCAAACACCTGGTGGTCTCCATGCAACACTGATACAGCTGCAGACTCTAAATGAATTTTCTTTTTGAAGAACTATTTACATACAAGGCCAAATCACAACATTGTCACCCTAAGGAGGTAAGTTTTACAGTAAAACTTGACTTATGGTGAACGCCCAAAAGTTGTCTAACAACTCATTTGTAAGATTGGAGTGCAATACAAAACTCACTACAAAAATCAGTTTCTATTCTTCATCTGAGTACTGAGAGGTTCAGTGTAGTTACCAGTACTATAGTAACATGGTTAAAGTCATTTTTTAGCTAATCAATATTGCCAGATAGGTACAGTCAGTCCACAGACACAGATGACTTCTACCCAGTGTAAGAGAACCTAGCAACAAGCCTCAAAAAAAAATCTCAGAGGCATCAAATTTTAAGTCGACAGTTCTGAACTTCATATTAATGTTGGGATAGTTGACCATGACAAGGTCAGGTGTCCAACGTGTTGACTTCTTTGGAGCAGAAATAATGTACAACAATTGCATTAGGGTATCGAGCAAATGCACTGTAAAGAGACAGAACACAAAAATCAACTGTCAATACAGAGAAACAGTTTTCCCTATTCAAACAAGAACATCCAAGTTGTGCCATATCAGATGATTAAATGAAAGCAACACTTTCTTGTTTAAATTATACATAATATAACTTAAACAGGCCTGAATACATTCTTAAGAAAACCACACAAAAGAACTCTACGGATTTTGTAAGAGTTTCTTTTTAAAAAAAATAATACCTATTTTCCTGTCTATAGGCACACTTTTCTTGACAGTCACTGGTAATAATTTAAAGACAACCAAAACAATACTGTATATGCAAATGAAAATTCTGATGCTATGTGCTACACACTAACAGCAAAAAATTGAATATGCACAGCAAAAAGTATATTGAGACCTATATTCATTAAAATGTTTTGGAAAAAGAACCTTTCCTTATCACTGTGAATGCTACTGATATCTCAGAAGGACTCATATCAACAGGAAAACAATGAGTAAGCCAGACATGTGGCATTTCACTGGAGTTAAAAGATGAAAGAGCACAAATAAAATCTGCGTTCTATACTAACTAATAATTACTTACTAGTAACAGTAGAAAAGTTATTGGCATCTGCATATAAAGTGAATTATTTCTACTTATAGGTGTCCTAAGCTAATGTAAATCAACCAGGGAACCACAAAGCCATCAGATATAGAAAACTAGTACACATGTATCAGGTTCAGATTCTTTATAACATCCTTCTTAATTCTAATTAAAAAGCAGGTAGTAGGCAGTGTTCTCAGATTTTCCAAATTCAGTAAGAGAAGCAACATTGTCTTCTAGAGTTGTGAAGTAAGAAACCTTGTGAGTTTCTGAAGAGATTTTATTCTCCTTTGTTGAAAGCTGGATTGAACTCTTGCAGTAAACTTCACTGACTAAAGCTCTGATGTTTTCCCAGCCACCACCCAGTTGAGCTATTTAATTTGTAACTCAAACATTCTTCAAACATCTCCCTCACACTGTTGTTCTCTCTGTATATATATATATACACACATTCCAAGTTTTTCAAAATTCTTAGTTTAACTGTACCATACCACACTTGATTCAAATTTACGGTATATGCTCTCTTACCTGTTACCTATCTTCTTCTTACATACAGTGCACACCTTTTCCTCTGTAATAATGCACTTCACTTGCTGATGCAAGATCCGCTCCTCCTGGACCTAAAAAATGAAAAATTAAAGAAAAATTAAACCCCAAAACTTTTCAAAAAGGACTGCCACACCACAGCTCCCTTCTAGTCTGGAGAAACTGAAAAATGTCACAAAGTTTAATTTTCAGTGGTTTTATCTACATTAGCAAGTTGTACAACACAAAAGAAGCAGGACTGCAGAGAAGAACAGGTGCTACTGGACACGCAAACCCCACACTATAGGCATTGCAGGACTTTGCTTTTGACTAGCCTGGTTCCCAGACTAAGGCATTCTAACTACTGAACTGCATCATCTGGTTCAGTTTATATCTGAAAGAAATCCAGCCCATGCTCTCTGAGACCGTCCTGCAATGCACAACAGAGCACAGCAAGTCCAAAGACTCACAGCAAAGACACACACCTCATCCAAACGAAAATGAATATACTCGCCATCTCCTGAAAAAGGGACATTCAATCTACTTGATGCACATGGAATCATTTCAGGTGCACTGCAGCACCACCTAGAGCACACACACTCCACACAGGAAGCGGTTATTTTAAATACTGAACATCTGTTTGAAAACACCATTCCAAGAAATGACAGGCAGTGGGTACTTACCCTCAGAAACTCTGCATGGAGAAGATTCTTGAGTACTTGATTAAATCTTTTCTTCTGAGCGTTTTCTTCAAGGACTTTCTCTAAGAAGATTCGAATCTCACTAATCTGTGTATTTGCTGGGAGTAGGTTTATCGCCTGGAGCAAAATACACTTAGTTAGGAAAAACTAAAAAAGAATAGAGAACAGAATAGAAATTGACACATTTAGCTTGACACTGTTAGAATTTGGCTTTTAGCCTACTTCAGTACCTTCTGTCACCTTCTGCCAACAGTACAAAACTGGCTACTTATAAGCCTAAGCCTTTCTTACCTTGGTGGTATCCAGTTTGCTGTGATGCAGTTCCAAAACCTGCAGAGCAGCCTGCAGATTGGCTTGAGGCTCCAGCACTTCCATCTTGATTGGTCCCAGGCAATGAACACTAGGTGGGGAGAGATACATCCGGAGCAGTGACAGATAGACCTGTTGCACACAAAAGAAAGGTTCAGAAACCACTGTATACATCCATAAATTGACAGTGCTGGTAGAACCCAGTGCTGGTACTAGTTAAAATGTATCCAGGCCATTCAAAATTGTGAAGTGCTCATATGAACAGCTCTTACCTTAAAGGAACAAAAACCGCAAAGTACTAACAATGTCCAAGGCCTTTTAAGACTTGCATTCTACACTAAAGTTTTTCTATAAAAATACTTTTAATCACACCTCCTTCATTTATTTTACATAGCTATTTTTTAACCTTTAGAAACCAACACTTCATTGCTTTTTACCATTAATCTTTCTGTAGGTGTATGTGGAATACACACAGAGTATTTTGCCTTCCAAATTCCACCAGAACTTTAGCTACACAATATGCGCTCAACTCAGAAACATGGTAAAGTTCTCAACAAAAAACAAATTTAAGAAAAAATTTAAAAATTCCAATCATCCAATACATTCCTCGAGTTTATATATAGGTTCCTGTTCCCCTACATAAACCCTGAAAAAGTCTATACAGGGTGAAAACTTTCAAGTCCCTAACATGGCATAAATAGTCTGACATCCTTACTGAAAAGGAAGACTGGAAAGATGAAGGTACTTACATCTTTGTTGCCATCTTTGTTTCTGTCATAATGTTTATGGCAGTAGCTAGAACAGAGAAGAATCAAGTGAAATGCAGGGATGGCTTTGGAACCCAGAGAATCAGTCCACAGAAATTAATATTTAGATGCTTCAACTACTGAAGCCAGCCAAGTTAGGTGACCGTACATCCAATTCTGATCAATTAACCAAGTCGTACAACAAAATTACACCATTTATGCTGCATTACAATGCTGAGAAGAAAAGGGAGGTTTTGTGCAAGCCTCCCACTTCCAATCAACATAAAAAGCTTTAATTCAGCTGTGTAAAAAAAAGGGAAAAAAAGATGTCTCTAATCAACACATCACATCATAAAAATACATGTGTAGATATATCTAATTACTGTATCCAAAACACAAAGAGAAGGTGATCGTTAATGAGAAGGTGTTTGTTTAACCCTGCATAGCAGGGTTAAATGTCCTCTAATAAGTATTTGCTGAAACCAGCTTTAAAAGAAACTCCAATGTTCAGCTATACTTGTCAGTATGGGTTAATTCTATTTTCATGTAAGTACTTCAGATTCACCCAGAAGGTTCCCTGACATAATACATCAAGCAAAATCTCATATCCTTACCAGAGGATTCTGCTAATTGAAGCAGCTTAACTTTGCATTTGGGCTAGCGGATGTCTCTCCAAAGAGAAAGGATGCAAAATAGCATACAGAAGTTCATAAGTAAGAACAGGTGGAAACAAAGAAGTCATTGATGACAGTCATGTTGCTCTAAAGTGCAACAACAGAAGAGCACAAAAGGTAAACCTCAAGGAGTCAGCATCATCAGCTGTAATAAACAGCCAGATTTTAGGCTGGAAAAGCCTAAAGATCAAGGAAACGTGGAAACACAGAAGATCCTGAAGGCTTACAGCATTCATGCTCCACATGCAGCAACATTTCACTACACGTCTCATCCACGGAGCAGTGAGCAAACTAAGCCTTGAAAAAAACACCCCAAAAAAACCCAAAAAACAAAAAATCCCCTTACTTTTCAGCCATGTTGGTGTCCTTCAAAATATGAACATAAATAAAGAGAGCTTGTTCATGCTTCCCCATACGACCCAAGAGCAGAGCACGTTCTTCTAGGAGGCCTAGTGACAGGACAAAGAATTAGTCAACAGCTACACAGACAAACAACATGAGCTCCATTAGTGACCAGGCTAACAGAAGGAACTATAAACTGTAGTCTGAGCACAGGTTAAAGTTACAGTAAGACTGCAAATCAACTTCACTGTAGTCTCAGTAACATTTTATGAATTCTTAAGTAAAGAAAAAACACACTTAAGATCTATTGAGGAATTCAGGCTCATCAAACATTTAGGCTATTTAAGTGAACAACAGCATCATGAAATACCAGGTTGGAAGGGACCTCAAGGATCACCTGGTCCAACCTTTCTTAGCAAAAGCAAGGTTTAGAGAACATGGCCCAGCACCCTGTCCAACTGAATCTTAAAAGTGATGGGAGACACCACAAGGTCTTAGGCCACGGTTACAGGAATCTGCAGAGACTGGTAAACCCAACTTTGCCAGCAAATACAGAGTTAATATACACAGCAGTGGCCCACAACTACAGACACAGACATCTTCTCCATTTGTAGTTACTAGGATTCTACAAAAAGTGAAGAGGTTTTTCTATACAATATAATAAGCTAGGTTTTAATTAATCTATGGAAACTGAACTCACCATCAAAGGGGAAGTCACTAATTAGTCGACTAGGTTCATACCAGCTAGACTTCTCCAGAAAAAGTAGAAGTTTTTTCCGGTAATCCCCTAAGTCTCCTCCTTCCTCCCCAGCAGGCACTGGAGTTTTACCTATATGGAAGAAAACAACACAAGCTACAGTGTTACAACTATTTCACTACACTAGCACACAGAAAAAGATAAAACAAACAAATAATTACAAGCGGGAAACAAATGCCGATTAAACTGTTACATGGACTAGGATTCTGATGCATCTGCCAAATTACTTCAACTCATGAAAACACATCAAGTGGCTGGTTAAACAATAGACTCAATTATTCAAGACCCTTCCCTACCCTTAACATGCATAATTCAGCTGTCATTTCACTTAATAGCAAACAAAGTGTCACTTGGTCCCTTAAGATGTCTAGGGAGGAAACAGACTAGAGCCTTCCCTACAAACCCACAACTGTTGTTGTTCTAGATCCTTCCCTGTTCACATCCAGAAGAAGACATCCCAAACGATGAAGGCTTAGAGCAATACACTGTGAATGCTCCCCTGTGCTGTCCCATGCCCCTGGTGTTCCCACCAAGGCTAAGGCTAAACATACCTGCAGGGAAAGAACTTAGATATTCTTTCATTAATCCCTGCACTTTCTCACAGTACAGCTGGATCAGACAGTTGTGAAACTCTGCACCGGTTTCTTCCCAGACATGAATGATGTGTTCCTGTAAATACATGGTCAGGTTCAGTCACAGACACTTCCTCTAGGAAGTAATTTGCTATAAGCAAGCAAGAGTTCCATGCTTTCCTTTACCAAGCTTAACCTCAGGATTTCACGTATTTCAATTATTTTTTTCTTTGCACAGCTTATGGCAAAGCTAGCATTCTCTGAGACAGCATCAGGCTCCAAAGCCTGGAGAACTAAATGTGTGTTACATGTAACATGTTGTACTGAATGTCATGTACTACTAGAGATTGAGTTCTTACCAGATAAGGAATAGTCAAGCTTTTAAAATTTTCTATCAAGAAACTGAGCACTTTCTCTCGTGGCAAAGCTTCCACTTCAGGGAGGTCTTCTGTAAATATCTGTTAAACAAAATTTTAATCACAGCATGGTGATTTTTTACTTACTTAAAGTACCACAGTGTATTTTCTCTGAGGCACTGAAATCCAGCATATCATCACGCATGTCCAAAGAGTAAGCACAAGAAGTATTAAAAAAAAAAAAAATCTGAGCAGCTTATTCAGACACTCAGAAGTTCTCTCACATCTGAGATATCAACATCCCCGTTTCTGCCTTAGTTAAGTGCCAAAACACCTCCCAAATACAGGGAGTCAATTCTATATCAAAGGAGAAAATAAGAAAGGCAAATTCACATTCGACATTTAAATACTCAATCAGGCTCTTGGGCAAGAAGTGCAACATCAACAAAAGTAAAATGTCATATCAAAGGTTCCTAGTACTTATTACAAGATAAAGTATTCCAAGGATGGAAAAGGATAATAAAAACTGAAAAGCTATCCTGTTCTCTCTACTGATAATCTTACCACAACAGAAATTATAAATTATGTATTTAATTGGATTTAGCATTAATACATGGCTTCTTACACTGAGTTCTCCCAGTTTCATACACTGTACTAAAAATTTTAGTTGCAAGCTGCTTTTTTCAATCACACTTACCTTCAGTCCATCTTCAGGAAAATCTCTTAGCACCCAGACAGAGTAGGAAAATACCAAGTGCAAGTTCTCTGTGCCTGGAACACAAAAAGCAGTAGTGCTCCACATTAAAATCTTACAGATCTATCTACTCACAACACAAGCAGGTGCTTTCAGAGCCAGCAAAGCTTAATTTACAGGAAGAATCCAGTTTGTCTTTCCTTACCATTCAAGTCAAGCAAATCACACATTCCAGGCTAGAGCCACAACTTCATTACTTTGCAAATGTGATTTCAAACAGAAACAAGAATTAACTCAAATACTAAGCACTGCCAAATGTAAACAACTCGGACCAAAATCGAGGTCAGTTGTCTTAATCTCATTCCAAAAGTGTTCCCTTACAAATTTTTTTTTTTTTAATAAATCAGGGTAGAAAAAGCAGTGTACTTTCCACTTGTGTCATTTCCTTCAGTCCATTTCCAGCCTGCCAGTCTAATGACATAGCAAACGGTCAGACACTCCATAACAAGTAGTAAAGCATCATAGTAGGAAGCAACTGGCATAGAAACTACATGACAGGTAGTAACTTTTTAGCTTTTAAGAAAATTTAGGACATGCCTCTCTAAAAGAATACTTTAATTTGGACAATTCAGTTCACAAAGCTTATAAAACATGTTAGGGAAACATGACTTCCCCTCACCCTCCTGATGAGAGCCACTGAGGGACTCGCTCCCCAAACAAGACCACAACTATACAAGAAACAGAAACCTACACCAACACTATAAAAAGGCAGCCATTGTCTGCTTTTCTTCATCGCACATCATCAGCAGGAGTAAGTTACTTTTTAAATATTTAAAACAAACAGCGTCTTCATAGTAGCAATTTCAAAAAAAAACCAACCAAAAACAAAAACCAGAAGATGAACATTATGAAGTAAAACAATTAAAAAAGCCCCCAGAAGAGCCAATTTCAAAGTTTCAGACACAAAGCAGTGACTTGGCAAACAGCACTAAGGTCATGGGTCAGTTAACCTCCTGAATTAACAGAGCATTATACGGTAATGAATTTGCTAGCTTCACTGAGAAAATTTAAATAAAGGATAGGAAAAGTCATGGGAGTAAGTTCTTGTGTAGAACAATAGTCAGAATAACAGTATAGAATAATAGCCCTTATAAACAAGTGTAAGATTAATTAGAATAGCTCCTTTCCAAAGCACTGATCACATTGCCTTTGTTGAAATCACAAGCAAATCAAACATTAAGTTACAATCTACTCAAAACACTCACAATGGCAGAAGGAGAGGAGGAACTCATGAAGTAACTACCAAAGCTTATAAATCAGAATACTAATAGGCCAACATCACATCCTACCATGAAACAAAACAACTGGCTCCCTCAGCATATAACATTCAGCTGCACAGGCATTTATACTGAAGGTCACAGGCAAGGACGTTTTGTGGTGCTAGAATTAAAGCAGACACTGAATTTCTAAACTTTCTCAGCAATACATCCCTAGTTTATATATGAGCTACAATAGGAAGAAGTTTTGCATAACACTACTTTAACAGATAAAGAATGGTGTAATACAGAAAACTGCCTACCATCCAATCAAATACATAATTCTTCTGTGCTTAGCTCAGCACAGATAGTTTTGATGGACACGGTCAATCATAGAATCAACAATTAACATTTGCTTTGATGCAATAAACAGTAAGTGCTTACTCTGTTGACACATGACAATTATCAAATCCAAATCAGTAATACATACTTGATGACTTTCTCTAATTACCTAAGAACTATTTAGGAACATCTCATTAAATGCCCCAAAACCTAGAGACAAAGATACGGCTAAAGAGTTTCTACTTCACTCAGCACATAAGTGAAAGCAACTAAAAATAAATACTGCATAATTAAAATTTTAAAGATAATTAAAAAAAAAAAGATCATTTATTACTTAGATTAGAAGCTCGTAACTACAGAGGCCACACCAAAGGGGAGGCAGAGGGAAAAATCTGTAGAAACCCCATAGTCTGAAATGCATTTATCATCTGATTTAAAGGACTCCCAGAAACAACACATAGTGATTAGGCAAGGCAGAACAGACAGTGCAGTTAAAAAACCCCATGCACGCGCAGCTTGATATTTCTGCTATCTAGTTGGGGGCAGAATCTGCAAGTGACACTCCTGTAGAACATTCTGTTTATTAGCAATAGTTAACTTTGTAGATTGTCTCCACTGTATTTCATTACTCTGTAGTGAACAGCCCCAAATATCCTTATATAAATTTTTTTAAGAGCCGAGCAAGAAGCAAACAGGAAAACTGATTTTCAGGAGGTTCCGAAACACAGAAGCTCCAGGAGTTTAAAAGAAATTTAGCAATTTGCCAAGATTTTAGAAAACTACTCCAGGCAACTTGGATTAATTATAGGTCTTAAATAACATTGATCGCAGGCAAAACAAATGAACAGCTGACATAGGTCAATCGAGATTAATTTACCAAGATGATAGATTTATTTTTTGGATAAGATTAGAAGTTTGTTTTGTAAAGCTGTATGCTGAATGTAACATACCTACGCTTCTCTAAAATGAGTGACATTACCAAATGACACCAATGAGTAAGAAATGTAAGAGAAAGACACAATCGGGAAAGGTTTCAATGTCATTGTAAGTAATTTATTAACATTGAATAAATATATTGTTAATAGAAGCCAGCAGTTCTTAAAAGAAGTTATTATAGGAAAAAAAAATAATCAAACTTTGCCAACAGTATAAGACTGTGAACAAAGGTATTTCCTTCATAAACCACTCACTCCCAAAGTAATAGCACAATACTTTTTTAAAAGAGTTGTGAATTCAGAAATAAATAACATTATTGGATAGGAGGGGACTAGTCTCAAAAGCAGAAAAACCAAAAAAGGACTTGCTTGGTTGACTCCCAAGTTCCTCCCCCGATGCTGTGACCAGCAACTACAACCTAGATCTACCTAATACTAGACATACACTGTGCACAATATTGCACATTGTCTACCAGTGGAAATTTTTAGCAGAAATAAGGAATATTTTCCAATAATGTACTCAAATTTCAACAAGACTCTCATGAACTAATCCTTGAACTCTGCATTATGCAAGAAACCAGACAAGGTGACGAGGATACACTTTAACCTGATAGTCTCCAGACGCCGCTGAACAGGAAAGTAATGGCTAAGCCCAACAAGATTAACACCTTCACAAAAACAATGCTCTCCTTCACACTCACCCAAATGCTGCAGATATTGCACTGTCCTCTCGTGACCCTTCAAAGGTGAGTTGGCTTTCTTTGACTGATCCACCAGTACCTGTAATGCTTTTAGAACAACAAAAAGGTTCATTCCTTTGTGACCACAAGTATCATTCCAACTTAAACAACAAAAAAGTGCATTTTTCCTGTTCTGCTACCGGAGACAAAACAAACACACAGACAAAACAAGTAACAGGAACAAAGACCAATTTAATCTCAAAACAGACACAGAAACAAAGTCTCTTCAGAATATAACCTGCTCACTGAAAAGTTAAATCTCAATACTAGGAATGCATGCTCCTATCCCTTCTCTTCTTCCTGCCCCAACCAAACACCTACCTTTCTCATGCAGACCTTTCTTCTCATACAGTATTATCAGCTCACTGTATTTGTGTGCCTTCTTTAGTACATGCTCGCTTTCCTCAATGTGGCAATGATTGTTTTCCAGACGTAGCAATGGTGCCACCAGTGCTACATTTGTCTGCAAGCAAAAAGGGAGCACTTAATCAGACTTCTAATAAGCTTATAGCACAGAACAAGAGCTGGACAAGAGAAAAAAAAAAAAAACAAAACAAGAAAAGAAGCTTTGTAGCATAAGAAAGGAGTTTCACATCTTAAAACAAGGCCCATCTTCATTTCAATAATTTGTTGGGACAATGAAAACAATATATCAGCGTTACTCCCCTTTCACGAATAGAAGTCAGCTTTGAAAAACATCATTGACAGCAAAGATCATACTCTCCTGCATTTAACAGTACAAGGCAACAGGAGAAGCATTTGTTAGAACTTCAAAATACACAGGCACCATCACACTGCTTGACAGCCACAGCAACCAGAAATGGACACATCTGCTTTATTCCACGAAACTACTTCCTGACCACAGAGCAAACTGGCTAACACCAAAGTTTCACACAGCACTTTTACAGCAAAGACAGACAGTTGTGTGAGAATTTCTGAAGTAGCTCCTTATCCTCCTCCTTAAACATTTCAACCTGAAATTCCAACAGGGTTCGCATGGTAAAGGAAAAGTCTCTAGGTCAGGCAGAAACTCACATGGAGGTAACATTTTAACAGGGTGGTATCGATGATTTGTAGCAGCTTCTTTTTGGATTTGATCGTGGGTGTTCCTTCCATGAGGGGTGAGGTACTGGACTGATGGTCAGAATCATTTAGCTTCTTCACCAGCTGACTTCTTTTCTGTAGAATATCAAGTGAAATTTTAACAGGAAAAGACCATGCATTTCTCCACCCCACTTCAACAAATATAACGTACCAAGTAAAAATACTAAATTAAACCAGTTTAATAATGTGTTTTAATCAACTGTTTCCTAAAGAATTTTTATCATTACTGACTATTCCACACATCACCTTTCCAACCACATTCAGGTGTATACATTTCTTTTGCAAATTAACAGTTTTGCAAGATGTCCAGAGTCTTGAGAAAATAGTCAGAAGGAAACTCTGTTAACCTGAACAGACACATTGCATAAGTCAGGAGACATTTAAAATACTTGGAAAACGGTTTCAATTTTGAACTACCAGGCACAAAACTGATCCTCCTTCAGACACAAGTCTAGTATGAATATCAACAGAAAAATTCAGATTCCAGTTAAAACAAAGTAAAGAAGACAAAAGTTACAGCACTGCTACCAGTACCCACTACGGTTCCACCTTTTAATGCGTGCTTTTGATCTGTCTTTTGGATAGAGTTGCCGGCACAATAGGCACCAAAGAAAAAAAAAAAAGATCAAGTTCTCTTCAGAAGGCTACTAGAAATAAAATTCTGGACTCATATTCAGATCTGATCCGTAAGTAAATTTTGTCCATCCCTCACAAAAGTCACATGTGATGTCTCCCACATATCTGTGGGGCATCTCTCATCTTCCAGTTCCCCTGCTTTCTCAGAAGTTACTGCCATAGCTTCCAACCATGCAGACAGCCCTTTACAGCTAGCATTACAGAGCTGGAGTAGGCGTGCTGCTTCCTGCACAAAGCTAGCCAACAAAGTATGCTAAAACTAAATAATCCTGCTCTAAAAACAGATACAGGAACACTCACTTGAGTTAGGTAGTCTATCAGAGCTAAATGTGCCTTCTCCAGCTCTGCCCCAGAGAGCCCTGGCAGGGGGTTGGGATACTGTAGCTGTTTCCTGTAATCTGTGGGCAGGAGGTCAGGATACAGACCCATCACGTGAGTGGGATCTAAGCAAAAAATAACTAGTATTAGTAACCACACATAACATTATTTTTACAAACTCTTAAATATATGTAACCTTTGAAGAAGCTTAGCTTTCCAACAGAGCTGTTTGTAGTCAACTTGTATATCCACCAAGGTTCCAGATAACAAAATTTTCTTATTAAAGCAAAGAGGCTAAAGAGGCAAGAAAAAGACCGTTTCAAAGTCCAAGCGCAATAAATTCCGAGCTGTGCTCTTGACACACCTGAAGTACAAGCCATTATAATCCTCTTACTGCTCTTCTCCCAGAATCCCAGCATTAACAACTCTGACAGTAGGACAGGATTTTTAGGAACAAGAAGCGTTTTCAGAGATTTACCGTGCTTTTGAAACAAGAACTGAATAGCACCTAACTAATAAGCACATATTTTCCATGGAGTCTATGAAAATTCAGAATTACTGCCCTCTAATTGAAGTTCAAAGTATTTTGAGTTCTCAGCCCTTTTCTTTCATTGTAGTTTTCCAAAGTAAATATGATGTCGAGTGACTCAAAACAAGTTCTACATTTAAATGCACAGGGGAAGTGCAGTCACCAATTTTCAGTCTTAAGAACTATTCTATGGTTCAGTCCACTCTTCAGGTGTTCTTTCAATAATCCTATCACATAACAGAAAAATAGCATCAGACTATTTTAACTTCCAAAACCACAGAAATTTTTCCTGGCTTCAGCAACTTGGTTCATTAAGGTGGAAATAGGGTTAATGGCCCCTCAGTTTGGTCCAAGCCCAAGGATTTAGCAAATCTACAGATGTTCCTTATTTTTCATTTCAAGCTACAAGTAGGCTTCTGGCAGCTGCTGAAACCCTCAACCTCAAGGGTGTGTGTACATGCTACACTCACTGTAAAATAGCCTGCAATACAAATATATTCTGCACAAAGGGCAAATTCATTATTTAACTCACTGACCGGAGCTAGTTAACTACTATAACCAGTTTCACAAAAAACAGACAAATAGCTGCCTAGGTTATTTGCCGTGCAGAGGGGACTGGTCTGCACAAGACACACTGTTTTAACACAAAAACAAAGCAGAAAACAAATAAAAAACCGAAATAGTTTGTGAGCTTCATTTCATTCTTCCTAACCCAGGTATCTCAATGCCAACCCAAGCATTTACCTGTACCAAGCTTGGCAAAAACTTGCATGGATTCATCAAAACGCTTCTGGCAGAAGAGGTTGAAGGCAAAGAGGTTCTTTATGTGGTGAATTTGTTGCCTCTTCTCACTATCTGAATCATCTTTCATTTCCTGCACACGTAAAAATTAATCAATTAATTAATCAACAATTAATCAATTGACCAACATCATAAACTCTTGGGCAAGGTAAATGAGAAGGAAACATTCTACAGAAATAACAGAGTATTATCCTTTGGAAAGAGTAAGAATAAAAAGTATAATCTTCCAAAGTGAACACCTATGATAGCAACTCTCAGATACCACGCTTCTCGTGTCACTGAGATAACCTGGAAGGTTTGAAAGCTGCCTCTGGTTATCTATATACTTGCTCAATCACAGCTACTATGTCTTTACTCACTTGTCTTTTCAATTTTTTTTTTTTCTCAAGTTAGCAACACAAAATACAATTAATTCATTTTAATGTAGTTCCAGGGAAGTTTCTGAAAAATCAGAAAATGCTAAAACAGTATGAGCAATAGAATTAAACATACTGCTTCAGCATCTCTAAAAAATTATTATGTTTCAGGAGTAGAATGGAGGGTCATTATAAGAAAAATATAGTCATTTGACAAAACAAAACACACAACTCCAAGCAAAACTGTTTACAAGCAGTCTGGAGACTTTGAAGTCCAACTGACTTCGAAGTCTGAAAGTAGATTAAATAGCTAAGAGACATAATCTTTCACATAAAACATTATATCTCAAAACCTAAACCACAATAGATCAATATGGAGAAATGGCAGCACAACACTAAAACCTAAGTCAAAAAAAGTCTAGAATTTACCAGTTTGTGCAAAGTGGACAGTAAGAACATTGAAGTCTCCAAACTAGCTACAGTCAAGCAGAAGTTTAACATTCTTTGTGTACTTGTGCACAAGTGCATCCGCTGCAAACCCAAAGTTTTTTGAGTACTTACTGCCAACTGCAAAGCCAACTCAAACTGCTTGTCCTGCAGAAGCTGCTGGATCTGCGTGGCTATGGACACCGGAATGAGCCGCCACACAAAGTGATTACTTGCCACATATATAATATTTGTGCTGTAAACAAGACAAAAAGGTCATTTACTAAGTTCCAGCACTGAGAAAGAAGCAATACCTTATCTGAAAAAAAACCCGATCCTGGTTAATAAACACATGGATCAATCAGATACAAGGGCAACTTGAGAAATATTGCAAAGAAGAAGAATGTATCCCCAGTGATCAAAAATTCCCAAAGATACTCAATCTGTCACTTACTCCTCAAGGTATGGCCTCCACCCATCTTTTCATAAAAAACAACAGACTGCTTTAATACTACTTCTTAAGCCGAGGGAGTTAGAAAAGCTCTTCCTCCCCCAGTTTTCCAGAGTGCTACCATACACCCAGACAGCCCAAAAAAAGTAATAATCAGTTATACTCAATACCCTCCAGAGGTGATGAAGCGTGGTCTCTGCAGCTCAATACTCTGTACCAGCAGCCGGGGTTCAAAAGTGCGGATCTCCACATACCTTGGCAGAACAGCAATGATGTAGGGAGGCTGGTGTTCTATTCATGAAACAAGTGAAAAATGTTCTCAAGTATTCCTTAAAACAAACCATGACTTAAAGCCAGGCTTCTCTTCAATTTTGTTTTTCCCCCTGAAATGTGTCCCTTTTTTACTTATTAAAAACAAAAGCTCAATCTTACTCAGGTGCCCAGAAATACAATGCGTAAACACATTAATTTCAATCTCAAACCTCTTCTATAAAAGACATGCAATATGCCTGTTTTCTGAGGAGACGGGCATGCAGACTACAAGCAAAGGAAGGGAAGAAACAAAAATAAACACATGAAACACTCCACAGAGTACAACTTGAAATACTTTACAACCTGTCACGCTGCAAATCCAGCTAATGATTTTTTCATACACAAAGGAGTAAAGAAGCAAATTTAAAACAACATTACTGCTAATTCTCACCCATGGCTATAGGAATATCTGTCCAATTCAAAGCACATTTCTGAGTACAGATTCCTTCTTCATTGAGCACAACTGTTAGATCATCTTGGCCAACTGCAACTTTTCCATCTGCTACAGGTGCTACCAATGGTTCCAGCTGCTTCCCTGTGGGAAACAGTTCTTTGATGGATCCTTTTCCATCCACCTGGGATAAAAAGAAAATAAAAAAAAACCTGTTGTTGAAAATAACTTTTATTTCAAACCTTTATTGCATAAAGACCAAAGCCAAAAACCCCCTAGAGGGATTTACAACCCAGATTAACCACTAACAGGACATGTGCAATTTTAAAGAGTAGCAATAAAATTTTCTGCATATCATCATTTATATTGTTTGTACATAATTTGGAAATAAAGAATTAATACTTTTGTGTCTGAGATGATGTAGTCCTGTTACTATAACAGTAGCTGAGCACATAATTCATACAAGTTTATAAAATGCATAGCATGGTAGCAACATCAGTTAAAGTGTCCTAACACTTCTTGATGTGACCAGAGGATTTCGTTTAGGCCAAAATTTTAATGTGATTCTATTCTGGCATGAGCGAGCATTGTCACACATAAAACAAAAAAAGCCTAGCAATGTGCCTAGCCTTTTTCCCCTGCCCTAGCCACTCATTCTGGTGGCCACATGTTGTCTAGGTAACTGAACACACTCCCAAAAAATAACAAACCAAAACAACCAAAGAGCTGTTCCATGAGCTGATCTAACAACTCACTGCCACCAAAACAGAGAATACTTCTTCGACTACAGCTATATGTTCCTGCTGCTTCCCTTACACTACAGCTCAAGCAGACTTATAAATCAAAACCTAGCCAGCAGAAAACAGTACCATAAAAACATGTATATTTTTTCCTGCCCCTTTAGTGAAATGAATTCATTCAAGGGCAGGTCAGACAAGCACCAAAGTACACACCTGGACAGCAAGCTTTCACTCTGGTTACTTGAGCAGTTGCACAACTACTCGTATCTCTAGAACAGCAGGAATCAACATCTAGCAGAGATGCTTATAGGCATCACTTCTGCAAGCTGTGTCAGTTCGAAGTGTAAAGATTACTGTAAAAATTACTGTGCAGTTTTCCAGTTGACTACAGATCAGTGTTACCAGCCATGTACGTACACATATTTATGTGTGGTGCACCTCACCTTCTGTCCATTGTAAGGACAGAAATGAGAATTAAATATAGCTGTCTAATGAAGCATAAGTGGAAAATGTAATATTAAATTGATGACAGTAAATTTAAAGACTTGCAAACTGAAATGACTTCAGTTCAGCAAAAGAACCAAAAAAAGAAAAAAAGAAAAACAGCTAAGCTCCATTGTCTGCCAGATAAGAAGATATTCTTAGTCCTTTTTCCCTTTTAGAGCCATCTCCTTTCTTAATACATTAAATAAAATGCAAACTGAGCTTACGTAAACTGCTGCCAAACCAAAATCTATCTCTTCCGATGCCCTTCTTCTGCAAGAGCTTCAAACACTGGTTTCAACAGCAATAAACAGAAGATCAATTCCTGACAAAACATCAGTTTAAAGGGACAGACTTAGACTGCCCTTCCAAAACCACATATAGCAAGAGTACCAGATGCTGTTTTTCTTAAGTGTCTGTTAGATAAATCCCTGAGCACAGAGGCAGTCTCTATTGTGTCCACAGCTATCCAAATCCTCTTTAACACTGTATTTCAAACCCCAGTCTTACCCGTATGAGGTAATAGTCCCTCTTGAAGCCTACACAGATGGAGTTTTCACACCAGGCCATAGATTTGGGTACATCAGGTACGCTGAAGTCCCCCTGAGGAGAACAGGGAAAACAGGTTAAAATGGCTTTTACAAGAGAAAAGCAAAAGTCAAATCTAGCAACACAGAGTGTAACAGGAAGCACTGTTATTGACATTGTATTCCCCACCCCACGTGCCTGACCTGCTGGTCAAGGAATGGCAGTATTCAACAAAAAGGCAAAATTCCTGCACAGCAAAGAGGCATGCCCAGAGTTAGCTGGTGATTTTCTAGAACAGCAGCATTGCTGAAAAATTCTCTACCCGTTTCCATTGCTTATTTTTATCATTGTGGTATTCACACGTGCAATTTTCTATGTTTCTTGTCAGTAACTACCTTCTGACTTAATGACATACCTGGAAAACTGCTGCACACTAGCACATTTCACTGACTTGCAAGTGTGCTACAACCAGAATGTTAAAATAGAACACAACCTTTGATTTAAGTTATGAAACTGTATATTAATGCCATTAACTGTGCTTTCAACCATGTATTTTCACTTTGATTTGCTGCTTCATTGTCAAATCACTGCAGAACCAACCAGAATCAGTGCGCTACAAGTCTTCAGTGCTTCTGAGTAACAGGGACTGCACGGCAAGCAGTGAAAAGCAACTGCACTGCCTGCTGAGGCCCACTAGACTACAGAAACAGCAAAACTCACCTGTAGCTCATGGAACTCTCTGTCCTTCCAAAAATAAAGTTGCAGCTTCTTCCGCACTGCCACGCACATTCTCAGCACCTCTTCCCCGGTATCCGACTGCTGTGAAAATAGACAAACCTAACTCACAGGCAAGGAAGAGGCAAGTAAGATAATAAAGGGCCAAAAGAATCCTCAGCCTGAAGCAAAGCTGTCAGATGAAGAGCAGCTTTGTTTATCCATGCCAGAAGGGCATTCCCTAAACAAGGAAGCACAGAGAGAAAGGGGGCAGGGTACTTAAAAATGAACTTTAGTGGGGATTGTGACAGCAAGGAAATAAAAAAAAAAAATAATACCAAGAGCAAAGACATACAGATACAAACAGAAGATAAGTATAGAGAGCTATCAGCCCAGCCCTGATGACTATGATAAACAGCCTGAACTCTATGCAGTATAGCAGAGGGGAGGAAATGGAACAACGCAATGCTGACAGATAAAAACATTAATAACTATTTAATATTCTAGCCTATTGGAAAACTTTCCTGGCAAGAAATACTAGAAAATCTAAGTGCATGTACACACAAACAACAAGGCACTTTGGAATGGCCAGATTTAAAGGTGCTTTGAAAGTCATTACTAGTTTTAACACCTAGAAAACCTTAAATACTTATTAGAAAATATTTAACACTAGGCTTCCATGGTGCAAAGACATAAAAACTGATATAGAGCACTAAGCCATCTCTTCTGGTTATGAATAAAGTTTCTGAATGACATGGGTAGGCCGAGAAACTCACTTGATAGAAGTGAGTAATTTAATAAATCAAAGCATATGAACAGAGAATTGCTATACCTTATGGAACCATTTTATGGCCTGAATCTACCACAACTGTCCGGGGACTCCTTAAGCCAATACTGTTTAACAGAAACAAAAATGTAATAAAAAAGTGATGGAGATGCTTGGCGAAGGGAACTACTATGACCTAAGTACACTGGCAATTTAAGGGAAGGAAACAGCTTTTATATTGGAAGATGATCTTTCAAAAAAGAAGCCAATCAAATTAACCACAGGATATGCAAATGCCTTGAAATTGTGTGTCAGGAGATTAAAGACTACAATCATAACAGGCAGAGGAAGACATCTTATGAAGCACAGGAAAAAACTAACTTGACTACATTAAAAATTGTTGCCTTAAACAAAGCTTCAACATCCATTACGTGCTAATTTTAAAAAGCGCTAGTACCCAAACAACTTGTAACACAAAATTAACAAACCTAATCTATACAGCAACATAAAAAACTTATTACAAACAGCAAGGACATTTGTGCTGTTGTGTACCTCCTCTTACCTGTAAGTCACAAGTGAAGAGAGATGCACCTTTCGCCTTGGAAACCGTGGTGATTTGTTGAAATGTCAACAGGTCATGGACATAAATGTTATTTTCTGTTTTAAACAAAATTCCAATTATTATTCAATATTTAATACATGTAAACTTATTTGAATAGGCAATGAGGTCATCACATTTTACATTTAGATAAAAAGAAGAACTTATGAAACTAAGTGCTGTGAGAAAAGAAAATTAACGTTTTCCCAAAAGCTGAAAAGTGTTGAAGCACATACAAAACCAAGACAACAAATGCAGAAAAGACAACCAACAACAGCATTGGCAAAATTACACAAAGGAACTGAGAACACGTGCTAAGCAAGCAGAGGAAGTGGGAATGGAAGGGACAGCAAGCAGGTCAGAGCAGAGCAAGTTCATGATGGAAGACTCTGTGAACAAAGACCATTTTGAACTGGCTCCTGAAATTAGTGAAAAGTAAACAGTTTCAAATGGAAGGTACTGTGGTCAAGTTTTTGTACGCACGAGGACGCAGGCAGCAGAAATCTATGCATGCTGGAGTTGGAAGAGCCGGGACTTGAAGATCATAAAGGGAGTAGCAACATAAGCAAGAAAAGACATAGGAAGATCGTAAGGTTTGCCAGCCAAGGACAAGCAAACTCAGATCTTCCACAAGATGGTAAAAGATAGCCATCTGCATATAAATTGAATTGGGTGCGACACATCAATAGTATGCATCATATATCAAACAAGTTTGGGCAGAAGTTTTAGCCCCTCTCATGCGGTGCACACATATACACATGCATGTAAGTATGTATGTGTATATACACATGCCAACACAGACAAACCAAATATATACACACACGTATATATACACACATGCTTCAGTGCACGTATATATGCTTTAATTTTTAATCGCAAAACTTAGCATTAATACTTGTTCTCCAAGCTGGCTTACGACAAGCAAAGCTGCCTCTCAATCTATGCTGCATAATGCTTCCTCTGCAAACTGAAAAAGCCTAAATCCTACCCAATGACTTTTCAACAATTGGACTTCTACACAGGTGTATGGAAAGGCTGCCACGTTCAGCCAAGTAACTGCATCAAGAAGGGTTCATTAAATATTAAAACATTTTTTTCACTTACCTAATAGACTGACCAGAATTTTAAACTGAGAAACAACGTGAATCTGAAAGAAAGAATTCTATTAGTGAACTCCACTCATAAAAGTAAACCTCTGAAGAAGGCTTGATTATAGATAGTCTAAGAAAATGCATCTTAGAAACTCCCAAAATAATGAAAACAGCAAAGCAGGTATCTATGCACAACCTTCCTCCAGCTATTGCAACCCCTTTCACTTACAGTCAGTTTTTACAAGCAAGCTTGCAACCTAAGCTAGTAAAAAAATGCTCTAAGTGGTATGTTACTAGTACAGAAGTACTTTTAAAGTATATGCAGAAGGCTGCTGAGGCTGCATAATCTTTGAGTTAAGTGCTTTTCTAAGTATCAACATAATAAAGTGAAAGATCACCCCCCAAAATATGAAAGAGTAGTGAGATTGGAAGTGGATAATCAGTTACTTTAATTCTACATTCCAAACAAGAGGAATTACATTCACATTTTATCAAAGAGTCAAATTATATATTATAGTCTGCTGGTGTATTCCCATATCTTTTACAAATATTCTCAGTCAGAGCAGCTGAAGAATTATTGCTAACACCAGCATTTTCATAAAAGCCAAAAATAAACCTTTTAAGTTCCAATTCTTTGTTTTCTGCTTTATCAACCAAACCAAGCTTATTCCTGTTATGGGAAGAGTGGACAAAAACATCAGGCTGTACCACATCTAGAAGAACCTATAGTTTTGGGGAATTTTTTTGTTAAGTCTCATAGAGACTTCAGAAGTACATTTGATATTTCATTTCTTGGCTGAAAACGCTGGAAAACTGTCCCCCACCAAGAAGATAGCATTTCCTACCTGCTGAATCTTTTTTGAGAAGTTCTTGTTGGATTTTTCTAGTGTCACTTCAAACCTATTGCAACCTACCAGAAAGATTTGAGAGATTATGTAAACTGAAGTTGCCCTTAACTTTATGACTGCATATATCTTACACTAAATAGATTACAGAGAATTACAGAAGCAAACTTGGCCACTTAACACTAAAAGAATGACTTTACTGACATATCTGTGCTATCTTTTACTTAATAGCTAAATGCATCAGGAGCTCTTCTACATAGTCACGTGAAAATTTAAGTTACACTTCTTGTACCCATCCAAGAGCCTCATCAATAGTTACATTTTTGCCCTGTCGGAATTTTAAATTACAAGAATTATATTTAAGCATTTTGAAACCCAGAGATACAAAAATACCCACAAAGACTTTATCCACATGAATCAAATATCAGCAATTTAAATTGCTACCAAGCACATCACTGCAAAGTAGACAAGGAATAAACACTACACCACAAGGGTTAGAAGGAGTTTTAGGGATAAAGACTTACAGACACTTTCTGATGACATAACCTCTCCTGGCATTGATGCAAAAAAGGGGGAGAAATTTACCACATGAGATAAGACACTAGCAACTCAAGACTAGCATGTTCTGATTGGAATAGATGGCCTACAAGTTTAGAAAACGCAAACTGAATTCAGTCTCTAGAATACACGTAGCTACAAATTAATATCTTTCCAAGAGCTGATGAACTTGGAAACAGATGCTTTTTTTCTTTCCTGTCACACACTACACATTACTGTGTTCAATAACATCAGTTTCTATGTAATAGCAGATAATGCAAAATACAAATCTGTTTAGTGAAAATCAATTTTAACTAAACCAAATATAGAATTGTTCTATTTGTGGCATCTCTAGAATAGACTATGAACACTTTTGACTGTCAAAGAGGCAGGGAGAAGAATAAATACATGACAGAACTATTTCAGAGGAATCCCTCTTCCCCACCCCTTGATGCTCATGGACCCACTGAAGAAAGCTGCTCTTTCACTAATCCAGTCCTTCACTAACAGAAGACATCAAGCCTCTGGCAATTTGCTTTTGTACATGTTTGTGCACTCTACTCATAAAAATTATACTAACTTACTAAATTCAAACATATGGAGATCTGATACAAAACATACTTTAAAACAGAAAAAAAAAAGGCTAATATTTCTTTCTTAATAATATAAATGGTACATATACTTTCATGAAAGATCCCACACAAATATTCATTAAAGCCTACGTAGGAAAGAATCAGCAACTGAACATATTTGTGCTAACATTACTACAACCCTTTAAAAGGCAGGAAATAAAAATAATGTAATCAAATTTTTGTCATTTTAAAAATCAACTTACCTGCGTCTTTCTTGATCCTGTAAAGCAGAAGATGCCCTTGTTTGGTACCAACAAGGAGCCATTCTTCTACAAAAACAAGGAAGAAAAAGAGCCTAATTAGTTTCAACAAAGTTCTTCCAAGTCAAGTTACACTTGGAAACTTGTTTCAAACGCCAGAGGACCTTCTATTATCTCTCTGGTGGAAGTGCTCAAAGTATTTTTCATTCTGAGGGGGATGGCCAAAGATAAAGAACAGAGAGTACAGCCCAGACACCACATCCCACTTGTTTATACAAAGATAAAGAAGAAAACCATTGTATCTTGTGTGCAATCAAAGGAGGCACTTAACTATTTTCAGAAACTACCATCTCCCAGAGAGGAGCACTACTACATGATGGAAAGAACTGTCAAGGAAAAAAAAAGAACAACAAGGAGTTCTATGTGTATCTGGTTGGTTGCTTTGGTTTTGGTGGGGTTTTTTTTTGTTGGATTTTTTTTTTGGTGGGTTTTTTTTTGTTTTGTTTTGTTTTAAATAGTTACTTTTTTATAAGAACTCTCTGAAATAGTCTGGTATGCCTGGAAGGGCAGTGGCAGCTTTGCTTAAGTGGCATTTGAATCCCTTGGATGACCAGCGGTCATTCAAGATTGATAAAAGAGAACTTTTTTACACACAAACTCTGTGGTAGAGTTTCATTAAATAAGGCTGAAATTCACCCTCCCTGCTGAACATCGTATAGGTAAGAAGCATACACAATGGTTTTTTCTACATCTAGTATCCTCTCATTACCAAAGATGTTTGTCTTTTAATAAAATCTTGTTTCCTGCAAGATCTTTCTTCCACTATTTGGAAGAAAAGCTGTACAGCCAGAATTACACCTATTTTTACACACATACTTGTCATAAACTTGTGGGTTTAGACTTTGTTCTACTTCAGCAAAATAAACACTTTCAAAGAGATAAAAGTCTCAAAGCAGGAATAAACTGCCTTCACATCTTCTCTGCTACACGACTCTACATAAACAAGTCAAGTTTAAGTGTGGCACTACTAATCAGGTTATAATTTTGTTCTTAAAACAGATTAAAGGGGCCACAATTCCACGCTGTCTTGTGTTTTTTTAAGTTTCCGATTTAGTGCGATGTTAGTACCTCTGATGGGAACTGCTCAAGCTGCCTGAAAAGCGTTCTCAAGCCTTATCGTTATGACAGACAGTGCAATCAGCTGACCAAAACCTTGACTGTTAAGCACGCCCAAAAATATAACCTACGTTTAAATGGCACTAACGCATGCAAACAGACTCTAAACCTCAGACCTCAACACACCACTGTCTTCCCGAGATAAATTTTAGTCAAGTATTTCAGGCCTTCCTTGCTTTCACGCAGGAAAGGAACCGGCCGGCGGCTACAGCACCGGGAATCATGGCAGCCTCCTCCTCAGCGGGGCTGCCGCCAGGCGGGTAATGCTGCGAGCTGTGGGCGACCGCCGGCACCCCGGCGAGCAGAGCTCGGCCCCGGCAGCCCCTCGGCTACAGGTACCGAAGCC
>JAOQGH010000040.1:25796743-25833247 GCA_025769975.1 Gallinago jamesoni
ACCGAAGCCGAAACACAGGGAGACGCTCCCCCCACGCCCAGGCCTGCGAAGCGGCAGGGCCACCGGCCGGAGACCGAGAGACGCGGCCACCCCAGGCCCACCCCAGGGTCGAAGAACGGCTTGAGGGAACGCCCCGGCCACTCGGGACGGGAGAGAGAAGCGGCTCGGGGCAGCAGCACCGCGGCCCCCTACCGCGGCTCACCCCAGGCCGCCAGGCAGTCGATCTGCAGCGGCAGCTTCTCCAGGATCGGCACATGCTCGAAAGCGTCGTGCATGGCGGCGGCTCCTCCGGGCCCGGCTACCACAGCGCCCGCCGACTTGAGAGACGCAGAGCGGCGGCCGCGGTGGGACGGCCCTGACAGAAACGCCGCCGCCGCCGGCCCACAGCTCCCCGCCCTTCCCGGCAGCCCCCGCTTCCGCCCCGCCGCCGCACCCGGCCCCGCCCTCCGCGCGGTTCCCGCCCCGGCCTCGCCCCCTCAGCGGGCGGTGCCGCGCTCTCCGTCCTCCCTTCACGGCCCGCGGCGGCCTCGCAGTCCCCGCGGCGGCACCGAGCAGTCTGCCCCAGCTCTCCCGGGGCTCGGACGCGACGGGGAAAGGCGGGTCGGCGGGGGCCAGCGCAATCAGCGGCGGAGAGCGCGCTCCCTGCCCCTCAGGAGACGCTCCTCGCCCTGCCGTAATCCCTGCGCATCGCTGTATGGCCCGAAAAGGGGATAGCCTGTAAGGAGCTCACTGTGGCTTCCTACAACAGCGTTAGCGTCGGAGTCCTCAGGTTGCCACTCGCTGAGGCAAAATCCAGCGGGTGGGAAAGTCACCCCGTGCAGAAAGACAAAAGTTGACCCGCGTAACCTTAAGGAAACCAGATGAGAACAGCAAAGCACCTCTTCTAAGTAAACGTCTATTTTTTGGAGGTCCTCGATTTTACTTTAATGAACTTACCCTATGAATTTGGCCAGTCAAGCTCAGTCTCCAGAAGGAAATCTTTACATATTACCTTGCCCCGTCCAGAACAGGCTGTGGTTGCCTTTACTTTGGCTGTGGAGAGGCGCAACGTCCACCTCTGCTGATCTAGAAGCTAAACTACCTAGGCCAGGCTGAAGTAGCACGTGCTGCTAAATTCTCTGAGCATCTCCACTGACAGAGACCATTGTTTTTCTAAAAACAGGGACTGAGGATGCTGTGTGGTGGGAGATCCAAGCACAGGAACAGGAGAACGAGTGTAGTGCTCTTGCATCCAGCTTCTTTCCTGCTCCGGAATGGAACCTTGCTAAAACACAAAACCGTGCTAGGTGACATCCCCTTTGCAGGTACCAGAACTGCAGCTTGCCAAAGGAGTTATGGATCAGGCTTGTATCTGGTCTCCTTCACCTAGGAAGCCTACAAAAGGAAGAGGGACGTAGCACCAGTTTAGTAAAAGGAAATGTAAGTTTTAGTAACACCAGGTGCTAATGACTTCACATGCAAATGGCTGTAATCCATTTTTACCATTGGTCTCTTCAGATTTTACAAAGTAGCATACTTTCCTTTAGCATACAACGTAAAATGCCGTATGAAGTGAATAGAAGAATATAAAAAAAAGTCCACAAACTCTTACACCCCAACATCTGCAGAGTGAGACAAATACACCCTTCCCAACCCCGAGTCTTATGATCCTGACTCACTGGGTGCCTGTCAAGCCTCCTGCATTTCTTTACCATGCCATGCGATCTCTTACTACTCTGTCCCTCCTTCGGAGTGCCTGGCAGGAACATTTTCTCACCCTAATGAAAAGCTGGTCAACATCTTCCACTATTCCTTTGTTTTCAGTTTTCCGTGTGGCATCCACATGCTAGAATTGCATCACTGCTACTTCTCACAAATAAACAGAACTAATCAGGCACAAAAACTTTTTAAAAACTCCCTCTATATCCAAATTCCTCAGAGATGTTTATTTTTTCTGCAAGCGGATCATCATCTCAATTAGGAACAGCTTGGTGAAGATACTTGATGTCAGCAGCCAAATTTCCTAAAGAAAATTGAGCTTCTACAGACCATTCAAGTCACTAAAAACTTATGCAGCTCTCAGACCTAAAAGTAGACATGTTTTCTCCCTCCTGCTTACCAAGTCTTCAGAGTAGTCTGTATGGTTAGTTTCAAAAATACAATACCCGTTTTGAAAGAATGGGCATGAATTTTAATTAAATCTTCCCCGGCTACATAATTAAAGGTAACAATCCTGCATAGTGTTTGGTTTCATGCATTCTATCCTGCTGGCTTGCTGACAAAGCTTCCCTGACAAGTCACGGAGCCCACATGTCTTTAGGAGCAAACCCAGGATTTAATTCAAATTTATATCCATTCTTTCAAAAAGAGCAGAACCGGCACATCTGACTGAATGTGCCGTCAGGGGAGAGGTCACATTGCTGTAACTCCCTTGCCCACAACCCTTTCACTCCTCACCCACAACTCATCTACTGCTGTTTAGCCACCTTTTCTTCAATCGCAACCGCGGCAGTAATTGTGAATTTGCCATAGCCCGTGTGATATTGTGGGGACCAAGCTCTGATACAAGTTCCCCCTAAGACTGTAAATGGGGAAGTCAGAGCAGGCACCTGTTGCACACCAGGCAGCAGATGATGCATTCCAAGGGTACAGAAACTCTGCCCAACGAGTAGAAAAAACAGATAAACAGCTAAGGGAGGAACAAGGCCCCTGTGGAATTCAGGCCAACTTCAAATACTGATGGAAGTTCCTACAGGGATGGAAGGATAGAAGGCAGATAGGACTGCCCCACACCACACTCCTACTACATATATTTTAGCCTTGAAATTATTAAATTAGGAACGTAGATAGAAACTGTTTAGATATTTCACTTTTGTTCAGAAATGTACTGTGTGCCCTATCCATATTACTTTTCAAATGACAGCCTTCCAATTCTATTGTCAAGCTTAACAAGAAAAAAAAAAGAGCTGTTGGGAATAACTACATTATAAAATATCATGCAATAAAGAGTTAAAGAAAAGTGAGGAAGCTTTGTGAAGATGTGATCTTTCTTGTGAGAGAAGAGGTAGTAAGGAAGTGGAAGGATACAATGTAAGCCTTTCTACTCTTTGCCTAGCTTTTATTAAATATTACATACAAACTGCTTTTGTGCTTCCAGTAGAGAACATTTTTCCCTATTTGTCTCCAAAAAACCCAAATAACCCAAAACAATAGGACTTAAAAAAAAAAATGGAAAACAAAAAAAAACATTAAAAAGAGAGTTTTGTGTAGCTTTATTTCACAAAATTTTCTCTCCCCAAAAGGACACAGAGGTAATGGGTTTTTTTCTTCCATATCAATTAAGCACAGCAAATTAGACATATTTTCTAATTAGAGGTTCTATCTGTGGCCTAAAGGGGATGGCAGAAAAGCTCCAGCAACTTTTGCAGAAGCAGACCGAGGTGTTAGAGCCACAGCTTTTTATCTCTGCCCACCGGCAGAGGGTTTGCTGCCCCACAGCACAGCTAGCAGAAGATACTATGCACTTGTGCCTCAGGTACTGTACTGTAAAGTGCCCTGTTTCAGCATAAATTGCTGATAAAGATTAACTAGAGCTAAGCTACCAGACCTTACAGTGGGATGAATGAAGTACAGGCACATGTTCACTTCTGCTGACATCGCTACAAGTGAAGAACCAGAGAAGCTGACTCCCTATGTCATTCAAGCAGCAGCCACATCAGCACCCTAGAGTTCTACCTGTGCTGCTGCTTCCCTGGTAATTATCAGTTGTAAAGGTTAGGAACCCAAATTAGAGCTTCTGTCATACAGTCCACAAAGGGTTTCCATGTGTAAGTTATTGCAAGTGAAGCCTCTACAGCCAAGCACAGAATAGAATAAAAACAGAACACTGTCCAATAGCTCTTCTTCAAAGGAGAAACAAAAAGCAATTATAAAGAAATCTGCAACTTTGACCAAAACACAGTGATCTCAGAGTACCTCTTGGCCACTGGGACCAATTGGGACAAGAAAGCCCATCATCAAATCAATTACATGGGAAGCAGTTCCAAACAGACACTGAGAACAGAACTATCCCAGTGCTGTGGACTCCTGTTAAAGCCTCTTTCAAGTAAGGTAAGCAGTGCTTTCACCCTCTAGAAAGCAATGCCATCTTCATAGAAGAGTGTGGCCTCTCATTACATGTGCTGGGAGAAGAGTTCAGCTGAAACATCTAGTTAGTATCTGCTTAACATGAACAGTCAAGCACTTGTGGAGCACAGCAGGAGTATGTTTGCTGATGGTTGGTTTTGGTGTGTTTGTTTTTAAATTAAATCATGCAACACATAGAAGGTAAGGGCAAATCCTTTTTCCAGGCATCCACCCCATTGCCGGCAATGAGATGTGCCACAACAGCAAGTGTTAGCTCTGTGCAGCTGTTACCTATCAGTCAATGGCATTTAAAATAGAAAAAAAAATATCTTTCTTGCACAGTGTTATGAATAAAATTGCACTTGATTTTGTTAAAAACTCTTATCACTATAACTTTTCCAAATATTTCCTTTCTGGCATCTTAATTGTCTTCATTAACAGGAGCTTCTCTCTAAAAACCTCTCACTCATGTTGGACACATGACATACAACAGCAGTAAGCCATTATCTTCCGGAAAAGGGGTCTGTTGTTTCTTCAGTGCTTATTTCTATCTGTCCCCACCCTCCCCCCAAAAAGGTACAGGCAGTTCACCTCTAAGTGTCAATTTTAACATTGAAATATAAACTCCTCAAGCAGACATTAGGAATTTTAGTGTCGCAGATTAAATATCTGAAAAGTTACAGAAGGTGCTGGAATAGTACACATTTAAATTGCTTAAAAATCCAAACTTGCAGCAACTTTGTAAATTCAAATTTCCAAAAGGTTTATATTGTCCTTGTGAATTTCTTCCACAGCAAGACGCTCTCATGACAATAAAGCATCAAACTTCCAAGGCTGAGATCAAGAAACAAATCAGCAGGATGCACTTGCTCCACCAAGCAACTTTAAAAGAGGCGCCTCCACTTCCAACAGCAAAAAGCTACTCCTTCATTCCATTTTGGACCTTTCAAAGTGTGTAATCATTCTTTCCTGAAAAACAAAACACCCAATGTTGTCATTTCCCCCAACAGGTTTCCATTATTCAGAAATAAGGTGGTATGTTTCGCACGTTCACATCAAATGCACACCCGTATGCATTTTAAATCAGGAGTCCAACTCACACAACAAATAGACCATTTTTTAGAATACATATTGTTAATCTGAGAAGTTGTATCATGGTTGTCCCCACTATTCTTCCCCTCCTTGCAGTATTTTACTGCTGCACTGGCAAGCAAGTCCAGGTCTAAAGAAGCCATGTCTTTAACAGCTGACTCATGACTCCTCTGGCATGTCAGAAGACTAATTTGAACTGAAGATTTGTTTACTGACCTCATCTGAATCCAGAAGAGCTGGAAGAGCACTGCAGTAGTGGGGAGGAAAAAAAAAAGAAATAGTTAAGAGAGCTTATTATTGACAACCATTTTCAGCCTTGTGTTGCACCTTTTTAGGACACAGGAGAGCAATAATGAAGACAGACCTTTAACTGAACAGACAGAAATTAGAGAAAGACACACAAAAGAGGACAAGACCCAGGAGTACCCTCAGTGACTTTCATAGTTCTAAAATGCTTTTCTTCTAATCTTCTCATTACCAGATGAACTATTTCCAAATTACCATGAAATAAGATGCATCATTCTATGCTGAACTACACTGGAGATATTTACAATATGAGACCAAACTGTAAAGACACATCCCAGAAATGTCAAACAAGTTACACTGGTATCACAGCCTTTTCAGCTACCACAGATCTCCCATCTACTGGGATCTCATCTCTTCACCACCCTCATCATACTTTCAAGAACAAAAAACCCTGTGGCAGACTACCTCAAATTGCCTTTTCCTAACTTATACCAGTCTAGTCCTTGTCCTTTTTAAGCAATCCTACCATTCTTTAAAAAGTTCTGGGAAAAACAAATTCAATTGAGAAAATGCACTTTTTCATTCTCTTGAAACTTGACTTGATTTCTTGTCTTTAACATCAAGCAGAGTTTTGTACTTAAATCCAGAGCCTCTGCCAAAACTACCTGTTCAGGTTTGTGAATATAATTGATCTGTGAACTTCTGTTTTGCTACAAAAAAAAAGTAGACACAGACACTGACATTTTTAGGATGTAAAAGTTATTGAAAGTAGAATAGATATGAACTGCTTACATAGCTGACTATATTGCCAGAAGTATAAAAATGACTCAACAGACATTCCAAATAAATCTGAGAATTAGATTACATTATTCAGTGGTTTACGTTCGGCAAGATACTCAAAGGACTTTTCAGAGCACTAAATGGAAAACCAGGGTTGGTTTGTTCTTTGTTTTCTGGATTTATTTATTTAGTTGTAATTTCAGTGAAGTGCAAATAAATCAGTCTGTGGTTTCACAATCCAAGGTGGCATTTCTTAAGTCAGCATGTGTTTAAGTGGCACGACCTGTAAGGCTGACAGACTGCATAAAGCCAAGGGGAAGTGTGTGCTAAGAAGTCAGAGGCCAATTCCAGGCTGAACTCAGTATCTGCTCATGTAAGTGCAGCATAAAAGCTATAAGGCATTCTAATATATCTGAGTTCCTGTGTTCAAGTACCCTGCTCTTATTGTGACTGTAAAAATACTCACACATCTGTCACTGACGAAGGAACATTCTCTTCTACCCACTTCAGGTCATCCTCCTGCTACAAGTACAGAAATTACATAGAAAACAAAAGTTGGTTTTCCCAACATGCTGTCACATGCAAGCCTTTTTCTTCTCAGCCTACTTGACAAAAAGCAATGTATTTATAGTGTCAGTTCAAAAAAATTAAAAAAAAACAACCAAAAAGCCCTCACCTTCAACTTGATTTCTGGATTACAGAAAACACATTCCAAGCCAAAAAAAAAAAAGAAAAAACCAAACCCCCACATATAAGTTACTGTCAAGTCTGTAATAGTCTAATGGTGACTAGGAAAAGCAAGCTCTCAAGACAGTTTGGTTATTTATGCAATCTAGTTCAGTCTCCCACAAAAAGAATATTATCTTTTGATAATGTTACACTTAATTATTATTAAAAGCACATGCTAGGGTTAGCTAAGGTAAGTTAAACCGTACTGTCAGAATTTCTCGTTTCAATCTGATTGCCCTAATGCACAACACAAGCAAGCTTGAAGTTGGGGGTCTGAGCCTCCCAGTTCCCAAAATAGAAAAGTTTGATTTTCATGTTATCCTCAGGTAATTAGTATACACTTGCAACCAAACTTTGAGAAGAACAATGTGAATGACAAAAATATTTCTGCTATTATCATGAATAGCAGGTTCTTCCCACTTTTAAATTTAGGCATGAATTCCATGAAAAGATTGAGACATATTTTCTACTTCCTAGCTGAATGGGAAACCACCTCTGCTTATAAGCCACATGGAAAAATGTGGCTATATTAATAATGTTCCACCCAGACTATTTAGACAGCTACATAATAATATGCACATCACCCATTCAAGTAACGAATCACAAATCTCAAAGTTAGAAGGGCAATTAATTTAAGATATGGCTGAGCCTCCCTCTCAGCCTGACAAATTTCTTAAAATGATGTATTATTCATTATCAGAATATAGTATTATACAGTTGTATCTACAGACAAATGTAGAAACATTCCCAAAGAACAGACTTCATTCTAAAGCTTCCATTACACTTCCATTGCAGGAAATTAGACGAAAAGCCTGTATTTACTTTCTCTTCAGAAGTACTGTAAACATATGATACTTTGACTCACTCCTGCTCTGAAGCAAACCAGGACACTCCCATTTGTGAGCTACTATTGGGTGGCAACCAAACAAGAGAGATGGATCTATATCCTTCGAGGTAGGGAAGGCATACTCACAGCTTTGTTTGCTTTTACATTTCCATTTGGTTCTTGCTTTGTACTTCTCATTTTCATTCCCTCTGAAGAAAAAAAGGAAAAAAGATTAGGATTACTGAACTGTAATTGTTCATAGACTGTAAGTGAAAGTGTTGAGTGTTCATTCAGAATATTTCATCAAATCCAAAGAGACAGAGTAAGACAGACAAGTTATTCCTTACGACAATGCTTTCCCTTTGGAAGGCTTGTATTTTTCTTGACAGGTGGAATGCCTATTTTTTTCCTGAATTTTCCAATTTTAGCTAGGAATTATCAATTTCTAGTCTTTAACTTTAAGCCAGATCTAACTAGTGTAGAAATGTAAGTCATAGTTGCCCAGAGAGGCTGTAGAATCTCCATCCTTGTACTCAAAAGCCATGTAGACATGGTCCTGGACAACTTGTTCTTAATGGCCCTGCTTAAGCATGGCACTTGGACAGAAAGGCTACTAAAGGTCCCTTCAAACCTCAACCATTCTGAGACACATTCAACTCCAAAAATTTATTTTACCTACTGACTGCTGACCAGCCACCTGGTTGATTTAGGAGCTGAGAGCCAGCATGCATCTCCCAGCCTGGCAGACAGCCAGATAGAGATGATTTGGCAAATGCACCTAAGGGACTAAACACTCCCCCTCTGCTCCTAAACAAGTGAAACAGCACTGATATATCCCAGCAGAATTGATTTGCTGACAGAGAGCAGCAGTGGGTAAATCACCCTACATTTTATACAACTTATGAACAATGGTGTTAGAAGGGCAACAGACATTGTAGGGAGCTAGGAGGCAGGAACAAAAAAGGGTTTTGTAGTAGTAGGAGGGGAGCAACTAGAGAGAAAGATGCAATGTAGTGTTATACAGCAGGACTCATTCATAGGAAATTTCATTAATATGTAAACTTATTCATCCATATGGATGATCCACTGGATCCACTGGACATTCCTGTACTAGGCCCTAATATGGAAAATGAAGAAAGATTGCAGAGTTCAGAGAACAGATAATAAATGAAAAAAATCTTTGAACTGGATTTTAAAAGAGAACTGCAAACTAAATCACTGCCTAGCAACAATATCTGAGAGATCCTCAGATTTCCATCATCATAACTGGATCCAAACCTACGACTGGAAATATTTAATACAACAAAATTTTTATTGTGGACACAGTAAAGCAACCACAACAGCAGCAGTGTATTCAGTGTTATCTGAAACCCCCAGAATTAAACAGGAAATGCAAATACTAACCATGAAGCTTATGTTTCCTCTACACCTGCATAAATCAATGGCAAGGAGGCGGCACTGAATCTGCTTTTACAACAGTAATGAACTTTTTGCCAGAGAACATGAGCCCTCCCTCCACAGAAGCGTCTCTTCAACACTGAAATTAGGTAGGGAAAAAAGTTTCTCTTACCAAAGCTTTCTTTTAACATTGGCTCTTTCTGCTCATCGTCATCCTCCTCTTCAGACAGCGGTGAGAAAGCAAACCTTTAGCAGGGAAAGAATAAAACCTATCTTAGAATAGTATCTCTTGCCACTCAAGAGATTCATTACCCCAACATTCACATGACTTGATTCTTCTGTGTAGTTCATTGTTTTTAAGACCTATGCTAAGCTACATAAATAAAAGTTTGAGTCACTTCTTTTTAAGTAAGTTCACCACCAGGAACAGACCAAATTTTATCTATGTGACTTCCTACACTTACTTTTCCTGTAGTCCCTAAACACACTGCTTAGTATCCTTATGGATCAGTATACAGCAACTAAAAATCATCTACCAGTACTTCTTTGTATAAAAAAGCATTCCCAAAACCCAGTATTTTTAGAAAGAGGTAAAAATAGCTGAACCTTTGGTTGTTAGCAGATGGTCTCCACAGAATCATGATGACAAAAAGGATCATTGAAAACAATAAACGCCAGATGGCATCATCCACCCATAGCTCCTGCCAGTCCTGTCAAGGAAAACAGCAGCACAAATAGAAAAAGTTGTGAAGAAAGAGACTCCACATCCTCAGCTCTTTCCAAGGGCAGCTACAAGCATCTGACAAAGAGGCTCATTTCCCACAACACAGACAGTTTCAGCATGTGACATGTTACTCTAGACACAATCCACAGCAAAATCTGTTCCAGAATGCCCAATCTCACCTCTTATACCACCAAGTGTAAACTTACTGGCAGCAATTGCAGAAAGCATTCAATATAAACTCACCGACTGACAGTCCACCAGCCTGAACTTCATGGTGGTCCAGATGATAAATACAATAGATGCTACAAGATTAAAACAACAAACAAGCTGCTTATTACTACAGAATATGCTGATTCAAATATACTACTAACAGAACTGTGTTTCCCAAATAAATAGGGCAAAGACCTAAATAGTGATTTCTTGGAATCTAATTTATCAGGTTTGGAAAACGAGAGATTGGTTTATTGCACCAACTTTATATGGTAGTTTAGGCACAGACCAGTATATTTTGTTCTTGGTTCTTCAGAGACACAAGGCATAAATCAAGTATGAAGTATTCAGCCAAACTCTCCATCCCTATTAGCTATTCTTATATTACTTCCATCTAATCTCCAAACCAGGGTTTCATTCTCAGTTGAAATAAAGCCTACCTTGAAGTAAATGAGACATCTGAATGCCTAAGCATTCAGATCTTGACCCATAAGAATTCTAATGTTCAAACTATGCTCTCACCACAGTTTTAGAAGATGAGATTTCCCTCCGCTAAGGTGTTCTAGATAACTAAGAACCAAATGCTTCAAGGAATTTAATCACAGCTGTCAATTAAAAGGAATGCACCTTTTTGTTTGTTTTAAATAAAAAAGCACTGTGCTTGTAAGTTTTCTGCTCATCGTAGGTAAAATATTTCCAAATAGATGAGGGGCAAAGGACCTGGAAGCACCAACAGATTTACTAATGAAGTTCAGTTCACCACTACTACAAACAGAAAGAAAATCTGCATCTGTATTCTTCTAGAACACAGAAGGTATTATGTTACAAGACTAAGAACACTGTTTTTCCAGGAATCACTCTGGCCTTCAGACATCTTAAAATTTTTTGATAAAAAAATCAAAATAATACTATTTTGATCCTGGCAGCTTTAGGAGGGGCAAAAGTGCTCCCTTAGAGGTGCACAGTACTGATCTTACTAATAATCCACTGACACTGAAGTTTCAATGTAACTTGGCATAGGTCCACTATAAGAAATGGGTCAAGTCTTAGAAATACCAATTATTTTTGGCTGCTTTTACAGAAAGGTCACCAAACTCAGTCTGCTTGGAAATTACGTTCATCAAATAAAAGCACTTATAATTTCCTACTTACCTGCTACTGCCAAGATGAGCGTGTTGGTGAAATGCCGATACAAAGAGAGTTTCACAACATTCCTTCGAAGTTTTAGCAGTTTCATTGTTTGAGTTAAGCTGATGAATATGTATGGGAAGTCAAGGAAAGCCTCTGAAGAGACCAGACTTAGGACACAAATCTCATGATCAACAGTTCTCCCACCCCACTCACATGCTTAGCTATCCAAAAAGGCAGACTAGTCTCAGTAGACAAAAAGTTCATCCTATAGCAAAGGTGACAAAGACCAAGATCCATCCCTTTGATTTTATTTAGTCAGCTAAACCCAGAACTCTCATCACACAAAGATGGTATCCAAGGGTCTATTTTGGACAATGGCCTGTTCCTCCAGAAAAGTATCAGATGTACTTTTGATAAATGGAAAGTGAAGTCTGAACTAGAAGCAAGCTTAAATCCAATTAGACAGTGCATACACATCTTCACCCTTTTGCCTACAGTTTTTTTCCATAGTGCTTAGGAAATCCACCATGGTAGGAGAGAATTGGTGGTGGTGTGGCTGGGCAGCAAACTATTCCTGGTTTAAATAAAGTTTTGTGATTGATTTTTGCTAAAAACATTTTATAAGGATTTTGCTATACATGACTGAGTTCCGCATTTGACAGCAGTTGCTAAAATCACACAAGATTATGGTTGTTTGGATATAATACACCAAGACACCAAAAAGTTAACACTGCCCCATTTTGTCACCTAACTACTTCCAGGTAAGTTCAAATTTTACAGAAAGAACTTTAGGTTTGATGCTGCAAAAAAGCCTTCTCCTCAAAACATAAATTGAGTCTGTTCTCCAAAGGATACTACTATGGTACTGTTACAGCGCTACACAGTGAACAAATTAATTGCATACTTTAACAATCAAGTCTGTTATCTGTCTAACTAGTCTATGTTCAGGAGCTTGCACTGGCTGTAGCAGAAAACTCAGTTACAGAAGTTCTATTGACTTAAAGATCATATACTTGAAGCTGATTAAAAAAAAAAAACAAAAAAAAACAGGCAAAAAGACTCACAAACCAAACAAATTTGAAAGAAAATACACCCCACCAAGTAAAATAGCGAAGGATATCCACCAGCACAGGGCAGTATCTAGGAAAGCCAGGGGAATAAAAGCCAAGGAGGCAAGATCATTCTGGGCCTGGAGACAAAGAGAGAGCCAATAAGAATAAAACAAAAAAGGAAACAAGGTGCAGAAGAAGTAAGGAGGGTCAGGCTATTTTATGAGAAGCCACAAATACACCACCACAGTAACGCTTCTGAGTTTTACTACAGAAGTGGACAGTTTGAACCAAGAGTTTAGTCCAATGCCCAATGGGGAAGTGACAATCCCACACTGTCAGTTCTCAGTTCTCCACCAGCAAGACAAGAAGTAGTTTTCCAGATTAAGTCAATCTAGCACCATTAAAAGGAGACTCTATTGAGATCACTGCTGCAACAATGTGCTCTGGCCACTTCCATTACAGAAAATTAGCAGTCTGTTTGTTAGAGATTTAGAAATCTTTTACACTATCCATGGATGAGCCAAACATTCTGCTGGCAACCATGAATTTGCCTTTGTGGGTATATAAAAGACTAATAAAGTCCTAACCGAAACAAGCAAATCACCTTTTATTCCATTTAAGTACGAGACAGAAATGATAAGCTATGAATAAGCTTGTAACATTCTGCAGCTTATGAAAGGATATCCACAAAATAATACAGGCATCAATCATGGACAGGACCAAGTTTGCTATCAGAGCCACAGTGTCATAGAAAAACTGAAAAAGTACCAAATATATGACATGTTAAATAGCTTATCCCAAAACACCAAAGACAGAACAACAGAAATCTACATCCTGAGATCCACTTCTTAACGAAGCAAGTAGCAGCACCACCACTTACAAATACTTCCCCAGCTACAGCCTCCAAACTTGGAGTGGTGGGCAGTGTGTGGCTGTGTTTTGTTTTCATTTGGGTTTTTTTGTTGATGATGTTTAGGTTGGTTTGGTGGGTGGGGTTTTTTTGTTGTTTGGTTGGTTTTTTTTAAACTCATGGTCATGGCTGTACATCTGTGCCTGCAATTAGCCCTAACTAATCGGAAGTATTAGACACAAGAGCCCATACAGAATATAGTGTCTGAAACCTGACTAGTTAGAAAACTATTAGAATGATTTCCAAATATATAGAATTATATCCTGATAAATAGAGAAGGCATCAAACTTAAAATAATTGTCTCTGTTCCCTTCTTTCAGCATAGCCCTGGGATTCTCCCTTAGCCTCTAAGTAAACAAAGATAATAGCGTGGGAAAATGTAAAGTCATTACTGACCCCTGTGACTCTAAGAACACCTTCCATGCCAGAAAATAATAGATAAAGGGCTCCAGCCATAACTACTTTGTGAAGAGTAACTCCAAGGCGAGGCCTGTAGGAAAACAAAGTGAAATTTAGATTAAGTGGGGGGAAAAAGCCATAAAGTCATGTCCAGTTGAGTGTAACGTAAGTCTGAAGCACGTAAAAAGGTCCTCATGACAAGCTAGTTCTAGATCCAGAAATAGTTTTATTGTGGTGCTAGAAGCTTACTATTCACTTTTCTTATGGTATCACGTGACCAAGGAAGAGACTGGTAACAGTTGTGTTTCCTAGTTAACCTGTTTAGCTTTTTACAACCATTTCAAGAAGTCTCAGCCCACCTCTTCTGCACCAGTTCCCCTAGCACACGCACACTTACTAGAAGGTTCCACAACCACACAGCATGTTGTTTTACCATCAAATACAGCTGGGGACAGACAGATGAGCACCCATCTTGGCAGCAGAAGCAGATCCCCTTCCCTATCAGTGATTTTTGACTCCCTCCATTTCTAGCCCAGGAAGGCATGTAAAGCTCCCATTCCAGTCAGCAGAGTATCTCAACAGTGACTCAGAAACCTACCCAACAGTAGTATGTGGATTGGGGTGGGAAGAAGAGTAATCACAACATGGAACGGTATGTCTCTGTTAACCTGTGAAGAACTCTAGACCTATACAGCACTTAAAGCACCTATCCTTTAAATAGCAAAGTACGGGGGGACAAATACTGCCTCGAGTTATTAAAATACAACAGCAAAAAGCCTTTTAATAGAACACAGATCTGTGACAAAATTACTCACTTGACTATTCCATATCCCAAGCTGACTATGATGACCAGAGTTCGAGCCAGTGAGCGCTTCACAGCGGAAAGCAGTTCTGCCAGTATTACAGCTCCTTGAACTACCAACAGCAAAGAGGAGGAAGGCAGGTTATTAAAATATAATTTCTGTTTCATTAACTACGGCATGCAATTGTAGCATGACAGCAGACATCATTATTTTCAGGAAGCAGGCTATTACAGTATATGATCTTTTTGTCACCTATATCTGGAGTAATCTTTCAGAAAAGATAGCTCACTTAGCATTAAAAAAAAAAAAAAAAAAGTAGTTCTGAAAAATTTTACTACCATAGGAAGTAGAAAGTAAATGATCTATAAACCTTTTATACCCGTAAGATCTGCCTGGATGATCTTCCAAACAAGTCAACCAACAAAACATTCTGTGACATGGCTGTGGCCAATTTACAAAGTCATAATTAAGTTTTACTTGCAGAGTTTCATTTGTATGCATCCATCCTCAAAACCAGAGTCTCAAAGTTTTACATGGAGAGAATAGCTTAAGATGGATTATCAGGCTATGGGCTGAATACCAAGTCACATGCAATGCTGTCCACGCTAAACCAGAAGTTTCAAAGTCTCTTTCCAAGGCAGTACCAATTGTCAGAAATTAATAACAAGCTACATTAATTACAAGCTACACTTAAGAAGTGTTACCTGCCTACAGTGAATACTCTCCAGAATCTAGCATTTTAAAGTCCCTAAGATGCTACACTCAGAAGTCAGAAAACACAACAGCATTTTAGCTTTAGAAGAACACAAATACAATATATAAAAAGATGCAGAGACTCTGGTTTCCTGTTCTGTGTTTTGAAGCAATCCTCAAGTAATCACATACTCAATATGCATCTGTCACCCCAATTTATTATGTCATTAGTGCTATGCCCCACCAATTAAATTGCAAGCTGCAATTGCTACCTACCAGATTCCCCTGTGTAGCGGATATTCTGGAACTCTGCATAGAAAACTGCTTTCTCGAGCATTCCCAAGAAGATAACAGCACCAATCCAGAACTGGATCCTCAGGAGATCCCGCCAGTAACAGGCTGACCAGGCAAGCCACAGAACTCCGAAAAACACGTACACAATACACATCACCATGAAAAACTATTGCACAAAAAGAAGCAAGAAATAGGAAAACCTTAGACCCAGAAAAATAATTTGTTTGCATTCAACAGCTGCAAGACAGCTCTTTTTTCTCCGCGAGTATAGCAACTTTTGAAGTTTTTATACACAAAAGAGACTAAAAACAAGAACTGCTTCATTTGTCTTCTCTGGATTCTTTTACAGTGACAGTCTAATTTCTCACTGCCAACAAAGGAAATCAGAGTAATTGAATTTCTGAGCAATTTCTATCTTGAAGGGCAGCCTGCCAATTTATTCACAGTCAATTATTCTAAGGAAGATATCAAGTGCTACTAGCTCTCCGAAGCTCCGATAAGAGCTCAGGCAAATCATCAAGTACTAGCTCTGCCCCTTCTCACCTATTACTCTATTACTAACTTGATTGTACATTTACATTATCCTGCAAATAAATTTACAAGTCACCTTTACACACCATTGCACAGAACAGAGATAAGCAATTGATGGTTGTAATTCCTCTGTTCAAGTAATTTGAAAACTTCTCTCAAACAGCAAACTCAGTTTTTGACCAAGCTTTAGGTCAGCCAAAAACCTGGAACTGAAAAAGAAACCCAGATATTTTTTTAAATACTATCATTCTGTGATTTCAATTTCTTCAGTCCAGTGCCACTTGGTTCAGAAGAACTTTCAGTGCATGTGTGTCCTGCAGCGAACAGTAAGCTTGATAGTAGCACTCAGTGCCGAGTTTTCTAAATATTAGCACATACAAGAGCAAGTCAGGAGGTAGATCTTTTTTTAAACCAAGCAAGCATTGAAATTAGCTGCACAATCCACCAAAGCTTTCATAAACTGAAAACACCTTTCCTTAGGTAAACAGCTTACTGGTCCTTATAGATTTTCACGTCTGACTAATCCACACAGTTCAAATGGTAAGGACCTAGGCATGGTAGTTCATGTTCAGATGCTCCATTAACATTTAGACAGCGACCTTTTTCTGGACCTGCCACATGGGGATATTCACACTAGTGAATTACATCAACAGAGCTGCTGGAGGCTTTTTACTTCTGTCACACTCTCACCAATACAATAAGGCTTGAGACCTTTCCTGTTATTGATCCCCAGCTAAAGTCTGTCTATACCATATAAATATTGAAGCTCCTTTATTTTCTTAGCCTCCTGGTCAGAGGCAGCTAGCAACCAAGTCAATGACTCCTTCAAATCAACAGGGAATTAGTTCTTTGAAGTTCAGTTATGCTTTCACTGTTAGGCAGTATTAAGGACCTCATGGGGTGTAAACAACAGAGGAAGGAAGATTAAGCTGCAAAAGAACAAAGCAAGCAGTGACAAGTGGAAGGATAGCTGTTAAAAAAAATAAATCATAGAACAGCAAATTTCTAAGACGCAAGCCAAGAAGAAAAACAGCATCAGTAAAACTGCTCAATTTAGAGCTAATGATACTGGTAACTTCTGGAACTACAAATTGACAGGCCAAATCAAGTCAAACAATCCAAAGAAGGACAACTGTGATTCTGTGAACACTAGTGGTACATGCAAATATCTGAAATCTACACCTGTTTTCCCTATTTAGAACTAAAAAAACCCACCAAAAAAAACCCCAAAAGCACCCTCTTGAAATTGTTTTTCCTGAGACACTGCCTTTGTGTTTCCTAAAGTATGCAATGAGAGTATTTATTTGATATTCAAATCAACTGACAACTTTATAGGTCAAAGAAAAGCCGTTTTACTTACAATCATCAAAGGATAGTCCGCAAGCGAGAGGTACTCGTAGGGCCCCTTCAGTTCTACTGTCACTGTCAAAAGACAATCCAATAACCAGGTTGAACAAGAATCAAAAGAAAGAAACCAGGAGAAAGTACTTAACTGGTTTTTACTCAAGTGTAAAAAAATTCCCAATCTTCACACAGATTTAACTTGTGCATTAATCAAAGAAAGTTAAGACTCATAACACAGCTGAAAACATGCAATTAAAATTACACGCTCCATTACCAAGTAACTCACGCCAGTACTTTAAGTAAATGTAATTTGTGCTGGAGATTCAGAAACACAAATAAGTTCACTTTAAGGGGATTTTCAAATTTCTCCAATGTTTGGAAAGGTTATCAATGCACTGTTAGATATACGACAATATAATTTCAAGGAGACAATTATGATCTTTGTATACTACATGATGTGACCTTATTAATACAAACCACTGTGATCGTCTGGACATTTTTAAAAACATAACACCAAGCCTCAAAATTGAACTGTTTGGGATTCTGCTTCACTTCCATCATTAAACTGACAAACCAACAGCCTTAAGATCTTCAAGACACTAACAATCACCTATTTTCTTATACGAAAGAGTTGTGGTATGTAATAGTTATATCTATTTTCTTATGAAAATGAACTAAACAGTATATTAGAATTACCTTAGAATACACTCAGACTGGTATACATAAACAAATGTCACTATATTTTTAGCATACTGTATGAACAGCTATCTTACTTGTAAAGGGCTTATTTTCATATGAGGGAAGTGTTGTTTTCACCATTCTTTTAACTTTGGTAGTAGAATCCTTTGCAGTTGTAATTCCAATACGCACAATAAATATATACGGCCCATCTCGCCAAGTTTTGATAACAGCATTCATTGCCTGAAAATAAAATGTCTACATGTAGACAGTGCTTAGTCAAGAAGATAGGAAAAAGACAGAAGTAGACTTGCTATACACAGGTGAGATCTTCTATCTAAAAAGAAAGTTCATATCTTCCCAGGCCTAGAACTTGCTAGTCAATATTCAATATATAAATTTTAAATCTATTTATTAAACCCAATACTTAAAATATAGTTGTTTGAATCCAGAAGAATCCTCAAAGACCTGGGAGGTGATCAGAGTTTTATTTATAATTTATATATTTATTTATATAAATTTGCAAATTTAATCTGCCTTACTGCAAAAGTCATCACAAAGGTAAAGCAAAAGCTACAAAAATTCAGCAAAGCAACCTATTCCTTGCTTTCAGTCTAGAAATATTAGAATCACCACAAAGATATTTCTTTCCTCCTGAAATCAATTGTTTGGCAACAGCACAGCTACATATAGCTCAACTCCCTGGTGAAGGCTGACTTTTACAGTGTAAGGCAGAAGCAGTAGCTGAGAACTAGAAAATTTCCATAGTCATTTCCTGTGGAAACTACTACTGCCCCTGCAACCACTCTTATACCTGTAAGACTCAAATCCTGCCAATGAACTAAACAGAGGAAGCTTGCCCAGATAAATACTTGCACCATAAAACAAATCAGATATTTCTTTGAGTTCCAGCATACAAAATTGTTAATTCCACAACTGAAGAAGTTCTAGCCATCTCAGAAACGGCAATATTTACCAAGAGCTTTAATGTTAAAACTAAGGCTCACTACATGTACGTCACTCACATGACCACTGCAGAACTGCCACACATACACTTTTTTTATAACTACCTCACCAAGGGAATTTCAGTACTAAGAGCATGCAGTTCTCTTAAGAAACCTCCTGACTTTGAAACCTAAAGCCAACAGAATTTTATATATATAAATAAAATTTTATGTTGATACTGACTGAAAATAAAACTTAGTTAAACAGAGTAAACTGAAAAGAAAATGGATATATTTTTATATACCAATTCTGCCTTTAAAATATCTCCATCTCTTGCTGCATTGATTCCTTATGTCACAATTGCACACATTTATGTTTTAGCTTTAATGTAAATGGCCCTGTGATTACACAGGGAGTTAAATACTTTTTCTTTGTTGGCATCCAGGACATTCAATTTGAAGTTATTTTGACGATCATTCCTGGTTAAGGCTTTAACATAATGTATAATAAAAATACTAACAGATCTGAAAATCAAACGTAAACACTCAACTTGCTAGGTATGATGTTTTAAGAGAATGGCTAAAGATCAAACCTAACATAATTTGTAAGTATTAATCACCACTTAAAGCAGAGTATATCAATGATTACTTTAAATTACTATGAAAAAAGACATTAATTTACACCATCAGTCTAAACAGTGTGAGTTCTATATTTCACATGTAGAAGCAGCAGTTACTCTGTTTCCCCACAGAATGCTACCTAGTTTCGAGCTAAAAAAAATCCAAATGTGAAAGCAATGGAAAATTGCACCATCCCTGTAAATGCTACCAGAAATTTCTTATATGAAGAAATATAAATTAGAAAAATAATAATTTAAGATTGTTGGATTCCAAGCCATGTTTAAATTCAATATACATACAGTTTTATCTGCCACTATTGTGTGATTTCCTCCACTCTCCTTCTTATCTTTGACACCCTTAAAGAAAAGCAGAAAAATAGATAAATCAATATGCCAGAACTCTCCCTTCTATGTCTACACTCATTCATTAGAAGGAAAAAAAAAACAAAACCACAAAGCCCTTTACCTCTTGTTTCTCAGGTGACAGAGGTTCTGGATGAACAAATTCTTTATAGAAAATCTGCAAGATATAAGAAAGGTACAACACTTACAGACACTTTATATTAACATAACCTTACCAGAACAACTTCCAGTAAACTTGATTATAAGGAAGGATTCTCTGACTACCTGTATTAGAGAGCTTGCATTTTTCTAAATCAAACAACTGTCCGTTTGTGGAAGGAGTCTTAGAATAATATTTTTTCATTTGAAAATTGCTTTTCCTCCCTTCAGGCAACAGGTGGCCATTTTTACAGCTGGACCCGAAGACATGACAGTAGTGAAGTTAATTTTCCAAATATGAATCTGTTGGATAACTCCAATACTAGATGAAGTCTACACACAGAAACAGGATTTGGAGATTTCTGCCTTAGTCTATGCAAAAAAAGTCCCCAGATGGGTGGATGCCTATTAAGGAATCCGTATTTTGCCAACTCTCCTGAACTATAGTGACCTGAAACCTGGTGAAACTACTGTACAAGAAAGAAGCTGAACAATCAAAAGGAGAAATATCTGTGAAACTTCAGAAATTAATATTGGAGAGGAATATCTTTTGTTAAAATTTCAGTAGACTTTTCAAAGGAATCGGAGGAAAAGTCACTTACACTTTTAAAACCTGTTTCATCAACCTGAACATTCAGTTGAGTTCACATTACACAGCTAAATCCACAAGATATCTTCTATAAAACCAAGTAAAAGTAGAACTGACACTTCTTATATTATTAAAAAAGCAGACAGCATACAGATTATTTCTTTTCAAAAACCTTTCAAGCCACCTTCACACAAAGGAATCAGAGGCATGCAGATTATTAAAACCCCTTTTCAAGTCACCTTTAGGTCTTTCTTAAAAAAAAAAAACGAACACAAAACCCAACAAAAAACCACAACACCGTGTTCAATAGTTATGAGACATTTCCCAGTATTGTCTATCTATAACCCTTTGTCTAAATCTAAAGCTGACTACAGATGCAACACTGTACAATTTGTCTTGAATTCTTAAGTACATCATTTAAAGGAAGACAGTGTGTTATATTGATATGGTCATTAGTATGATCGTACCGTTTTGCCTGGTGGTACACAGCTGGTGTAGAGCCTATCTGCACATTACTTCCCTATACTGTTTTGCATTGTCTTGTCTCTTCTGCTTGATTTGTTTCAAACACATTTTAGCACCACTTATTTTTCATTTTTAACCTGCTATCAGTGCTTAAGTAACCCCTTTCTCAACACTTTCATTTTCATTATGATAAATCAACATTATCTGAGCAAAAAATGCCAGTCCTTCACCAACCCAAATTTAGTGGGAGCTTCACTCTGCTGCCAGAGATTCACACTTAAGTAGCAGTAGCCTTCTGTATGTGAAAGAAGTTCAGAAGACAGAACCACAAACAAAAGCAAGCACTGAAATTTACAGCGGTTTGGGGTCTTCTTTCACCCCCATGGCAGGCCAGATGTTGAACAGCAAGCCAGAAATAAAGCAAAATGAAGAAATCATCATTCCAGTTTGGTTGTCATAAACAGATAAAAACAAGTATCTCCCAACCTACAGTAAAACTTACATAGAATGCTAACACACCTAACAGGAACTACCACCTTCTCTGTATATTGTATGAGGAAAGAGAGCAAACTGAAGTTTCTACCCATACCTGAGGCCTGAAGAGCTCAGAGCAATTACGAAAGCTGAGAGAAGCTGTGGCATAGTATCCTGACCAACCCGGATGCTCTTCTGATGTCGCCCCAAAATAGTGCTCTGCCTGTTCATCCTGCCAAACACAGAACAGAACTTAGGTTAGCATCCAATACATCAACGGTTTATCTCAGTAGGCAGCTGTAAAAGCTGGAGAGCACCCTAACTTCCCTCTGCACACGCTCTTGAATAGAATTTAATAGAATAAAGGCCATCAAGACTATAAAAACGAGCACCAAAAAAACCCCAGATTTGAATAAGAATTAATACCCAATTAAAAAGAAATCACAGTATTCCTGCAGTGGAGGTGCAGCAGCCAGAATAAACTTCAGTCCACAAAACCTCTACATTAGTAAAGATTATAGACCTCAGTACTGTGTTAGGCTAGTAGTTACAACTTCCATAATTAATATTTTGAGTAAACATGGAATGGAAAAGATGTTACACAGTATAAACCACAGTTGTGTTCTACAACATTTGACAGAAACACTACACATTATGTATAAATTGCTAATACTTCCAATGTGCTTCCATAAAGAACAGAATGGAAACTAAACATGAAAATATTTTTTTCTGGGTTAAGAGGAATTCTGACAAACACTTCCACCTTACCCCAAAACAGAAAAGTCAGTAATTCCAGCAAGCTGTGAATCAATTCCTTCCTATTCAATTCCCGATGATCCAGAAATTTGTTATTTTTCAGTGAAGGAGTGCGTCTTTTAGACCCAAAGAGCAACAAGTACGTGAGAGAGACATCAATCCCCCACCCCTAGATGTGCTTACACCTAAAAATTTTAAGCTATGGTTTTTCCACGTAATTCTTACCCCAAAGTTGAAGACTTCATTGTAGCAGTCACAATATCTTAAGTACCAAGAAACGTTGTAACCTTGGGAGGGATCACAAGCTTTTTCATCCCCTTCAACTGGGGGGGGGGGAAGAAAAAGAGAGATAAGAACATGTAAAACACCCTCTACTTGCCATGCTTTTCCTCCCATTCTGTGCCAAATTACCAGAATTAAATTTAAACACAAAACAGAAAGCAAAATAATAGAAAAACATTTTCCTCAAGTAATCTATTACGGTTCAGTGAAAGAAAGAAGCATGTGAATGGAATTATAATGCCATTATAATAATTACACAATTCTATTAAAGAGCTGAAGAACACTTGGAAACTTTCTGTTCTCAAGACAATCAGGGATATTAGCAACTGCAAATACCAACCAAGAGGAGAAGAGCAGTGAACTAAGTGATTACAATACACAAAAGGATTTCCCTTTCCAAGATAGGTGGGACATGTTGAAGATAAACAGAGCTAGGAACAAGTTGATACTAAAAGCAGTTTGCACAGAAAATTTAAACATGCCAATATAATCACCAAGAAAATAAATAAAAAGGTACGGTTTGGAAAGTGAAACGCAAGACTCCCCGCTCCCCTCTGCTCAGCAAAGATTGTGTGATTTTTGCAGTTCAAATCTCATTCTGAAACTAATGCCTGATGAAGAAAATTTGACATTAAGAAGGTAAGCTTCACCCAAAAACAAAATGAGCAGCGATATTCAGAGTCTTGGAAGAGCCATTTAGATGCTTATGTTTGGGTTCTGTCAGTCAACAGATGGCAAAACCCTTCTGAGTTGAAAGCATGTTTCTAGTGGCTAAGAATCTTCACAGGTGGCATTCATCTCAGAGTAGACACCCACAAATTTGTCACACTTACAGAGCTTTTAATGAATGCTGACCACTGAAGGTAAAAAATGCAATTAGAAAAAAGGCCTCATCCTGGAGTCTCAACTGACTAATCCCACTTTGAACCACATGACTACTAAAACAAGCATATGCAGAGCTAAAAACTCAACAACCAAAGATCTAATACCAACGATTACAAGAGAAAAAAAAAAAAAGAAAAAAAAAAGATTGCAATGCAATCACTGAAAAGTAAGAGTTTCCTTATGACACCTTCTGGCAAACATGAAAACAAGGCATACATTCTCCACGCAGCCCTAAACGTTGCAGAGGGCAAAACAAAGAAACTAAGAAGCAATGCAAGCACTGTAGTGACATGGGGAGATGGCAAATTCTTAGAAGACAAACGCTCTTCTGATAAAATTGACCACATGAGGAACATCTCAAAAAAGTGCTACCAAAAAAAGAGGAGGAATTCAAAAATACCTTTTAAATACCTTTTTGCCTATTTATTTTTAATAGGCTTTTCAGTAAGATTATTGAAACTATGTTCAGCAGTAACACCAACTAAAGGTAAAATAGGCATGATTAGAATGATCCACCAATATCTGCAAACATCAAAATTACAGAGACTTTGAAAAGGAAGTACTCTAAAAGACATAAATGATATCCATAGTATTTATTGACTTGAGCAACATGGAAGTCTACGTTCAAACAAAACCTGCAAGATTCAACTCAAGTGCAGTCTTTGCAATCGTTCACATGATCCTAAATGGGAAACCAAATGTCTTCTAGAATACAACTTAAGAAGAACAGATGATAAAAATAAATTCATTCTTGACAATACTAAACCCAAGTCTTACCAGTCAGAAGCAGAAAGCATCAGACACCAACACATCACACACACACAAAAAAAATAATCTAAAACTCAAGAAGGGGGAAGAAAAAGGAAGACAAAGTGGAGGAGGAGATGCAGGTGCTCACCAAAAACATGAACCCATGAGCAATCATGTTTGGCAAGAAGGGTCATATTGTCCACACAAGCATCACAGAACAGATGAAAAAGGTAACAGCAAACAAGAGAAACCCATTTCCACATAGGCAGAAATGAAAAAACAAGTTGAAGCTTCCCAGTTATCAGATGCAGTTTAAGCCTCGTCTAGGCTGAGAAACTTTGAAAATAAGAACCTAGCCTTTGTTCCTTCCTCTTTCAGTGATTCATTATCTAAATTCATGTAAATCTTTTAATCACACTGGCATATAAAACAGGTGTCTTCACTAAAGAATTTTAAGGCTTAATGCCTGTTTAAAGGCTGACAGCACAGTGCAGCTGAAGTCCATATCAGGAGGCAAGAGATCAAATTCTTACTGCCAGATCTGCCACAAACCTGTCTTGTAACAAACAAATTTCATTTTATCCGTGTCCTAGTTCCTTCCTTCTCTTGGTTTTTAGCTGTATGCCTCATGCTTAGACTTCACACACACTTCACTGTGAGGACCCACATCTTAGATGCCACATTAGTATGAGTACACTATTTCTACTAAACTTTAGGCAAGGAAGCCTAAACTTACCAAGGCTCCAAAAGTCCTTTCAAACCACCCCCTCCTTTTCCCCAACCATCCGATTTCTACACTTTGATTCTGCATCTGCACACTTGCACTTGTCTCGCTGCAAGCAGTAAAACTCAGCATTTGAGTTACACTTGACAAGTGGGAAAACCTTAACCCTGATATGATGGACCTTCACTGATAACCAGTCTAATACTAGCCTCCTATTTCAGATTCATGTGGATTAATGGAGGCCCTTTAACAAACTTCCTTTGGAACACTGTTCCAAGAAGGGCAGGTATCTGAAATTTAACATGAAAATCAGTAAGTACTAAACATAATAGAGAACATGCAATATGCAATTCCATCAAGAGGCATCAGCTAATCCTCATGGTATCTTAATTTTGTCATGTTAAAAAAACAAAAAGAGCACAATTACTGCAGCAACTAAGTCTTGGGAAGTGACAAAGGCACAGGTTCCCCTAATGGTCTCTAAAGTGACTTTTATTTCCTCATTTGACACAAACACAGAAAGAAATTCACCAACACTGTACCAGTATAACTGCCCAACTAGCAGCTGGAGATCAGTTTTCTGCCCCCAACCCCACAAGGACTGGCACAAACAACCCCTTAAAGTGCATTGGAAAGATTGTGAGCCTTTCTAAATCAGCTAGTTACTTCCACAACTCACCTACATCATCTCATTGCTATTTAAATGCTGTCCTCACGTTCATAGATAAGAATATTTTTTACAGAAACTATCCTTTGAGCTGTAACCTACATAACCCATAGCCCTGGCCAGATCAGCAAAGAGCAATAAACAGAAAGAACAAACAGAAAGGCTGCCAACATGTTTGCTCTGTAGCACACTCACACACTGTGATAAGGAGAGCTATGCCATAGTGTGCAACGCCATCCCCCCCTTGCCACTCCCAGAAGCACCCAGCTAAAAAGGAACAGGACCTCAAAAGCACTGCCTTCTGCACACTGACATCCATCACCCTGCAATACAAATAGCCCCTGTCCCAGTCAACACCAGATCTCCCAGCTGCAGGAGTTCAGCATATCTTAAATAGGGAAAGCACACCTCACAGCAGGGCTCAGCACCTCCCACACCTGATTACCCACTATCTGAAATGAAGCTGTGCTCCTATTGCACATCTTGACCTCTCTGCAGAGGGCCTAGGCAGATCACAGTTGGGAAGCTTCAAGGCTGTTAACACACCCTACCATATCAGAGCTATGGCTTTCATCCAGTGCTAAGGGAACCAGTGCAGTTAAACACTTCCCAGAGTTTTGAGTCTCAAATATTAAAGTAGTCAACCAGCAGGTAACCACTTACATCTCAGGAAAATGGTCGTGTTGCTGAAGAGAATCTTCCCAAAGTTAAACTGCTTCCCCTGCAAAGGTACACAAAATGAAAACAATATTAGTGGGCTTAACGTCACCGAGCTTAAGGAAACATTACCTTCAACTCAGAGTTTTAAGTTAACACAGCAATGAAAACGAATGTCAAATCAGGAGCCAGCCTTACTGGATTTTCCAGTCATACTTCACCACCCCTTCAGCCTGCTCTTAAGGATGGCTTAGGAGGCTTGGGGCTTTTTGTTCCGCAAAACTGAATCCATTTCAACACCATTTGTTGAAATGATTAGCATTTTCTTGCTGATGAGAAGGTCTAGACTTAACTACAACAACAAAAAAATTTTGTTCCAAGTATCAACAGGAGTGTTCACCATGTTGCTTCAATTTTGTTCCTGAAGCTCAAGAGCTTCACAGAAAATGTACGTTACTGCCTTGCCCAGGATGAGGAAGGCAGGTTTAACGTGAGGCAAAACAGCTTTTCTCCACACAACTTCAAGCACGCACACAACAACCGAAGTACCAGAAATCCCCCCACCTTCCCGGAGGCCCACACCTCTTCTCGGTTCAGGCTTTCAGGCGCCCAGCTTTCCCGACGCCGGGCCCCAGTCCCGCCACACGGGTGGGGGCGCCGGGCGCCCTTTCCCCACACAGGCCCCACCGAGACCGGGCCGGCCGCCTTCCTCCTCACACACAGACCGCACGGGGGCCGCGCTCCCTCCGCCGCATACCGAGACGGCGACCACCTCCGACCCGCCAAATGGGACACAAGCCTGGCACAGGGGCCCCGGCAGCGAGACGGGACGTGCGGGGACCGCAGAACTAGCCCTTCTGCAGACCCCCCCAGCCGTTCCCCCTTCCTCCTCCCAAGGAGGACCAGCAGAGCAGCGGCCTCCCGCCACGCACACGTACGCTGCGACCGCCGCCACAGCCAGCCGGCCCAGCGGCTGAGGGCCGAGACCCCCACACACCGCGGCGCCCCCGGCCGCCCTCCCGGCACTCACCGTCAGCACTGGGAGCCGCCATTTGGAACGCTGCCCGGCGCCCGCCGCACCCGCCAGCAGCAGCACGGCCAGCAGCCGCAGCAAGACGGCCTCAGGCCGCCGCCGCCGCCGCCACCCCCCGGAACGCGGCGCCTCCGCCGCCATGCCGCCGTACGGAGGCCGCCGTCGCTCTGACCGCGCCTCTTCCGCTGCCTGCGGAGGGGGGAAAGGAGGGGGGGGGACGGACGTGGCTGTCGTGGGCCAGCGGGAGCGGCGCGAGGGGCGGAGCCGGTCCCCGGCTGGGCCCGGGCTGTCACCGCTCCAGGGGGCAAAGGGCTGCGCCTGGGCTTCCGGCAAGTGCCGCGAGCCGAGCCAGGCCAGGCTGTTACGTGAGGAGCGCCCCCCGCCGCGCTCCCCCGGCTGCCGCCGGTCCCTCAGGGGAGCCCACCCCCCCAGCTCTACTGCCGCCGCTCCTTCAGGGGAGCCCTCCTCCCCCGGGCAATGCCGCCGCCGCCGCCGGTCACTCAGGGGAGCCCCCCCCTCCCGGGCTCTGCCACCGCCACTGCCGCTTCCTCAGGGGAGACCTCCTCCCCCCCACTCCCGGGCTCTGCCGCCGCCGCGGGAGGGCGGTCGCCCCATCTCCCCGCCATGGATGCTGTCACTCCGGGGGAAGTCAGGTAGCGGCTCCTCTTCCCTCACGGTGCTGCCGGAATGGCTCCATAGCTTTCCGCGGGGAGAGGCGGGGTGCGGGCCCGGCCCCAGCAAGGACCCAGAGCCGGCCGGGTGTGGGGGGAAGGCGTGAGGGCGACCGTGGCGGTGCCGTTCCCGCCGCTCCTGTCAGGGCAGAGCCTCCCTGCCTGGCCGCGGATGGGGGGCAGAGAGCGGGTCAGTTGGGGAGCGGAAGGGGGTCCGGTTGCAGGGTGTTAAATACCGAAAAGGCATGAGTATCTTCAGGTGAAAATGGGAAGGGTTAAATTGCCTAAATATGTAGTTACTGCGAGGTTTCTAATAATAGTCCAGGCCTGTTAATATTTAGTTCGCAGTAATTGTGACTGAGTCTTCATGACTGCCGTCTGTATTTTGTAGGTCGCATATAAGTATTTTATAAACATAAGCTTTTTGTCTGCCAGCACTAATGTCTTAGTCGCTTCAACGTGTGTCGGAACTCAGCATATTCTGGGGAGTACTTCCATAATAGGCACTACTGGCAGACCATTTTTTCAGGCAAGCCAAAAATTTACTATTATCTGATAGATCTAAAAGTTACCTCAAGCCTCGAGATGACGGTGAGCTGTCAGCAGGGCCATCAGAAGCCACTTCCTCCTCCCTCCCACTGCAGAATGGGATGGGTGAAAGAGAAAGAGAAGGGTGGAGGGTTTCTCCTTTTCTGCCTGCCTTGCCTACCTCTGCATTCTTATTACTGGAAGGTAATATTTGACTATATGGACTGCAGAGAGAGATCTGTCTTCCGGGAATTCACTCATACTGAAATTCATCTCTGTTAGACACAGATTCAGTTGTTTGCCAGAATTACCAAAATTTAAAAAGAAAAGGTCCAGCGTGGAACTAAATGTGTAAGAAATTCTTCCCAGATCCAAACATAGTAGTTCAAAGTCCAACACATTTTATGTCACCACCGTTGTCTGCAGTGTCTTTAATCCTTACCCTGCTTGAGGAGGACTCCCATCGTCTGATCATTCAGCAGGTGTTTGGTGAACACATAAACATTTTCTTTATCTGCTCTTTCTAGTGCCCAAGATGAGGCCGTGGACAAAAGGAACTTTAAGAAATGCAACCAGATTGCTTTTTACAGGTAAAAAGAAGAATTATAGTGTAGGTTGTTTGTTGTTTTTCTTTAAACTAATAATATCAAAAGATACAGGAAGTAGGTTTTGATTTTTAATCACAGCAAGTCTGGTACTTTCAGGATTTGTCTCTCAGATTGGGTGTTCCACTCACCTGTCAGCAAGCAATAACCAGCATATTTTAAAAGGTGAACTCTTACATCCAGAACCTCTTCTGTTAGAATTCAAAAGAGTCAGTCCTCCCATCTGACAAAGCCCCAGCAGTATTTTGACTACAGGTACACTCAGACACAGCTTGTTTTCTTGATGTGGATATTTCTTGAATATCGGTAGTTCAACACGATGGAATTTTCAATAGAAATCATTGTGACAGTCTGTGACAGTAGCATACGTGGTTAGTCCTATTGAACCTTTGCCAGAATTCAGTATCAAATCTAAATTCTAGCTCATTAGTCTCTTAAAGCTAACCTTACGCTAAGTGATCCTTCTCATCCCATTTCTAACTGAGATATCTCTCCACCACTTTTTTCCTCCTATCCTCCCTTGCTGCCCAAGTGAAAGGAATGATTGTTCAGTGTTATACCAATTAGTCACTGACATACTGGGTTACAGTCTCAGATACTAACTTCTGTTCCGCAGGAAATTCTGTTCAGAAAACCCCAAATAACATTTTTCCAATGGGAGCAGGACTTCTTCCTCCTTTCACACCAGCCCCCTCTAGCATGCCACCATTTTAACTCATTTCTCAGCAGGACGGCGCCACACATTGGCGAGCATCAGGTTCTATCTTTGCTTTGCTTTTAAAATAGATCCTTTATCTGATTGTTCATATTTGTGCAATATCTGTTTGCAAGGAATCAGTTTACTACCGAAGAAGCTTCCCTTTCAGGTGGCCTCCAAGATACTTACTTATCTTCAAATAGTTCATAAAACCTGGGCTCAGCAAGGAGCATTCCACAGACAGTTGAAAGAGCCTCTGTTTCAGGCTCTCTCTCCTAAAAACATCATCAGGGCCAAAAGCTGTAGTGAAAACTCTGTAATCAGCAGGATTGTTGAAAAACAGTTTCCTCAGTGCATATTTAGGAGATGACAAGTTACAAACGTATCCTGCTTCATCATCACAGAATGTAGAAGCTGTTCATCGAGGGCTTGTAGACCAAGCAGGTGTATAAGACAAAAAATGAAAAACAGATTATTCAGCTGAAATTTATGGGGTCACAGAGAGAAGAAGAATGTAAATGGACAACTGAAAATTTAGCTGGACACTTGAATTAAGACTACTAGTGTTCAAAAAAAACCTTGAGTGGTGATGGGTGATTAAACCTCTCTAACATCTAATTTGTAAACATGTACATTTGCTCAGAGTTATATTCCTTCTTTTCCCCCCTTGACTTGAAGTGCTGATAATAATCGTATTTGAAAAAAGTCCATACAAAATTATTAAGTAAATATTTCTAACAATATTGTGTCCCTCTCTGTGGTATAGGACACAACAACTGGGGAGACTAAAAATAATTTCTGTCTTGACAGGCGTCAGAAACTTCTAACTCCTGGAAAATCCTTGTATCGAGCATTATTGGATTCAGTCACATTAAGTGATGAAAATGTCAAATTCCAAATTATTCATGAGGAAAATAAGGTGAGATCCCACCTAGCATGAGGGTGCTTACAGAAAGAGTAATGAATATAATCAACGAGTCTGATAATATTTGCAAGTTTTGAGATTCTTCAATGATAGATATTTAAGATATAGTGCAAATTATCAGCCTAAAGATGTCCTTGCCAGTCAGTATCTATTTGACATATTGAGACTGTGCAAGGAGAACAAGTATTTTAAGAAAATTAAAAAAGAAAATCTTGAACGACTTTATGAAAAATCAGAATAAAATTCTTTTTATCTGAAAAAAATATTTTTCATTCAGAGTTTTCTCCACTATTCCAAAATAATAAATTCTTTTTGTGTAATGGAATAAGAAGACCTCTGTTCCATCACCTCCTGACCATACCTTTGTCTATCTGTGTTTGCTCAAAGGCAGGTTTTTGGGAAAAAGAAGTCTTCTATGCATTTAAGAAGATAGCCAGGAAGAGGAGTGTCTTCTGTTTCTCTAATTTCTCTATTTCTCTAATTTTCCTATTTTTTAGCATAGCAGCTGGCACATTCCCTCAGGCATCCTAACTGGTCCTCAGATTATGGGAGGCTGGAATTACAGCTCTCTTCCATGCTCTAAACATCACGTTATGTAGATACTCTGCATAAATGTATTTTCTGCCGCTCCTGACCTTTTTTGCAGTTGGCATAGAAAAATAAACCTATTTTTTGTCTAGATTTTAAGGTAGATGAAAGACTGATGTCTTTGTGGCTTCCAAGACTGTTTGTGCATTCATACAAAGATGGCATAACATAAAATATTTCCTAGGAAGCACAATCTGAAACTCAAAATGATTTTTTTTCTCTTGCCTGCTACCCTCTGGTATTATGGCTTTTTTATTCTTTCATGCTTTTGAAGAGAGCAGGGGTGATTGGCTTCCAGGTAGAGGGAAAAGAGATCAGGCCAAAATTCTTCAGCCAGTTTGGTGTGTTACAAGAGGAGAGATTAAGAAAAGAAAAAAATGGGAAAAAATGGACTTGTGGTGTTAGGGATCCTCTACAGAAGAAAAATGAGGCATGTTGTATGAGCTAGAAGAAAGTGACTTCCCAGTTCCCTGAACTCTAAAATATCAAGTTACAGTGGGTAGGACAGTATTATGCATTTTTGGTATTTTTTATCACTACCAGTTTATCTATTTGTTTGTTCCCAGGTTCTTCTACAAGTAGAAATTTGTGAAATAGAAGGCAATATTTTCAGGCTTAAAATTGATGAGGCCTCTCCTCTGAGAGCAAGATACAAAGTTCCTGATGTTCTTATAAAGGAACCTACCACCCAGAGGTAACTGATGGGAAGATGATTTAGCACCTTAGTAACTTCCACAGCTTCATTTGCATGAGTGTTTTCCCTTCTCCCTCATTTGTGTTACACTACAGTTCTATCTCTGCAATACAAAGTTGTTACAGGAAGAGAAAATAAAAATGCATGTGGTTAATTTACTTTCAAAAATTCTTGTTGAATACATAGGAGAAAGTTTTGTCATATACATAGCAAACTTGAGGCTATTTTACCCCATCAGAAAATAGCCTACTTGTTATGATGCATCGTTTTTACCTGAAGCATTATTTGTTAACATGAAAGGAATGTAAACTCTGGATCGTTTTCATGGCAGTTCTGTAGCCACCTGTGGCACTATACAGTGAACCCCAAACACAGCATGTATTTATTTCTGGAATTCTTTGCCTCAACATTAGCCTTGAGGTTTTTATAATGTATACAGATATTCTCACCCCCCCCCTTTTTTTTTTTTTTCTCCAAATGCTTATTTGGTTACAATGGATTTCACATGCTGCTGATTCATATTAAGCTGTTGTTGCTTTTCATTTGCCAGACTCTTCATATCGCAGAAGGAGGCAGGTATTTTGGTGCTGTCAAGTGTTAATGAGGACTACAAAGTTCAAATCACAGCAAACCCCTTCCAGGTTGAGCTACAGTCCAAGGGTGAGACTGTTATGAGCATGAATTCCAACGGATTGTTATATTTTGAGCACCTACAACCACCTCCCAGTGATAGGTACAGTGCATGTCTGTCACATCGTAGTATGTAGTGATTGTACTGGAGCTAAAGATAAACAATTCCATAGAACTGTAATTTCTATGATAGAAGCTCTTATGCATTGAAATCTGTCTTCTCTTTTACTTCATACCAGTAAGTACAATGGTGAAGTTTTAATGAAGAAATTCTAGATGAATTAACTGTAGACTGCTGTAATCCCTTGCAGCAGCCACATACAAAATGATAACCTCATTTAATGGCAAGTTCTGTAAAACACTTGTCTTTCTTGGGAATGAGTGATGGTAGTATGAGGTAGAAGATGATGAGGTTATTAGTTTTGTCTCCTTTTATGACTAAACTTACTTTCTAGCTAAGTTTTATTCACCATATAAACTCGTGAAGTTCTAGTCAACTTACAATGTGCTATATAGCTGCAAGATTTTACAGGTCAGTCCCACTGCAAAACGCTGGAAGGGTGAGAAACCACAGTGCAGGACATATCATGACTAGAAAAAGAGCATAGCGAGCATCTCTCCTAGAGAGCAGTGTTTCAAAAATTGTAATTAACAGAGCCCTTAATGGAAAATGGCAAAGAAATGAGGATCTTCTGGGAGGGAAAAGCACTAATGCAGATAGAAATAAATGTGGAAGGCCAAGAAATCAACCTAACTCAAGTATGTAGTGAAGGTTATTTTATGACATTGAATATTAAAATGATTTGCCAGTTAGAGCTCCTAACATGACATAAATTTTCAGAATAGTCAAGCACCAACACTTTTATATAATGTATAAGGCAATTAATAATGCTATATGAATTTTCTGTTTGAAATACTTCCTTACATTAACAATAAACTGATGATTTCTATGTCGGATTTGTGGTTTTTTTCCACTAGAAAACCCACGGCAGAAAATAAGGAGGCAGCAAGTGGTTCCTCAGAGGTAATCCAGGTTTACTTTTACTGCGATTCCAGCGTGAATATTTTGTAGAACAGAGAATTAGAATCACATGTTCATTTCTTCTGGTGCTATGTTTACAAATATAGTCTAACCACTTTCCAGTGAAATTCAAAAAGGACCTGGTATTTCGTATTGAGATATTTTGCAGATTCATTGTTGAATAAAGGTTTATGTGTTTTACTGGGGCTGTAGAAGACACCAGTCAGGTAGCTCTAGCTCAAAAATGGTTTTTCCTTGGCCTTTTTATTTAGATTTTCTTTCTCTTTTGTTCTCTCATTTGATTTGGAGTAGGTGTGTAAAAAGGAGTTTGTGGTACTACTTGGTCATTTTCAGATTCCCTGTTCGTTGCAAAGAGAATTTCAAAACAACAAGACCTGTTTCATGACAGTCCAAAAAATGTGCCCCCACATACACTCATGCTTAATACAGAAATCGGATTCTGTCTGATAAAAGACCAGGTCCTGGCAGTGCATAAAGGCACATACCAGTTTTCTCAGGGAGTCATGTCTGTGCTATAATTTTAGCCTCCTGTAGAGCAGATGGCTGCTTACTCCACCACCCTGTTATAAATGGCAGGAGCTACGCTGCCTTCAGCATACTTGTGTCTGAACTCTGAGTTCTGCCAGGGACCATGCTTACCTTGGGGGAGTCACACAGCTGCAAGAGGTCACGCCTGCTTATTTTGGGGTAAATGTAGAAAAGAAAAACAGGAAAGACGGTGCAAAAAGAGGAAATTTTGAGATAATGTATGGCAGGACACAGGGCTCAAAATTTGAAGGAGGCTAAAAGAAGTATAGGTTACAAACACAAGACTCTGGAGAGTCTGGAGAATTTTTGGTTGTCTGACCCTTGCTATCTAGAGGAGAGGTTCGGTTTCTGTTTGTATAGGTTTTCCTGTTTGATTCCATCCGTGCAATCTTTGCATTTCGTAATCATGTTCGAAATTCAGGAGGAGAACATTTTTTACAGTGAGAATAATCATTCAATGGAAAAACCTCCCCAGGGACACTGTAGAGTCCCCATCACTGGAGGTTTTCAAGATGTAAATGGACAGGGTATTAGATAATCTCATCTAGGCTCCCTTTCCCACAAAAGGTTGGACCAGATGATCTTTTGAGATCTCTTCCAACCTATCATTTTATGATTCTAAACCAAGACCAAGCATATTACTTCTATGCTGTAGCAGAGTGCATGCGCGCTTCACGAGCACGTCAGTTATTCCATGTACATTCCTGCATCAGGATCTGAATTTCATTTTGGATTTATTTATATTAACCATATGTGGGGAAAAAAAAAAGCAGCTAACAATGTGCAAATCTCATGTGAATAAACGTATTTTTCTTAGAAATACATGGTGTGAGAAGTTGGGTTTGCCAGGCTTAGATATTTCTGTTTTTCTGTTTATGCAGGAGGAACAAGAGGATCTAGGTCTCTGGCAAGAGAAATTTGGCCGTTTCTTAGACATCAAAGCTCATGGTAAGTCTCAGTCTCGTTCTGAAAACAATTTTACTGCTTTGTAGATACCTGTGTTTATTCATATTTCTGTCTGCTTTCTGTTTAGCTGCTTAATGTTTATCAGTGTCTTACTCACTCCTTTTAACTTGCCTACTAGCTACCAGTGATGGATAGCAAATTTGACAAAGGTACTGGGAATATTCATTAGATTTCTGTTCAGGAGGGAACACATTAAATGGGATCCATTTCGTCAGCTCACTGTATGCCATTTCTGACACAGCATAACCCTATCTGCATTGGCTGACTGGTATATAATGAATTTTTATTTTTTTTTTCTTTTTTAGTATCAACACATAACATTGATTTCACTTGTAGTTTGTTCTCATGACATATCAGAAATCAGGATACCTAAGCATTAATAATTCTCACAGCAAAAGTCTTTAAGTGGGTGACTACAAAAGGAAATACTGAGAAGTCTTAAGGTATAAGACGAAGGTTATAGAAACGTAGGTCAGTAGCTCAAATACAATATACTTAATATAATAAAGTCTGTTTAAAACATTACCTTTATCATACATAAGTAATAATGAAAGTGAAGTTGAAATCAAGTATGAAAGAGCTAATTATTAAAACCTGCTTTTCAATATTTCTTTTCAGTTAGGTTGTTCTGCTCTGTTGCTTTCAGCTAAGCCTGAGAATGGAACTCTCTGAGTTTCTCTTTCATTCTTTTTCCCACAGGCCCTAGTTCTGTAGGCATGGACTTCTCCTTACATGGATTTGAACATGTTTATGGAATACCACAACATGCAGAAGGGCTTCTTCTCAAAAACACCAGGTAAAGGTGGCAGATTGCTACTGAGAGCAGTATTGTTTATGTAGAGGAGAGATAAAACATTGACTTAATAATTTAATACACACAACAGCTTGAGATACGTATATTATATAGTGTATATTTTAGTTTAATGATACAGCAAGCTGAATCATAGCCCCTGTCCACATGGTGTAAGTTTTTCTGCTTTCCCTTTTTGCTCTTCAATTTCATGAATGATTCTGTTCTCATTCAATTTTTTTTTCAGAATTACAGGATTGCTCATCTAAGTAGAACTCTTAAAAGAGACACTCCATGGGAAGATGGGAAAGTTCAGAATTCGTATTTTAGGACTTGGAGCAAATGAGCAGTAGTCTCACTGGAAGCAAAAACGTTGTTTGATTCAGATAGCTACGACCTAAGCAAAGAAGCAGTAGTCTAGGATGTCCGCATTTCAGCTCTGAATGCTAACCAAAAGACCGTAATACAGAGTGTTCACTGAGTTTAGTGTAAAAGCAATAGAGCTAAAATTGGCCCTGTGCAGGATGCTTACATATAACGAACACATCT
>JAOQGH010000040.1:25833347-25894281 GCA_025769975.1 Gallinago jamesoni
GTTCACTGAGTTTAGTGTAAAAGCAATAGAGCTAAAATTGGCCCTGTGCAGGATGCTTACATATAACGAACACATCTATTTCTTTGTCCTAGTGATGGCGATGCCTACCGGCTTTATAATTTGGATGTCTTCGGTTACAAGATACATAACAAAATGGGCATTTATGGTTCCGTGCCCCTTCTCTTAGCACACAAGCCTAACAGAACTTCAGGGATCTTCTGGCTGAACTCTTCAGAAACGCTGGTGGATATTAATACAAAGGCAGCTGAGGTGAGAGTTGCTCACTTTCCTCAGAACTTAATAAGAAAAAATTCCAGGACAGGGCCAACACGAACATGACAACATTATTGAAGATTTATCTTTTGCTCCATAGTAAAGAATTATCAATCACTTCTTCCTGTCCTCCCTTTATATTAAACCACTTGAAAAGAACAATGTGATGACTCCTTTCAAGAGTCAAGTTACAGAATTTGTATCTTAACAGGTCTAGAGGAGAAGGCAGAGAGGAAATATATAATGTTGGAGCAGAAAATAATCCGCACAGGTGGATGTAGCAGGCAGAAAAAAGGGTGGACAAAAATCTTGACAATCTCTTGGATTTGAGGAATTTTTCTGTAAAAAAAAATCTTGCTTTATTCCAGCACTTCATTACATGGTTAAAATTATTATTTTTATTTATTATTCATGATATAGTTATGGCTGTTACTCAAAGATCCTGCAGAAAATGTATAGTCTTTAATTACAGAAAAGCTTTAATTATTTTGCCCCTCATTACCTATTTGTTCTCATTACCTCTGTGTTTTGTATAAGGAGTATGCAAGGTAAAGGATTTGTGAAGTATATATAAGAGAAGTTCAGTGTGTATTCCTAGTAACTGCCAGGTATGTGTTAGTGAATTTTGTGGGTTTCTGTCTTTGTTCCTTTTTTGAACAAAAGTTTGACAGAGAGATTCAGTTTTACCTTGGTTTCCTTCAAAGCACGAGCCACCTGGATGTGCTGCAGAGAGTGCTAAGAAGGGAGAAGTGCCTCTCACAGATGTGCGCTGGATGTCAGAGAGTGGGATCATTGATGTTTTCCTGCTGATGGGACCCACTGCTTTTGATGTCTTCAAGCAGTTTGCACAACTGACAGGTACTAACTCACCTAATTGGAGTCAGTATAGCACATGCACCTGGGAGATTCTCTGAGGAACACATTGTACCCACAAGTGGGTTAATATTTACCTAGCCTAGTGTACAGGAGGCCAGTTGTTCCCAAACTGCAGGTTGTAGAGCAAGGGCTGGTGCTTTGTGAAGAGAGGCTCCATCTTTGTTTTCCCTAGTGTCGTGGTTACTGGTGTCCGAGTGCTCCCTCATGAGAAGAGAGAAGACACAGAGGGCTAGAACTGCCAGTCACCATCAAGACAGGATGCCTTATAGTGAGAAAAAAGTAAAGTTATGGAGTAATGTATCCTGGAGAGTAGAGGAAGAAGATAGGTGACTGTCCAGTGTGTCCATTAGGGAAAGGAGCAAAGATGTCATGCAGGTACAAGAAAGGAAAGAAGCAAGAGTCTCAGGAAGAGAACAAAAAAGCAGAGACAAGAGGACTAACATTTTATGAAAGCAAAATTCTTTATGTACTAAAGAGAATTAAAAGCACAGAAACATCCCTGGTAGTTTTTCAGTGTGTTAGCAATGATTGTTTGATGCACCGATATTCTGGAGACAATGTGGTTCAGCTAAACAGGAATAGGAAAGTAGCCAGGTCACAAAAGGATATTGCCAAGCAGACATACACACTCAGGAAGGTTTCCCAGCTCCGTTTTGCCATAAACAGACATGTTTTCTGATTTTAAAAATTCCTAATGTTGCAAATCTGTGGTTTTCCTTGTACTGCAACACCTATGGGCCTATTTATACTACTCAGGTTCAGTCAAATGAATTGCGTTCTACTGATTAAAATCTATGTAATTGTTTGCATTAATGACAGTTAAGCTCATCTGGAATATTTTCACGAAAAAAAATTAAAGAATAAAATTATATTGGTTAATGGAATAACATTTCAGCATCATGGTACATCAAGTTCCTTTTCACTCTTGTATTATGATTACAGCCCTCTGCTCTTTCTGGCTGTTGAGCCCATTGTAGGGTTTGATATTTCCAGAGTTCAGCCACCTATGTGTGAAGGACATGCTTTAGACTCAACTTAGACCAGCATTCCCTAGCTCCAGACAGTTAAATCTTAATCATGTTAACTTTTCTAGAGTCTCTAGATAAAATCCTGATGGGCGTTAGCAGTGTTATCTTCATCCATATACTCTTCCTAGGCACTCAAGCCCTGCCTCCGCTTTTTTCTCTGGGCTATCATCAGTGTCGGTGGAATTACGAGGATGAGCAAGATGTGAAGGCAGTAGATGCTGGCTTTGATGAACACAGCATTCCTTATGATGTGATATGGCTGGACATAGAGCACACAGATGGCAAGAGGTATTTTACTTGGGACGAAAAGAAATTCCAGAACCCCAAAAAGATGCAAGAACTTCTCAGGAAGAAAAAACGCAAGGTAAATAATGTATCAGGAAAAGAAAAGATATTTCTTTGTAGTGTGAAACTACTCAATCCAGCTTTAAGCAAGGTACTTCAGATACTGACAGTATCTGAAGAGTAACTGCAGAGCTACCTTATTTGCCTTTTATCAAAAGTGAATTCTTCCTGGTTTATTTAATACAGTTGATGCTAATGATGTGTTTTATTTTCTTATCCTGGCAGCTTGTTGTCATTGTAGATCCCCACATTAAGATTGATCCCACGTATACCCTGTATTCACAGGCAAAAGACAAGGGATATTTTGTGAAAGACAGAAATGGGCAAGATTTTGAGGGCATCTGTTGGCCAGGTAAAAAGCCACTCTGTCTCTACATTTCAAGGGAAAAATCAAGGATGAATTACATCTTCTAGTAGCATGGCAGGGTGTAATTATTCAGCTTCTAAGTGATACTTTCCTGTTTGAGCTCAAAATACCAGGGATGCTGTCTCTCCTTGGCTTCCTGTTCATATTTGAACATATTTCACACTGCTAGCAGTCTCTCTTAAATGGTGCTGAGTTTTGGACCTTAAGAATCTATGTCTGTTGGTCTGCAGAACATAGCAAGGGGTGCGCTGAGTTCTAAGACAGACTGGAACTTGCTCCTGAGCTTTTATCTCACAAACAACAGCGACCACATTATTGCTGCCCACATCCTAGCTTTAGGCCACTGTATTTAGGTGCAAAGACAATGCATTCATGCTCTTAAAATCAGGTAAGTAATTGGGATTTCCCACATCCACAGGTTCCTCTTGTTACCTGGATTTCACCAATCCTGAAGTGCGAAAATGGTATGCAGACCAATTTGCCTTCAAAACATACAAGGTGTGTATTTATTTGCTCTGATGTACATATCCCAGAAAGCTTGAAAATGGGGAAAAGATAAAAGATAGACTACTGGCTAAGCAAATTGGTGGCTTTTGTAGCTGTATTATCGTAATGTAGAGGAAAATATCTTGATAAGCTCAAGTACCACTGAGGAATTTTCTCCATGGACTTGCCTATGCTAAGAAAGTTGGAACCCATATGCCTCCAGTGAACCTGCTTACCTAGTTGCAGCAGTAGGATGGACAAACTGCCAGCATTTTAGCAACCCATAATCCAAAACAGCTGCTGCAGTTCCAGCTTTTACTGCCATGATAGCACACAAGGAGTGACATGGGAGTGCCCTCTCATAGCTCATACATTCCAGCATTCCTGCCCAGCACTGAAAGCATCTGGGTGAACACTGATGGGCAACTCCAGTTTCTTCCTTCCTGCCCCAAAGTTCTGCTTTGCAGTAGGGTTGTTGAAACCACTACCCTAGTAGGCATGTGTAGTAGACATGTTCCCATGCTACTTTTCCTCTCCAGTTTTTCTCTTCTGGACTTCTCTGATTTTTTTCCTCATGGCTATTTAATACCTCTCTTTACCTTGTATCTTTTCCCTCACCAGAAGGCAGGAATAGCAAATACCCACTGAGTTTTGTACAAAAATCAAGTGGGCTTGTAGGCTGCCATGCTGACCAGAAGGGCCACCCAGAGAGATGAGATGAATGACTGGCAGCTTTCAAGTGACCACAGGAGTAGAATTACCACGTCTTGCTTTGCTGCTGCTGTTTCTATCAGTACCCTAGGCTGGTCTGACGCCCACTAGAGATAAACACACTATGTCACAGCAATGGCTATGTTATGTCCTAATTGCAAGCCTGTGTCATAGGGATCCACTAATATCCTCTTTGTGTGGAATGACATGAATGAGCCTTCAGTCTTCAAAGGGGCAGAACTAACGATGCAGAGGGATGCTGTGCACTACAACAACTGGGAGCATCGAGAAGTACACAACCTCTACGGCTTCTACCAGGTAGAGTATCTGGAGACACAAGCCAGCAGTTATTCTCATGGAAGTTACAGTAGTAGGTATTCTGTAACCTCCATCAAGGACTGAAACTCTGCTGTGCTGGATATTGCTATATTTAAAATAAACTCTGTGATTGGTCACAAGAAAATGTAACAACATCCATGCCTCTGCCATAACAACGTAAATTACATTGGCAGTGACTTCACAGTAATAACAATTGGGTTTCCTCAAGTATATTCTGGTAAGAAAGTATTTCTTTAATAATAAATATTATTTGTGAGTACAGATTTTCTTATTTTTCCTGCTTTGGAAAGGCTAAAAAGGCAATGTAGAAAGTATCCTAATTACAGATTTTACCTTCCTGACTTTTATGTCTATGATTTTCAGCAAATGGCGACTGTGGAAGGACTCATCAGACGTTCTTCAGGAAAAGAGAGACCATTTGTCCTCACCCGATCTTTCTTTGCTGGATCACAGAAGTATGGTAAGTAAGGACTAACTGGATGCCTTCCATGCTGCTTTGTTCTATTAAGTTTGGTGTGTAGTATTAAAGTCTAGAGAGGACAGAAACTACCTGAGAAATATTGATGCATAAGAGTGCAAGTGATTAAAAAAAAATCAGGGGAGGCTGTCTAAGTGTGTACAAGTTAAAGGCAGAAAAACAACCTGTGTCCCATGACAAACCACTGCCTGCTCTTATTACATATTCCAGGAGCAGGTATGTATAAAGAAAAAACAGTTACAGTGAACAGCAGTTCACAAGTAGTTCATGACCATTCTTGTCTTTCCTTAACTGCAAGTGTAAGCTGAAGCATATACCCAACTCTCCTGTATAATGCTGAAACTGGGTATTTCCAGGGGCAGTGTGGACTGGAGACAACAAGGCACAGTGGGATTACTTGAAAATCTCCATTCCAATGCTTCTCACCATCAGCATGGCAGGGATTTCATTCTGTGGAGGTAAGGTGTTCAGCTGGAGTTGCTCACTATGCATAAATCACTAGTGCCAGCAAGCTTATATCCCAAGAGAGACTTCCAACACAGATTGTGGAAAGCTAAACAGTCCCGTGCTTTTCCAGAGAATTTCACAGAGTAGTCTGATTTCAGATGCCAATAACCTGGCTCTCACCATCATTTCTCCACTAACTCCTATGCTCTTTGAGTCCCACCTGGAGCAATGGTCTTCAGGTGGTGTTTCATAGCATCACTGTGACAGTCCTTTGTCACTGGGGAAGGCACTCACTTAGAAAGCTCTCTTGAGATTATTAAAGAATAAGGTGTTACACCAGTTTTCCACTCTTATTTGGACAAGCAGCTGCCCAACAGCAGAACTGCAAGCATCCTGTGAAATGCACGGATTTATACACTTGGAATGTTTGTTAGAGGAGTACTTCACATTTTTCAGAATAATTTCCAAAAATGTGTATTTTTATTTGTCTGCGCAATTATCTAGCGGATGTGGGAGGGTTTATTGGAGATCCAGAACCAGAATTACTTGTTCGCTGGTATCAGGCTGGAGCCTACCAGCCCTTCTTCAGAGGTCATTCTATCATGAAGAGCAAACGGCGAGAACCGTGGCTCTTTGGGGAGAAGAACACCCAGATCATCAGGGAAGCCATTAGAGAGCGCTACGTCCTCCTGCCATACCTATACACACTGTTCTATCGGGCACACACAGCGGCTGAGCCAGTTATGAGGTAAGAGCATAAATCAGGAGGTTTAGTCATTACGTTCAACTTGGAGGGAAGTTGAATTACCATCTCTTACTTTTTTATTACTTAGTTAAATATTACAAAAGAAAAAAAAACACAAAAATTACTAAATTGTAGTTTCATGCAGTCTGGTCATGTTCTCAGAGGAAAAATATATGTTTTGGGGTTTTTTTCAAATGATGCCTGGAACACACTAATTCAATAGACACTGCACAGCCTTTTAATGCATTTAAAATACTGTGGACTGCAAACATCTCATAATAAATAACATTACGTGGTATTCCAACCCACACTTAAACCAGAGCTTTATGGACTCAGAACTTGCTGACCTAGAAACATTTTGCCCTTCATGAAAATACTTGTTACTGCTCAATTGTTACTGTTATAAAAGCTTATTTCATATTGATAATTTGATCATTTATATCTGCAGTATTTCTTAAGATTTTTCTTTTAGTAGAGAATCGAATTATCTAGAACAGAAGTGAAATTAGAAGATAAACTTTTGCTCTGTTACCTCTAAGAAAGTGTCTTGGTGGAACTGAATGCAACAATCCTTTAACCAAGGGATGAATTTTCCTGGTGTTGCTGTGTCTTTGAAGTAGCCCTAGCATTCTTCATTTGCACCACATTTACTTTTACTTGTTGTTATGCAAATAACAACCTAAGGTTAAACCTAAGGTTTGAAAACATAAATGTCTCTTTGAACAGGGCTGAGTGTTTTGAGTTTTGAAGATGATTTGCATTATAGACAGTGTGAACATCTGTCTGTACAGGTAAAGGTGTAGATGCCCCTTATGTATGCACTAACATAGACACTGGGTTTCTGTCTTTCTTGAAATGAAGCTTATGTTGACGTGTGCACTGCCCACAATATTAAATAAAACTTTGATTATGTCAAATTTGCTGCAATAGGTACAGAATGGGAGAGGAAGCGTGGTATTTTTTACACTGAGACAAGCAGAAAGGAAAATGTGTCTCATTAGCAAGCACATAAACAGCAGAGCTGCAGCGAACAAGTAGATTATCGTGAGTGAGCAGATGAGCCAGGCTTGTTGTGTAAGGAAACCCAGACCCTGCCTCTGAATGAGCTATTATTGCCATAATCGCTTTGAATATACAACACCTGTTCTATAACCAGATGGTTAACACAGTACGCTTTTTTGAGAAAGACTGAAATTAAACTTGTGGTGCAGGTTTTTCAGTCATGACCAGGAGGAGACAGGATGTAAAAGCAGTGGTGAGCTGCTGAGAACAGGAAGTACTGTGCTGCAGGGACTGTCTCATCAGGTGTCTGTGTTGCTGGTAGACTGTGACAGAAAGGCTCATCCATCTCTCCTTGGCCAGAAGGGAGGGATATGTAGTGCAAATTTCTAAGGAAGAAGGCAGGGTGGAAGAAAGCGAGGCTGCAGGAGACCAAACCACAGGTATATTGAAATGTCTTAACCCATGTTGTACTGGAAATTCTCATCAGTGGCTCAAAAGGAGTACTTTAAAGCACAGAAGAGGACCTTGCCCTGTCTTCAGTTCTTGATAGCTTTACCTTGTAAAGACAGGGAGAAAATGGAGCATGAAAATACCAGAAGGTCTTGAACAGACTGGTGGGAGAGGAGAAACTAACTGAATCTCACTATCTTTCTTTCTATAGGCCTCTCTGGGTGGAGTTCCCAGGGAAAATAGAAACTTTTGGTGTGGAAAAGGAGTACTTGCTGGGTAAGCAGGGGTCTTCTCATTCTCTGGAATTTGAGTTAAATATTTTTGAGGTGATAGTGTGTCACGTGCCAAAAAGAAAACATGAAAACTCTGCCCAAGACCTTTAAAAATTATAGCATAACTGAAAATAGAACTTGAGACCTCCTTAAGGGACCCAGTTTTAAGAGCACTATGAAAATAGGGGTCATATGAGATACAAAAACTGAATTCAGTCTCACTTTGAAAAAAACACAGTCTGTTTTGACCTGAACCAGGGAAGTTTGCTGTAGTAGCTAAGACTACAGTCTCTTTCAGAAATGACAGTAGCAAATAGCTACCATCCAAAATGACTGGTTTTTACTCAGATATGGCTGCCTGCTGAAGTCAGTTTTCTCAGAAATGAAGCTTAAGAGATGGGTGTGTTTCTGTAAAGCCCATTGAGCTTATAGGGACGAGAGAATGGGAGGGGAATGTTGCATTTAATTATTTTTTTGTTACCTCTGGGCTCAAGAATGTGTACTAATGGCTTTCAGATGAGGGGACATTCACTTCTCAGGCAAAAGTCTGACCAAGGCAGGTGGGACACAGCAGCAAAGCTAAGTGCGGTGAAGCAGAGCATTTCAGAGGACTCAGAGAGTTCAGCCTCATCAGCAGTGAAGCAAGGAGGGAAAAAGTTTATCAAACTGTACAGTCTATATACATTAATATATATATATTTTTAGCATCCTCAGTGCAACAAGCTTAAGCAGATTTGGTTTGGTTTTTACAAGACCATTCCAGTCTGCCACTCTTGATTAGAAAAATGTGTTTTTTTGTTCAACCAAAGAGCAAACAGGAAGTCATCTCTTAGACTATGAGGGACCCAGAAGAGCCTCCAAGCTGGTGGGTGTACAATGCAGCCCAGCTGCATCCCAGTGCCGTAACAGAACAAGACCTAAGCAACCATCTGCTCCCTACACATGCCTTTTTCTCCCAGTAGAAAGTGAACCTAAAACAGCTACAGAAGGCTGACAGCCCCAGAGCACACAGCTTCTGCTCTGATGAGATGCAGCCTTGAGGACCACAGCCATGTTTATGTTTTTCTCCAGGAAATGCTTTGTTGGTGCATCCAGTCACAGAGCAAGAGGCCAAGGCAGTGAGTGTTCTCCTTCCAGGGTCAGAGGAGGTGAGAAGGAACATGAAGTTGCACAAGTCTCAGGTCTGCTATAACTTAAATTTCCCCTCCAGACTTGATGCTTCTCGTGGAACACCAGAAAACATCTTCATTAAATTGTCAATTCCCTTTTTTCATGTCGTTCTGTGTGGGTTAAACTCCTCTTTTATGTAGAAGAAGAGGGATCTTTGAAGAAAGGTCTTAAGTAAAGCAGGGGGAAGCCGTGGGGTGGGAAAATTATAACAAGGAAATAAAAACATCAATAGGTTGGGTTGTGTGCAGCAAAGACTGACACGTACAGAGATCAGTTTGTCTCTGAAGTAAAGTTATTTATCCACAGGATGGCACTGTGATCCACTCCTACAAAGAGCCTTTGGCTGCAGCAGCTGAGAGGTTGAGGAAGGGAAGGAATTTGGGGAAAATAGTTCCTATGGGAAAACCTGAGGCTCTAGAGAGGAATGAGAGGAAAGAGAGCAGCAAAGGGGAGTGTGAGACCATGCAGAGCCTTATGACTCCATTAATGCATCTGAGGATACAGACTAGGCTCTCCAAACAAGTTAAGAAAAATATTTTTATCAAGATCTCTATGGGAATTGACTGCCTGGCACAGTGGAAGCAGTTACATCTGCTGGCAAGTGTGGTGCATAGGAAGTTTCAGATGTAGCTCTCTTTTGTGACCCGTTATTAGCAACTTTGTTGTTCATTTTCACTTTGATATAAATCTGCTTATTCTGGAACTCAGCCTTTCTAGATCAGAAAACCAAAGAGCGGTATTTAATTGTTTTGCATTTCCAGGTGCTTTAAGCCATACAAGATGTTATGCAAACTGTATAATAGGTCAGCTTACTTTTGTGTTTCAGGAATAAGCATTTATTCTTTCCATCCGGAAGGTTATTTGATTTAAAAAGTAAATGCTATTTCTTGCACATCGAGTAGGTTCTTAGGAATAGTGACAGTAAGGTTAAGCAAGAGAGCCACTGCATCTGCAGAGGGAACAGATCATGTCATATGTAATGCTCATTCTTTTTTCATTTTTCTAGATTTGGTATGATTTCAGAAAATTTAAACGAATGGGAGATCCAGGCACTCTGAAGATCCCAGTAACACTGGAGAATGTATGGTTTCATTTTAAAATATTACTTCCATTGAGCAGAAAAAAAAACCCCAGGCTTTTGTTTTGTAAACATTCAAAATCAGAAAAGTTGACACTTCAATTCCTGTGTAGAAGTGTAATTTTGTACAGAAGAAAATCCCATCTCCTCTGTTGTTAGATGGAACACTAATATGTCCTGGTGGTTATGAAAAGTGAGATGGTGGAAGGGTGACTTCTCCAGGCAAAGATATTTCACTTGCACACATACAGGAAGATTGTTCCCATTGTTAGTTGGATAGTTTCTCTATGTACTTGTGATAAAAGCTTATTTTGAGCTTTAATGAGAGCAAGCTTCAGTTATCCCCATTCCAGGTTAAAATTATATGATCAGAGTAGATGAACCTTTCTAGCCTAGATTTTTCTTTTTTTTCTTTCTTCAGATTCCTGTATTCCAGCGGGGGGGCACTGTGGTACCTCTGAAGACCATGGCTGGAAAATCCACAGAATGGATGATAGATATTTCTTATGAACTCCGCGTGGCCCTGGACACAGAGGTACTCTGAGAGGACATTCCCTTTACAAAGTTGCCTTTTATTCCAGCTAACCCGTTATGGTCCTTGCTGCCTGTTCAATCAGCACAATGGTATCTGTATGATATGTATGCCGAATGGCTCTCCTGCCCGTCTCCTGTTTGGAGGGCTCCCACCTCCCCCCAACTGTTCCCTTAAAATGAGAATGAGTATAGCACTGGCAGAACATTTTTCTGACCTTTCTAACCCCAGCTCTAGTCCTTTGGAGAAAAGAACAGAGAATGAGCAGGCCACAAACTTCCTCTTGGACACAGAGAACTTCCCCCAACTGTCTTTTCTAACAGATGAGGTGACACCTGGTACCCACATCAATTTACAAAACCAGGATGTCCAATTCTTCAAAGCACTCTCGGAGCTGGACTCCCTGAGCCTTCCAGGGATCCAAGTCATTAAATAAAAATAAACACACCTTCATAAAGCATAACATATAGTGAGACATTTTTAGTTTTTTTGTCCAGCACTAGAAGCTGCTCCTAATTTGTACTCCACCTGGTGTGTTTCCCAGGCCTGTGCAGTAGGTGAGCTCTACCTAGATGATGGGCATTCGTTTCAATATCTCCACAAGAAGCAGTTCCTGCATCGGAAATTCACTTTCCACAAGAACATTCTATCTTCCAGGTAACAGCAATTATGAACAAAAGCCACCAACACACTGTCATTGGAAATGTCTTTTCTAGTTCATCAGGCTTTCTTACTGGTGTAGAAGTATTAATCTCATCTATTGCTTAATGAAGTCCCAGAGTATGCAGAATGTGTTATAAAACTGCAGAGTTAAATGTTTTGTTAAGTCTAAGAGCAGCAACGCATGCAATACTAAGTTGTCTCATTGTTTCGGTCTAGTCAAATCTGCAGATTCTACTGATTTACTCAGATACAAAGAAAGTCATCAGCAAGAGTAAAGCCTATCAGAGAGACAAAAGAAGATAAACTGGGAGGTTTGCAAATAGGCAACAGCTGGAGTGCTTGTATTTTCTAAGATATATTTTTCTAAGATCTTCACTAAGAGGGTGGTCAGTCACCGAAATAGGCTGCCTGGGGAAGGGGTCAATCCTGTCAGAGTTCAAGGAGCATCTGGACGATGCTTTTTGTCATACAATTTAGTTTTAGGTAGTCCTGTGAGGAGCAGGGATTTGGACTCCATGATCCTTATGGATCTCTTTCAACTTGAGATACTCTGTGATTCTGTGTAGGAACCATGAACAGACACCATTACATGTAGTGTCCAGAAGACATCAACAAATGTGCCATGTCTATATTAGCGTAGTAGAATATACAAGAAAAGCATTTGAAAGGAAGCACGAAGGCACACAAGCTGCAAAAGTTGAGTGAAACAACCTAAAACCCAAAACTCTCCGTAGCTGCTTGTAAGGAAAGTGATCCTAAATATGTCACTATGACACTTTTACTATTGAGGTGCCTTACCCACAGGGCTGTACAGTACATAAATGGTGATTTTATAGGCATTTCTTTATTTCTTCGGGGTTCAAAAAAATATGCAGGAAATTCTAAAACTATAAAATTCAATACAGAGCACACCTGTAGACTAGCCTGGATAACGTAGTTAAAAGTGTGCTTCAGGTCTTTTTTTTTTAATCTGGGATATGAAAAGCTTAAAAATTCAGGATGGAAAACAAAAATGGTGCTAAACTTCTAGCAAATATAGAAGTTGAAAAAAAGTCATTTTGAGATGAGTGATAGAACTTTCTGTTCACTCTAGAAAGGAAAGCTTCATTATGGTTTGAAGGAGTTTTAGAGTTTTTTAGTAAAAATTAAACTAGTTACACTAGTTAAACTAGTGCCTCGGACTGAAACATACTACTTGAAAAATGTTAAGATTAGCTTTACATTTATACTTAGGAGCTTTAATTACCATTTAGCAAAAATCCAGGACCTTCTGATTATCAAAGCCATGCTTTTTGCCACAAAATATCTTCCCAAATGTTTCTTTCCCCTAACTTTGTGAAATCTGCTATGTAGTAAAAAAGTAGTTGATAATGGGGAAAAGTTTTACTTGTTTTAGAAGAAAGGTAGAGGAAAGGAAACCAGTATAAGGGAACTTCCAGGGTGAGACTGAAGTAGTACTTTCTCTGCGTGATGCTGAACTTTTATGGATGGACAGACAGAAATTAACATATATGAAATTATTTTCTGTTTTCAGGTGCACAGGTGAAACCGGACAATACCACACCACCTGTGTGGTTGAACGGGTGATAATTCTGGGATTTAGACAGCATCCAACTTTTGTGACAGCCTCTTCCAAGGGTAATGAACTGACTTACGTTTTACTCTAATTATCTGAAATACCATTGCACTCCTGCCACTCACTGGAGGTGGCAAACTGACAGCTCTATAAAAGAGGTAATATAGCATGGGGAGCATCTTTGTTTAATTTTATTTGCTACTTTTTGAATAGTAAGGACAGAATTTAGTGAAAGGAGCCAGCAGCTACTGACCACGAATATTACATGCAGAATTAGAGAACACTTACTTTGCAAAGCAATAGATACATCAGTAAAAGTGGTTCAGAATTAACAAGTTCAGATAACTTTGTCCTCCACAGAATATGACTAGAGATAGGATTTCAAATGAAGTACTATTTGCTTGGATCTCTAAGCCTGCCTAGTCTAGAACAGGAATCTTGGAGACAAACAGAATTACCTTCATGTTCTCTTGCTCATTCAAAAGCATCTGGAGTTCTTGACTATGTGAGGATTTCTAGAAGTTGTGAGGGACCCCATACGGATAGGCAGCAGCATCTAGAGAAAGGGCTTATTGTTTCTGGCTGCTTTCCAAGCACCTCTCTTTACTTTGGGAATCATGTGGACATGGACTTTCTGCCTCCACCTGTCAATCTTGAGGCCTTTTAGGGTGCTTGGAAGAAAACCTATTCTGCAACAAGAGCGGGGTTTTTTTTTGAAAAATCCTTGAATAGTTCCATAGTTTGATGTACCACAGTTTGAAAGGTCAGAAAAAATAGTTTTTTCCAATTCTGCTACATTCTTATGTGTATACTTGGAAGATTTGACTAATATTTCTTTTAATCAATCCTTCCCATCAGTGGCAAGGACAGTCTGAATTAAAAACTGGAGAGAGTCATGTGTAACTGCATTTCAGAAGGATTCTTCTTAAATCTTATGGTAAACTCTCTTATCCTGTTCAGGTGGGAAAGAAAGAAAAGTGGTTTTCACATATGATATGAAGACCTCTGCACTGACACTGGAAAATTTAGCCCTGAGAGTAGATGCTGACTGGGTGATTCGCATCAACTGAAGAGAGACACAACTTCATCAGAGAATTTATTGAGAAGTTGGGGGGAAATAAGTTGGGAGGACTTGAAATGCTCACTTGGATCCAATCAAATCAAGGAACCTATTTCCCACCTACATCCCAAACTAACATTTCCTACAATTTTTCTTTTAAAGCAGTAATTTATACTTGGATGGCTTTTCTCTTTGGCAAAACCAACAGCACTCGTGTTGTATCTTTGAAGAAAAAAGCTAAATACTATCTGGTCCAGGCTAGCTTCAATTAGGCATTAAAATTGAGTTCTGCCATCCCTTCACTTGCTCCAGAAAAATCAGAAATCGATAGGGTAAGATTGTGAGTCACCAGGGTTTAACGTAAGTATTTGGAAATCCCACTGTTCAGAGAGGGATTAGCCATCTCTTTTGGCAGGCTACCATTGCTCCACAGCTCAAATTGTTTGCTATTTGCTACACTTGTCAACTATATTATTTTTAAAATCAGTTCATATTTGTGTCAAATCTGAACAAGTATCCCGATGGCTTTTGTGGACATGCATAAAAGGGAAAAATTTACTTGATTTCTTTTAGCAAGATAAGGAAGTATTTTCTAAAAACATCAGTAAATTAACTCTTAGGAAATGGAGAAGGATGGTCACCATTTTTGCCAATTCAAGGCAAAGTAACTGTCTATTTGTACATTCTTCCCTGCTCTTCTTACTAAGTCTTCCCTGTGCTTGGTCAGTCATTCCCACCTGCTGCTGTTTGTCCTCTGCAGGGCAGATTTCTGGGAACAGCAAGTGTGAGAGCAAACTGTGACTGCTCCGCTCTTGAATACCAAGTGCAGTTTGTTCCTCACCAGACCCTTAGGTTCCTTCTTTTTTCATTGTGCAGAGCTGTTTGTTGGCCCCTTCCAGCAAATAGCGTGAGCCTCCACTCCAGGAACTGGCAGCCTAAATTCCCCTGTGCTTAATGCAGACGAGTAAATCCAGGTAGAAGAGTAGCAAATAGATTTTTTTACATCTCTGAGAAGAGAGACATAGCCTATTTTTGAGACAGAACCTATTTTTCTATCAGCTTCTAAGCTTAAATTATGTATTGCTTCTTTAAGCATAGCAGTGCTTCTGACAGGCTAGAATTATTGTCTGGAACATTTTAATAAAATGTTTTAATTGGTATTTCTGAAGTTGGAAAGTAAATGAAATAAAATAACAATGAAGCATGTTACATGTCTTATTCCTTCCAACCTTCTTTCTACTGTTGAAAATCATTACAAAGTATTCTTCCAAGGGTCTCTAGGTAAAGTAAATGACTTGTTTTTATACTCATTTTTATGTCTCGTTAGATTTGAGGAAATAAATTTCAAAGAATATCATTTACATTGATATTTCTAGCAACTTGCATACTTGATATATTCATGCCATAAATGAAGAAAAAAAATTTAGAGTATGTCTTTACAACAAAGCAATTTAATTCAATCAGTGAAAACGGCTGGAGATAAAACTTCATAAAAATGAAATAGAAAGATTATCATCCATGTATTTCACTTTTCCTCTGTCTGAACAGGTCAGGTACTTCTGCTTGCAAAAAATTCTATTGTAATAGATAGTTTAATTCCAAAGGGTTTATTTTGCTGTTTGTAGCAAACAGCACATCCATTCTTCTCTATGGTAACTTGAGTTTCTTTAAAGATACCATTTGTGTTTTACTAGCAACTCCTGTTTCTCACAAAAAAGATCTACGTAACGAAAACATCTATGCAGTAAAAAATAAGAAAAGGAGAAGCTGTTTTTTGAACAGGTATAACCACGTCATATTCCTGAATATCTGTGAAGAGCAACACTGGGTTAGAAGTGAGAAGTGTGTGCCCACCTGCCGTTCCCTGCACAGGCACTGGCTGAACTGTTAGCTGGAGCTAACATACGCTTTGGATGGTCATACGCTGATACTTGCTGACCATCCCAAGAAAAAAAAATAAAAATAAAATTACTGTTAGTCCTTCACTTGATCCTCCCCAGCAGCTACTGACATTCTTCCTGAAACAGAGCTCTGCATATGAGACATAACTAACGGATGAATGTTTTTGTACTGGGCAAGAAGGGAGAACATGAAGGAAAGAACATGCATTTTTGCTGACACTGTGCAGTAGGAGACCCTTGCATCACACTACTTGCATTGCTCTTGAAGTATCCTGGAAAGAGTGACACATGGCTCTGCCAAGCTGTCCTGCAAAGTAATGTCAAATATGAGCCCTGCAATCCTCATTACATATAGATGCAAGGAAGTCATCAATTCTGCATCTGGACAATCCACCCTGAAGCAACTGCATTCCAGTTTCCACGAACACTTGAGTCTGTCCTTTCTGGTTGCCCTGTTGGTGCAAGAAGGCTTACGTTCATGATAAAAAGAAAAAGATTTGGCCACCATTAGAAAACTGAGAATTAATCCTCTCAGAGGGTAGTCAAGCTTGCCAACTAAATTATCTTCTTTAAATGTTCCCCTAGTTGAGATTTTTTTAATGAGGTGTAGAGATTTTGCCTTGTACTATTGATTTGAAATGTGTAAACCAAGCAAAGGGCTGAGAAAGAAAAAAGAATCAGTGCTTTGGAAAACACTGTAGTACTAGGGCAGAAGGTCAGCAATGAGTACATGAGCCAGAGTCCAGAGACAAGTGTCATTAGGGCAAAAATAACACTGATGTCATTGTGTGATTTAAGACTTCCCAATCAAAGAAAAATCAAGGTGTTAGGGGGCTTTTCTTGATAAACACACAGTGTCACCTTTTAAAGAACTGGGTTATAGAGAAGAGCAACATGTGTTTAGATTTTTCACAGAGACTGTGAATTTGTCCCTTATCCCATTGTTGTATGGCAAAATAAATGGGCAAAGTCAGTAAGATTGGTACAGCCTAATACACACAGAATGTCCCAGTTTCCACACTGGGCCCCCTATATGAAAAGGTGCCTTTTACTTGGGAAGTAGCTATCACCAGGTGAATCTTAGTGCTGTCGAGTTGCTCTCTAGAGGAGCCAAACCCAGCCAGCAGGTAGTGACCCAACCTCAGCAGCATCAAATCATTACTATTTTCACAATTAGGAGCGTGTTTTCAGATAATCCTCACTGCTAGTAAAAAATCTCTATATATCTTTTCTGCAGCAAAGGGTAGAAACAAGAAATGGAGTACAGCAGTTCCTTCAGGAGTGTCAGGACTGGTTTATTGGCTGGCAGTACTTCATAAGTATGTTCCCAAACCAGTGGGAGTTTAGCTTCCAGTTTCACTGTTCTCTCTGCTTACGGAAAAGATGAGCTGCTTGCTCCAGGAGTCAGCCCGCACACGGAGCCTGTCCCCGGAACGTCTGGCCTTGGCACTAGCTGCACAGAAGATTGACACCATCTCACTAACCCCCTCCCTCTCACTTTCCCTTTCTCTCACTCTTTGCCTGTAGTTATTTTTAGATTTCACGGGTTAAAGCTTGTCCCTTCTGGACACTCATATGCACAGGACAGGCACACACACATGCTGTAGACACTACAACTCAGGCACGGGAGTTAGCCAACAGATTATCCTCTTCCACATCGAGGAATAAATTCCAATTTCTTACAACAAAACACTGCCCTCTGAGAGAATGCACAACGCACTTAACCACATGGAATTTTGTTGCTTGCAAATTTGACTGGGAGACTTTCAACAGATAAAAAAAGCGGTTTACACAGCAACTTCCTCTTTTCTCGAATTTCCTTCCAGTTTGCAAGATCTTGCTTTCTTTCAACATTTGCTTTAAGCCTGATTCCCATGCCGACCGCCATAAATGCCATGGTAGCTCAGCAAACAGGTTCTGGGTCAGTGCCCAGCGCTGCTGTTAGCACTACAACTGAAGGTGCAGGTGGGGGCACAGGGGGGATCTATTCTGCCATTATAAGTCGCAACCAGCCCATTATCAGCGTGAAGGCGAAGACCTATGAAGAGCTTCACAAGAAGTGCCTGGAGAAAAACATTCTCTATGAAGATCCTGATTTCCCACCAAATGAATCCTCCCTCTTCTACAGCCAGAAAATCCCCATCAAGTTTGAATGGAAAAGACCACGTGTAAGTAACATGTTTGCTGAGTGCCCTTTACTTTCTCTAAATGGAAGTATTCACCCTGAGCTTATATTTTTGCAGAAAGGGTGTGTCAGGGCAGGTAGTGGGAATAAGCTGGAAATGTATTTCTTTAGAGCTCTCCTGGAAGAGAGAGCTAGGGCTGTGGGAACTCAGAAAGTGTATATATAATGACTAAAATGCAGTAAAGAAAAAATAAGGGAATGAAATATGTAGACAAAGAAATATTAATTTCATTTTCTTCTTTCATGATTTGCTAGGGATTTTGTCTGAAATTGCTGAAGTTGAATTCTCGTTCTGCTACAAGTTGTTGCATTTGCTGAGGCTTAATTTTTAGACACTACCTTATTTCCCTTAGAACTTTACTTTAGCATTCTGCTGGCTTCCTAATCTGTCAAAATCAAAGGACAGGTTATGGTGTGAAACATGCTTTTTGTTCAGTCGATTGTACCCAACGTTGCTTAGTCAACTTGAAAATGTTGTTCAGCATTATCATCCACTTACCACGAACGTGAGTGTTGTAATCACTGCGAGGACCCATTTCTGCCTGCTTACCCCATTTATTCTCCCTACCTTATGGCCATTCCCCAGCTTGCCTTCCTCTTCTTTCCCACCCTGAGTCTCTCTCACAGGCAGAGGACTAATTCCTAATTCCCAATTGATTCCCCGTCCTGCTACAGGAGTTCTCCTCTTTTGCTGTCATTCCTGCTGGGTGGCTGCTCCCCTTTGGTGCGGCAGCCCCTGGGACGCTGCCTCAGCCCCTGCTGTCCCCTGTCCAGCAGTGAGGACGTGCTTCTGAGGAGCTTCCCCAGCTCCCTGTCTTTGGTGGGTTTTGGCTGCCTCTTCTAGATTTGCCATACTTTCCCAACACCCAGCTCTGTGCTTCAATGGCAAAGTCAGTAGGGACAGAAAACACTAACCACAGGAACGTTACTGAAGAGCAAAAGCCCAGGAGCTCCTGCAGGTGGCTGTTAGAGACACAGGGGAAGGCCATGTGCCACTGTCACAACAGCAGCGTGAGCAACATTGGGGGCGCAACGTGACTCCCCCATCTGCCATGCCCTGTGCGTATGTGCTCTGCCATTCCTTCACGGCTGCATCAGCTCCTGGAAATGCCTGAGAACGAGTTAAATGCAGCCACAAGTCAATCCTTTTAAAGGTTTGGATTTCCCTCATTTCTGCGGAGAGGAGAAAGCGATACAGCAGGAGCGTGGGCGAGTGCCAGCAGCCTGGGCAGACAGACTGCTGGAGTGCATATGAGAAAGCAAAGCCTTCGGTTTTCAGAAAGTTCTTCCCAAATAAGGGCAGACTTCAGGGTCTCTGTCCCAAACACATCTCTCTGAGGCACTCATTGATAAATAGGTTTTGGAGTTCTACAAATTGTCTCGGGCAAGCCAAAGAAGATGTTTCCTCTACTTGATAGGATCAATCAGTTTAGGGAATTTACTTAGAATGCCATAGTTTAACAGCAGGTTTTAAAAGGAATTCATGCCTTTTGCTGCAACAGTATAAGCTGACTAGAGGATTTTTTCCTGACACAGAAGTAAAGCTAAAGAAAATACAACAAAGGTCCAATGCCATTTTTAGTTGCATGCTGCCTTTGCATTTTCCAGCGCTCTCTTACAACTGACTCATAAGTACCCTCTGCCTAGAAAGCAGCATGTGCTCACTACTAATGGGTTTTTCCTAGGATTCTCTGTCTCCTTTGCTGTAACTTTAGCTCTTTGTAGTGAAGTTACAGTCCAAACTGAATGAACCCAGAGAAAACACAGGTCCTTTGGATAGTACCAAGGCAGTCCGAGTCACTCAGGTCAGAGGAGACTCTTTCTGGATGAATTATTGCATTGACGAAGTGCAGCCCAATTGGGATTCTCTGTGATAACTTGGCTGAAGAGATGAAGAACAATCCCTTGCTCAACCAGGGAGACTGAAAGGACAGACTGCCACCTGCATCTTGAGCAGCAGGTCATCTCATTCTCCTGACTGAGTGCTTTTCATCAGCCTTGGAAGACCTTGAAAGCTTTCCCCGTAACTTTGGCTGTGCTCAGCACAACTAGCACAGCTGGAGATGAATCAGAGTAATACAATATTAAAAGCATATCCACAGCACCCTAAATACACCTGGCCACCATGAAGAAATGCAAGAAAAGCATTTCTGTCATAGCTGAATCAGTCCATACAATAACTGTATGATTCTCTCCTCCACATTCCTTTATCAACCATCTTCCAAAGCAAATGAGCACAAGATGCAATAAATTGCTCTGAGGAATGATAATCGCTGTACATTTAATGTTTGGAAACACACACCATCTAACTACCTTCATCTAAAACACAGCATGCTGGATTCCAGAGCTGGTTACTTCAATAGAAGCAGGATCAAGCTAAAATACAGCAATAGGGGCTGAAAAAAAACACAGTAAGAAAAGCCGGCATCTCACAGCTAGTTTTCGGGAGAGCACCACAGCAACGCGGGGAAGAATATTTTCAACAGAGAAAGTGGGTGGAGAAAAGCACGAAGGCATCTCAAACAGCTGCCTTGGCAGAAATGGACCCCAGGACAGCTGACCGAGGCTCAAAATAACAGGACAGTCCCTCCATTCCCCCCTCGAGGAGATTAAGGTGACTGCTGGGGGGAGCCGGAAGCTGGTCTCTCTGGCTATATGACTAATCCAAATATTTACATCAAAGCAAATCTGCTGATTGCTCTGAAGAAGCAAAAAAGTGGGCTCAAGCCAAGTGAAACTACTAGACCTGAAACATGAGTCTGTGAAAGTCCAGGGCTACGCTGATGCCGTGGGGCAAAAAAAGCTTTAGACTGCAGAAGTAGCATCAGCCGCCTGTGCTGCCACACTAACAATTGTCAGTTCTTTTCTCTTTCTCCTTCCCACAACAGGCCTCCTGTCTTCCAGCAAATTTTGTTCCTGGACTATACTTTGTCGTCTTCTCCATTTGCAGCTGCTTAGTGAAGTGGTCCTCAGGTTGCAGTATCTTACTCTCACAAGGGATGGGTCCAAAACTTCGGCATCTTCTTTTTCTTCCCCATACCAAGCATTCCAGTATGAGTAATGGTATGAAGCAGGGACTTCTTTCCTCTGTAGGACACGTTGTACCTACTTCTTCCCTTGGCTTTCCTATACCCTATAGTTCTTTGTCCTATACAGAGGAGGTTCTGTGTAACCCTGCAGTAGTCCCACCTCCATTTGCTGGTAGTTCCTGCATAGTTATTCCTTCCCTACCGAAATTTCTTGATTATTTATGACTGTACAGCATCTTGTGCCAATTCTGCACTAGTGTAAATACTGACAAGCCCAATACATCGTCCTAAGTGCAGGGCAAAAGAAGAGCTTCCTGACCTCGGAGACAGATGATATCTATTACATTTCTGAATACAACATTGGCAATTAAATACTGCAAAGTGAGCAAAAGAATAAGATCTCTTAACCAGCAATTCCCAAGAAGTAAACACCTGATACTGGGCAAATTTTAAGGACGACTATTAGTGGGGTTCATTCCTAATGAAATGCACTCTCCAACCCTATATAATACCTCACCGTATTAGTTGCTGCAAATTGGACACCTTAAACCTGAAGTCATTTTTAAAGAATTTTCTCTGATCCCCTGATGTTCTTTCTACCTACCTGCTCTCCTCGCTCCTCAATGATTATTTTTTCATTGATTGGAAAAAATATTTTTCCCTATTCTCCTCATTCTAACTGTACAGAAGGAGCCCCCCAGGCTATTAAACCTCGTAGACACAGGGACAAACTTCTGCCTGAAGCCTAGAACATCCAGATTCTAAAACATTTCCATAATGAAACTGCTGCTGAAAACTACAAGAGATTTTGATATTCATAAGCTATCCTACAGGGCAACAAAGAAAGAAATGCTTTTATTTCTGTAGCAAACAGGCATTATAATGCATGTTTTTTCTGCTTATCCATCTGTTTATATTTTGCAGGAAATCTGTGAGAATCCACGGTTTATCATTGGTGGAGCCAACAGAACAGATATCTGCCAAGGAGAATTAGGTATGAAATTCTTACTTCAATCCTGTGCTTTTTAAAGTCTGCATCATAGCTTAGCTTTCACTTAATTTTCTTTTGCTTCCAAAGGCATATTTGAAATTCTATGTTTCAGTCTATCACTACACATCTACTGATTCCTGCTCTATATAGCAAATCATTGATGTCTGCCTGGTAGCAATCTAGGAGAAAAACTTTAGGAGAAAGACCCTTTTCAAGGTGTTTTGCTTTTCATGGACTAATATAATGAATGTTACATGGGACCACTTGGCCCTTTCTCTCAGGATTTGAGGATGAATAAAATGAGTTAAGATGAGAATGAGAGGTAAAGAGAAGGGGTTACTTGACTGAGAGAAAAACCTAATCAGCTACTGTTGTATTTTCTCAGGTTTTAGTCCTATTATTTCCATAGAGGATCTTCTGAAGGCCTCCAGCTAAGGGTGCCTTGTACTCAAGGACAACTCCTATATTGAAGAAGTTAAGCTTAGATGCTCAAAGAGACCTTGATACATAGAGCTGCTACTTAGGTACAAGTGATGGCTCTGCAACAGTCATCCACGTGGCACTCACCTGCACTGCTTTGTACAATCATTCACCACTGAGCTTTGCCATGTCTTTTATAGTTTTATGACTTCACCTGTGACCTTCTTTCTAAGCTAATGCATCCTAATACGTGTTAATCTTTTCATTTAAGAGTTCTTCTATGCTTGTGGCTGTCCTGACATTCCCAGTATTTTTTTAAAAAACAAACAAAAAACCCATTGCCTTTCTTTTCAGGTGACCAGAACTTCAGTTTCCAAACTGTGGACACAAATGAGTTTATATTCTCTCTTTTGTCTTCCATTCCTTCCCCAACTACTCATAGCATTGTTTACCTTTTTGAGCTCTGCGAAACATTGGATAGTTTAGAAAACTCCTGTGCACGGTTGACCCCACATCCTTCCTCAGGGGTAACTGTTATGGTTTAACCCCAGCCAGCAACTAAGCATCACTCAGTCACTCACTCACTGCCCCCCGGTAGGATTGGGGAGAGAATCAGAAGAGTAAAAAAGTGAGAAAACTCGTGCGTTGAGATAAAAAAGGATTAATAAATAAAGCAAGAGCTGCACACGCAAGCAAAGGAAGGGATTCATTCACTGCTTCCTGGTGGCAGGTGTTCACCCATCTCCAGGAAAGCAGGGCTCCATCACGTGTAGCGGTTACTTGGGAAGATAAATACCGTAACTCGGAATGCACCCCTCTTTCTTCTTCTTCTTCCCCTGCCTTTAGATACTGAGCATGACATGATATGGTATGGAATATCCCTTTGGTCAGCTGTCCCAGCTGAGTTGCCTCACAACTGTTTGTGCACCCCCAGCCTGCTCACTGGTGGGACAGTGTGAGGAGCAGAAATGGCTTGGACTGCTCAGCAACACCCACAAACTTCAGTGCACTACCAATACTGTTCTCATCCTGAATCCAAAACATAGCACTACGCCAGCTGCCAGCAAGAAACTATGTATAGAATTGGCTTTCCAAAATATGCACAAACATGTATTTCTGTGTTTTATCACTCCACCAGTTTCATAAACTTCTTTTACAACTCACTGCATTCAGATTTAGTTTTCACTGTGTTGCACAAGTCTCTCACCCAACTAATCCACACCGCTCAGGCAAGCATACCCTATAACCTCTCTTAGTGTAGCAGCTAGGATGTTTTAACTAAGGGTTGAGGCATCCTTTGCTGAACACAGAAATACTATGGGATAAAGTCACTTTCCCAGAGCTCCTAGAGAGGCAGAAAGCTTGTGCAAGAGTCTGAAGGAGGAACTGAAAAGAGCTAAAGGGGACAGTGTTTGCAACAGTGCAAACAGAGATTCAAAAAGAGGAAAATGCACCAGAGCAACGAAGCAGGAAAGAGGACCCATAGAACAGTGGTGGGGGCAGTGGGTTATCTGGAGAGCAGAACATGGAAATGCGAGGCTGAGCTCGGCTGTACAGAGCTCCACCTGGGAGAGGAGTTGTTTCTCAGCTGGTCTCTGTCCTAAGCTTGGAAGGAAAAGTAACACAGGAATTTAGATAGGAGCTCATAAGGGACAGGGAAATTTTAACACAGGCAACGGTGCTCATCAGATCTTAGACTTTTTCTAAATTACAGGGAACACTTATTTAACAGGCATGCACCTAGCCGTGAATGATGCCAACGAGCATTTCCAGAGCAGAAATAAATAAAGTGCTGAAGTACTGCAGAATACATGGAGAAGAGCACCCTCCTGAAAGGCAATGATGGAATGCTCCACTGAGAATTAATGTGTCACTTCACAGTATCTGTGGTTTTCCCTTTGATTCTAGTTTCTCTGGCCCCTCATGTTGTCTGCTGCTTCTGCTCATTTACAGGTGACTGCTGGTTCCTAGCTGCCATTGCCTGCCTGACACTGAACAAAAAGCTACTCTGCAGGGTTATACCACACGACCAGTCCTTTATACAAAACTATGCTGGCATCTTTCACTTCCAGGTGAGTCCCTTCATCTAGCGGGAGGCAGATGGAACTCTGTTTACCCAAGAGAGAGCTCAGGTCTCAGTGTGCTCTTTCCTTTCACTTTTCTGCCCTTTGGAAGCACGAGTGACAGCAGGGAAGGAGGAGGGATTGAATTGCCTCACCCTAAACTCTTCCAACAGGGCAGCCATAGAAGGGTCAGCCCATACAGGCAATTAGGGAGCATTAATCCACCAAGGGGGCATTTGCAGGTTGCCATGTCCTGCGTGTAAGGGATAGCAACAGGTGCCCAGTCCTGCCTGGCTGCTCAGATGTGGCCCTACAGCCAACAGACACATGGGTAGCTGGCAAGAGCATCTATTTTTAGGCCCACAAGCAGCTGGTCTCTGTCAAAAACAAGTTATTGAAGAAGCGCTTATTCAGAAAAGATTGACTGTTTTCCACGATTCCCTTGGCTCCCCTAAGGGACCTCTCACTGGTCCACACGCCTGGAGGAATTTGGTCCAGCTGCCTCCCTCCCAGTGCCATCACATTTTGCCACATTATGAAGCAGTTAATTTCCACATTTCTCCTCTTTCAGCCAGGTTCCCCCTCCCTGTACCAAGTCAACACTCGTGGTTTTTCTCTGTTTGCTTTTATTCAGTTCTGGCGCTATGGAGACTGGGTGGATGTTGTCATCGATGACTGCTTACCCACATATAACAACCAGCTGGTCTTTACCAAGTCCTCCCAGCGTAACGAGTTCTGGAGTGCCCTCCTGGAAAAGGCTTATGCAAAGTAAAATGACCCACTGGACTGCGACGGGCTCCCCACTGAGGCTTTGGCCGGGGAGGTGGTTAAACTAACACATACAGGACCTATAATGAGCACATTGAGAGCCTCTGACCATACCAGTGCCTTTTTCTATAGATTTTCATGCCTCAGAATTGGGGATGGGATAAAGCATATTTTCTAGAGGGTTTTGCTACTCTTTCAGAGGTCTACATTTGATTCTCAACATCTCTTTCTTTTTTTTAATGTGTGCAGGTGGCATGTTTTAAAGCTTCTAACTTGAGAGTCACCAAACAGGTGGTTTGTGGGTTTTATTAGTATGTGTGTTTACATATCTTTATTTATACACATACACACAAGCTAAGTATAAAGACACCTACTATATATTTATCTGTATAAAAGAGAATCTTATTTTTCTTTTTTCTTTCCAAGGCTCCATGGGTCATATGAAGCTTTGAAAGGAGGCAACACAACCGAAGCCATGGAGGACTTCACTGGGGGAGTCACAGAGTTCTATGAGATAAAGGATGCCCCTAAAGATATCTATAAAATCATGAAACATGCCATTGACAGAGGTTCCCTCATGGCCAGCTCCATTGATGTGAGTCTGAATGAACTTTTCAGATGAGCCATAAGAAAGGATGGAAGAGAGGGACCTCTTCATCCATAATTAAATATATGGCACCTTTTGGGACTGTTTGGTTTAGTCCGTATAGCAAACATCCATTTCTAAGAGATGGAGTCATGTCCACTAGATGCCACCCATTAGCAAACAGCAAGTACCGAAAGGGAAAAAAAGTGAAGCAGAACATGGAGGTGGGGAGAAGGGGCGCAATCAGCAAAACCAGCATCCCCCAACCTCAGTGCCCTCACCCAGGTTAGTAGGGGGGTGCTGCAACTCTGTTAAGATATAAATCTCCACATCAAATGAGCTAAGTGTGCAAATGCTTAGGAAATCAACCCTTTGATTGCCAACACACTCTTAAATTGTCTTAATTTACTGTGGTTAATTTAAAAGTGAAAGTAACAAAACTAGCTTCGATAACCATTATAAAGTTGCAGTAAAGGCAGAAGAACAAGCAGTGCTATCAACCACTGTGGTTAAGTATGGATCACCTAACATATAATGAGAGAGAAGTTACACAGGCTACCTTTTACCACCCATCCATCTTGTATAATTTCTCTTCTCTCTCCCTGCCTCATGTTTCTGCCTGACACTTTTCTCCCATTCTCTGTACCAGGATAACCTGGGCTTTTCCTACGGATCAGCTCCTCGGAGCGACATTGGGGAACTGATTGCTCGAATGGTGAAGAATCTGGAAAACGCACAGATGACTCACTCCACTGTAGACTACCAAGGGACAGACGAGAGGCCAGCCTGGGTAAGTATGTATCTAGAAGCACTTGACTTCTCAGGGCTTTTATTTACAGACAGAACAGTTAGAGGAACATATCATCTATGCTTTTAAATCCTTATTTGGCTTCACAGGTCTTTATCCTAAGACTAAAGACCTTTCTTATGGATGTTATCTGACATACGTATTAAAGGATTTCAGTCCTTTCAAACCCAGCGACTGATACTAGAGGACTTTGCTGATACTGAGGCCAAGGGCTGTTGGCTTGTGGCAAAGGCTTAGAATTTCCAGATCTTACCTGTACATTAGAAATGGAAAGCAAAATCTCATCAAATATGTCGAAGTGGCACATTGGTTATTGTATTTGGGAACAGGACATGATTAGTGGATTTTATAAAGTACCACCTCACTTGCAAAGGACGGAGAAAGCGAGAAAATTAAAATACAAGAATGGAACGAGATCACCAAGTGTGGGGGGGTGTAAAAGAAAGAAAAGGCAAGCTCTGCACAGCTCTCACTCGGGGCACAAAAAGCTCTTATTATGGTGAACTTATTTTGAGACAGAGAGTGCTATAGAGCTCTGCCTACCAACAAAGGTGAGTCTGCTCCTGGGGTGCTCCTTTAGATTGCTGCTTTTAAGACCATTTATGCATTTAAAATGCGTAAATGAAAATGACAAAAATGAAAAATGTGTTGAGTTTTACACAGAAGGTAAACTACAAAGTAACTTCAGTATAGCTTAGTACATAGCAAAATAGAGAGAGGGATGTTGAAGCCATGAAGGGAAAATCCCATATTGGGAAACTTAAAAGCTTCCAAATCTGTAGAGGGACATGCTGCTTTGTCCTTCTCTCTGTCAAGCAGCTGTCAAGCCTGGCCCTTTAGGGACCTGCATTTCCATGGCAATGAAATTGCATCTCTCACTTTACAGAGAGAAAAAACACCCCAATTACATCATCTAAAACTTTTGGTTGCACAAACAGTCTTCTGCATTTGCAGCAGAAATAACTGATTTTTTTCTCTTTTGATATCCATATTTAGTCTCCCTAAAAGACTAAATTGGTGTAACTCTTTGGGAAAGCCCACCATGACTGCCTTGTTTTGCAAACATGGCTGCCCAAATCACCCGTGTTTTGGGGAGGATTTCCTCCCCAGTGACTCTCTGCTCAAAGAAGTTTGGAAAATTCTGTGTAGTTACTGCTCTGGCAGCCATTTTGCTGCTGGTTATTACACACTCCTGAGCCATCACCAGAAAAAAGTATAATCATGACTCTTGATGGCTAGAGACAGAGTGTGCAGACTTCAGAAGCACTTTAGAGAAGCAGCCCAGGGCACCAGCGGTAGTTAATATTCTTAAACAGAAAAGAGGGAAAGGAGTTCTTGTAAGTAATGATGGTGACAACCTGAGCAGAAATGAAGAAAAAAGGAAATAGATATGAAATTATAGGCATAAAAAGTATGGAAACAGAAGAAAGAAGAGAGAGAAGCAGATGGGAAATAATGGAAAATAACTGCGACAGCCAGGAAATATTTGGATGAGATCCTCCTTCTGCAAGCTGAGAATGCATCTGTGTGACCTTAATAATTCTTCGTTTCCAGCCCTGCATTTCTCATGCCCTCAAAAAGGGGTGGCAGAGTTACTGGCAGGGCCTTGCAGTCATCTCTCAGTGAGAGACATAATGGAGGAGGGGAAGTTTCACGTATGGTCCACATGTGTGTAGTGGGGCCTTCCCTCCCCACTGCTCTCAGTGGTCTCTCCTACAAACACAGTGGACTGTGTGCACCTGCTGTCTTCCTCTCAGTTCTTTATCTCCCAAATAAAGTCAATTCCAAGACTTGCAAGCCAAAAGCTGTCAGACACACTAACAGTTGATTACCAGGACAGCAAGTATATTTACACCTAAGCACACATTGCTGAAGAAAGCTACTTCCTTCCTGAATGTCAGCTGGAAAAAGTTTCAAAAATAAGGATTTTAACAATTATGGAAATGTACATCTCCACAGAAAATTAAAAAGGAAATAGTAAAGTTAGTAGAAACAGTGTATTAAGTAGGGAGTTTTAACATCATTGTGATAAGATTGCAGCCATTCGTAAAGATAGAAGTATTCTTCTAGGTCTTGGTCTGCTCTTATGTTTCTGGTTAAGATGTAATAACCTTACTGAGCCATACCAGAACATACAATCCCAGAAAGGGCTGAATAGTCCTACTAATAGAATATCTGACCATTTTGATTAAGCGTCCTATAAATGCATATACTAATAAAGCGTGTTCTGAGTGCAAAAAGCAGTAGCCTACACAAAGTTAAAAAGTAAATCACAAAATGCCCTTTCCAATTGATATTATTAACATTTTGCTTTTCCAGTTCATGTTTCACTCCTTTCTACCAAACATTAATTCTGTGGGCACTGAGTTAGGCCACCTTGGCAAATACAAAGAAGAAAACAAAGACAAAGCCCCCCGTCACCTAAACAGGGTGACATCCTCCCTCCCAAAGCCCTGGGTGGCAACACCTGCCTCAGAGCATCCAGCTGAGCTCTGCATGACTCTTACACATTTTTATCTTGTGTCAAACAGACCATAGTGCCAATGCAGTATGAAACTCGGATGTCTTGTGGACTTGTCAAAGGCCATGCATACTCTGTCACTGCTGTGGAAGAGGTATGTATGGTCCCTTTCCTCCACCTATGAGGAGCTACTGGTCCAGCACCATGCATATCAGCAAAGCTGTGGGGTTGGGAGGAAAGCAAAACAATTTATGAGCTAAGGAAATTAAATTTATATTTAAATAATGAAAGCTTTGTAGAGTAACAAACCTGTCCAGATTCTGGCTTCCTAGGGAAACAGGTATTCTCTGCTTGGGAAGAGGTGGCCATAGCCAGACATTTTCTGGTCTTACAGCCTTCCTTCACTCACCCTAAGCAGTTCAGGCTGAACAATGGCCCAGTAAAGCACCATCAGTGGGGGGAAACTGGTATCAGTGATTTGACAGGCAGAATGTTTCCTTTTGAATCTACTGTCAGCCTATTTTTGTTGTCTTCTTTTTCAATTAGACAACATTTAAAGGGAAAAAGCTCCGTCTGGTAAGACTGAGAAACCCCTGGGGGCAGGTGGAATGGAATGGACCTTGGAGTGACAAGTGAGTAAAAAGAAGCTTCACATGATTTTAAAAAAAGAAAAAAATTGCATCTTCATTTGCCCTTATGCAGCTTGTGCATGACCCTAACATTTAATAATGAGGTATCTGAATTGTCTTTGCTGTTATTTTGACACATGAACTTTGAAGCTTATCCTATTTGAGTGCTTAGCTGAAGCTGTGAAAAGAAAAGAGTAACTAGAAGAGATGTTAAGAAGGGCTTCAATCAACAGAAATGAAGAGAGCGGCCAGTCTAGTGGCACAGTCAGTCTGACTTGACTGTCTAGCAAGTTCAGTAATACCTGTTTTCAAAACAAGATGTGACAGTAGAAAAAGCTTTTAAGTTATGGAAGAACTGGATGAAGCAAGGTGTCAGTACATGAGTGAGTTTGGATAAAGCTTCTCATTAGGTTTTACTGAAAGGAATTTCAATAGCTACTCCAGCAATGAGAGCCTGCAGACATTTTTGTCTTCAAGCTAAATAGAATGAACACGGTTCAGCAGATGTTTGAGAGCTACTAAGAGGATGTCTGAATGGAAGGCAGAGAGGAGCAAGGAATTGTTTTTTGGAGAAGAGGGCAGCATTGAGAACAAATGGTTGCAAGGCTGACAAAAAATTATATGGAAGTAGCAAGACAACTCTTGACTTTCCACTCTGAGAGGCTTACAGTAAAGATTAGAAATTTTAATGAAAACTGCATTGCAAATTATAATCTGTTTACTCCTTTGAAGGTCAGAAGAGTGGAACTTCGTTGACGAAGCCGAGAAAATCCGCCTGCAGCACAAGATCGTGGAGGATGGGGAGTTCTGGTGAGAATCAAAACCCTGTGTTTCTATAGGAGATACGCAATTATCGCAAACATTAATCGCCCTGCACTAGCTAAATCTGTGAAAACTGTTGCAAACTATAGGACTACCCTATTCCCCTTCATATTCCCAATTAGCCCTGCTTTGCAATCCGCTCATTCTACCACCAGGGTTTATTGAGTGCCACTAGCACAGTCCTTCTGATTATGCCACAATTCCACAAGCTCTCCATCACCCTTTCTATGTATCGTCCTCTCAGCCCAGTTTCTCCCACTTTGGAGATGTACCTCTGTTAATTGACCAGCCAGCGTTTAGAAATCATGGTGCTCCCACTGCAAACGTGCCCTAACAGTGGCAGTAATGTGGGTCACCCTCTCCGCCTCACCAGGATCTTCCAGGCAGCCACCCACCATGTAAATCTATTTGGGTTCTATTTCCCCTCAATTCTTCCAGGATATCATTTGAAGATTTCATGAGGCACTTCACAAAACTTGAGATCTGTAACCTCACACCTGATACTCTGGAAGCAGATAAGCTCCAGACCTGGACTGTGTCAGTCAACGAAGGGCGCTGGGTGAGAGGCTGCTCGGCTGGAGGTTGCCGCAATTATCCAGGTGAGCGATGGGCCTCTTTGGTGGGGACTGTATTAGATCCCACAGGCTAACTCATATCATACCACAGCCTGCTCAGTTCTCAGCCTCAGGAAAAGCCTTGCTTCCTCAGAGGATGAGGCACATGATTTTGTAGCTGGAAATCTTCTGTCACTATGTTTGTGACAGTACCTCGTCAGCCCAAAAGTAAATCATTGTTCAAATATTTCACAGTGGCCCACGTAAGAGAAAAGAGAACAGTTTCACTCTGATAGATTTCACTTGGGAAATCCACTTTCTGATCGCATTAGGCACTCTGGGAGTTTGTCAGATGCCAATTCTTCATTTTATATCCTTCTTTGCTGCGCAATTTTTTTAAATCTATGTAAAAAAACATAACACGTAAAAAAATGTATACTTACTAGCCCAATTCCAATCTTTTCCTCAGGAGACACAAGCAGGGAATTTAAAAGTTCTCTTTTATCATGAGTATCATTAGAAAACTGAAGCTTTACACATATGCTTTGGGTTGTTGGTGGGATTTCACAGATACATTTTGGACCAATCCCCAGTATCGCTTGAAGCTCCTGGAGGAAGATGATGATCCCGAGGACGAAGAGGTTATCTGCAGCTTCCTTGTTGCACTGATGCAGAAAAACAGGAGGAAAGAACGCAAGCTGGGAGCCAACCTGTATACCATTGGCTTTGCCATCTATGAGGTACAAGCTCTAGACTTTATTTTTCTCAATGTGGCCACAAATCCTGACAGTATGCATTTACCAAGAAAATCACTGAATCATTCAGCCTGATTACATGAACTGTAATTTTTACTTTGCAAGAAACTCAGGGGAAACCTAGAAGTGAGGAAGAAAATTCAAGGCTTTGTAACCATTCAGATCATAGTAACCTCAGAGTTTACCCCATCTATAAGTAACACACTTTTTAGGCTTTTATACTGACTCAATGCCAGAATTTAGTATAGTGTCTCTCATATATTCGTTAAAATTCTTTTCATCCTTGCTGAGACTAAACATTTCATTGGCAGAATTGTATAAAAAAAAAAGGAAACAGGTTTCCAAGATGCATATGTAGTGATTAACCTCTGTCCCTGCTGTCAACTTCACAAAGAAGTCCATTTACTCAGTTCCTTGCACAAACATATTTAGTTCAGATTTTAGTGGATCTCAGGTAGACCCCAAGAAATCTAGAGAGAAAGAGAGAAGTTGCTTAGAATATTTAATAAGTTGGGGCATTTTAATTATCTGTGTGAACACCCTTCTGTACGATCTATAAACAAGCGGACTCACTCAGCAGCTCTGACTGTTTCTTCTCTTTGTTTCTCCCTAAGGTGCCCAAAGAGGTATGAGCAGAACAGAGGCAGCTTGACATCTTGGTGTGTACTCACAGCTAGTGTTACTGTTGTGCCTGTCCGCGAGTCAGCAGGAAACCATCCAGTCAAGTTTGATTTCAGCAATGTAGCAGAAGCGAAACTGCTAACCCTTCTGCTTTGCCTGTTTATTAGTAACATTTTTGCAAGTGATTTTTACTTCCTTCTCACCCGCACCCCATTTTCATTTCTGCCTTTTCCTCAGTCCTTCTCTTCTATTCTGTATGAGATCTGGCCATGGCTTGCATGGTCGGTTGGTGAACCTGAGCTGCCGGAAGCCGTGCCAGCAAGCCCTTTGCCATCATGCTTCCTAAAACACTTCCCTTTCCTCCTGCAAATAATGCCAATGGCCAATATCCTGCAGCCACAGAGTTTCTCTATGGTCTTAGAATTTGTTTGGAGAAATCAATGGTAGTTTCAGCCATTGAAAAAATGTTTTTTGATTAAGTTTTACTGAGCCTGCTGGTAGCTGAATCATTGGCATCACAGTTTTTGCAAACAAGCTCACCTGAAGAGTACATAACCTGGAAAACATGAAGATGAAAATCTGAATATTGTCTTTGCTGTCTATTTTATGGGTGGTTATTTCTGCAGAAAACAGCCTGCAAGTGTTCTTAGCCCACAATTCTTGACCACAATTCATATTTGGACCAATGCAATGTTTGATTGTGTTTCAACAGTAGATACAGAATTCATGTTTTGTCCAGGCAGGGAGGCATTTCCACTGAAGGCATCTTCATCTTACCACACTGCATGCAGGAGTTTGCATATTACTATTCCTTGCCATGGAAAGTAGCTGAATTCTGGTTATATGCAACTTAGCGTCCAACAAAACAGTCAGATAAAAGTGCCTACAGAGCTGAAGTCAGCCAATGCTCTGTGGATGGGCTCTGGAGCAGGCCTGGGAAGCCAACTAGACCCAGCCAGTAGCAACTTAAAAGTGACAGACCCTGTGTCTGTTACCAGCTATCATCCCTCATCAGCTCCCTGCTTGCTAAGCTGCCCCTTCATTTGTGTTTTCTGTCCCGACCGTGTGCTGCCTTCATGACAAACCACCAGGGAATGGGTAAGACTTCCTTGAAAACAAACCGACTCATTTGTTCTGCAGATGCATGGTACTAAGCACCACTTGCAAAAGGATTTTTTCCTCTACAATGCCTCCAAAGCTAGAAGTAAGACCTATATAAACATGCGGGAAATCTCTGAGCGCTTCCGGTTACCACCCAGCGAGTATGTGGTCATCCCATCAACATATGAACCCCACCAGGAGGGAGAATTCATCCTGAGGGTCTTCTCAGAGAAAAGAAGTCTTTCAGAGTAAGTTGCAGATCCCCTTGTCTGGCCATAAAAGTGGCAGTGAGCTCACTGGTCTGCTTCAGTCATATTCCCCGTTTGCTACACCTGCTTTTAAGTTTCTCAACCTCATTAGAAACTCCAAGCTGCAAATTCATTTCCCTGAGCTTCCCTTATAGTCTACTAAAAGCTGCTTTGAATTATCTTTGGAGAAATGTAGTACTTGCAGAATACCCTTTTTAAACATACCATGAGCCATTTTTAATAATGAAAATGAACGTCTTTGGATTTATTGCTATAAGCCACTGGCTGAAGTTTTGGCCAGATAGATCGCTGAACCAGATCTAGTGAATGAAACACAGAAGTGGGTAGGTAGGTATTTATTTTCCATCCTGCTCTTCAACTGTTTTCCCAGAGCTCAGCAGGTTGTGGCTAGTGTCACTCTACGTAGGCCAAACAGCTTCTGTTTTACTCCCAGCTGCCAAAGTTCAGTGTTATCAAAGGCTCTTTAGAGGAGTAAAGCAGGCAGCAGCCCTCCTGGAGGTGGTACTTGGGAAGGTCTGTTCACACTGGGAAAAAGCCTGCAGCTGTAATAGTTGGAAGCCAGCCCACACTGCTGGCTGTTTGGAAAGTTCAAGTGGTTGCTTACAAACCAGCTACAGAAACAAGCAATATTGGGAACAGCCACTTTCCTGATTTATTTACTTTCTGCTTTCTTCTAGGGAGGTTGAAAACATGATTGAGGCAGACCGTCCATCAGTAAGTACTGTTCCTGCGCCTGTTCTGTACACAAATAGGGGCAGGGAGAGGAGAAGCATCACATCTAGGGAAACCCACAGCAGGAAACAATTTGCAGCCACATCGTGGCTCCTTTAACATAAATCCCTACATCGTCTCATCAAGATACTTGTATTAACACTTGCTTTGTATACACTACTCTCTGATTTGGCCAGATGAACATCTTTTGCCAGATTTGAAATTTGCTGGCATAAAGATGCTAAGCATTGCCTTTGCCTCCATCAACAGAGATTGTTCATTTACCATCAGGAGCCTAGCTTTGTGCTTCAAGATATTTTGTTATTGAAATTGGCATCTCATCTAATAAAGAAAAAAAGTACCTTATTTTGTAGTTCATCCCTTTCTAGAAAGGGATCCTAATGACACTGATTCAAACTTGCATCTGTGACAAGCTCTAGTTCTCAGCATGAGTTTTTACATATTTTTGTGGGAATATACTAAAGCAAACAATACTATTAGTCTTGAAAAAAAAATTAGATGAAATATTCTTGCATAGAATTGAGTTCCATCAAACCTTGCTCAGAAGTGTTCCCCTTTTGTTTGCTGCCATGATAACAAAATATCTGGTGGAGTTTAATTGCCATTTCAGATAACACTGATCTGTGGGCACAGAAGTCCAGTCTCCACTGCAGTGACAGGTTGGGAAAAAGAAAAGGAATAGTCAGAGATAAAGGTACAACAGAGATATTATTCAAGGAAAGCCCCACATGAGATGGGCACTGTTTTCCTATGGTTTCTGCAATTTCTGTCCTTCAGTATGCAATTCCTTGGTGGGTGTATTTTGCCTCATTTTAGGAGATTTAAAAAACCTTACGAATACAGGAAACGGGGGGAAATTGTATAAATATAGAAATGGGAAAAATAAATGTGAGAGCAAAAGAATAAATCAACTTTACCATCAGCTCTGCATAATCTGGGTAAAATCTGTTTTAAAACACTTTTTTTTGTTTTTAATTTTGTCTCTTTTTGTACAGAAGAAGAAAAAGGGCAAGGTGGGTACTGGTGCAATGTGCTGAGTGCCAGCAAGTTGATGAGCATTTGCAGTGCATGCAGCAGGAGCAGAGTCCCTTGGTGCCACTACCATTTCTCTGTGCCCGGAAAGTGATCTAGTTAATGAAGGGCACTGGAAAAGAGGCCCATTAGCAGGCAGCAAAGATTTTGTCTTCCTACACTAAATTGTAATGAAATAGCATCGGCATCTTATACCCCTCTCATTCAAAGGGGTGGAAAAAGGCTAAGCTTTTCAGCTTTATAAGCTTGATCCTCCAGGTTGCTCAAACTGCCCTTCCTTCCTGCCCCTCCGTGGGCACCCTGACACCCCTTCCCCAGACACACGCACTCACCTTTGCTTTCTTTGCCTAATGCAGCTACTCCTCTTTCCTGAAGTTTCTGCTCGCCAAAGTCCAGGATTCTCCTTTCTATTCTGCACAACACATTTAGGACCTCAAAACCGTAACCAGGCATTTTCACCTCAAGAGAAGCTGATTGCAATTAATACCCGAAGTTAACACATTCACATCTTCCTTGTAGCAGATTTCCTTGTTTTAAATACATTAAACCAGAACAATTGCATGTGGTTGCTTATAGCTGGATGCTTCAAGAATTAACACGAAGAAAGAACATAAACTTTGCATAGCTACCAAGCTCCTACATAAACACTCCTCTGTAGGATTCAGATTCTGTTTTCATTGCTACTGTTCTTCATAGAGAGGGGCAAGTTCATCATCTTAACTGAGGCTCAAGAATCTGGGAGGGTCATTTCACTTAAATAGAAAAAAAAAAAGTAACATTTAAATGGTTACTGCCTTTCTGAACAGGAAAGCGAGAAGCCAGAGATTGCACTCTTTTTCCAAAAAGACTTCTGCAGCTTGCTTTTTAGCATGAGAGCAGTAACTTCAGAAGTCCATGTCCCCCCACCTTATTTTTTTTTTTTCCTCCTTTTCTTTCATTCCCAGCTCTAGCTTCCCCAGTCATGCTCTCAGGGTTGGAGCTGTTGCTGCATGTGCTTTACCCCAGAATGGCTGTCACCAAATATTTTCCCTTCCACTGTTTCTTGTGTAACTTGCACTTCTCTTTTGCTCTCTTCGTTCTTCTTCTTCTCCTAGCCTATCATCTTCGTTTCCGACAGAGCAAACAGCAATAAGGAGCTGACAGCAGATGAAGATGCTGGCAAAGATGGTGAAAAAGCAGATGAGAAAAAGGTTTCTGCAGCAAGTGGCAAGGGGGGGAACAGAGCTTGGTGTGGCTGGCATGAAAGAGTAGCTGGGAAGAGCAGAGGAATGGGGCAGAGAAGTGTCCTAAGATACTTCACAGCTTTTCATCAAATCTTAGCATGACTTGCTTCTGGTTTAGGTGGATCTAATGGGCGTGAGTGAACAGAGACTATTTTACAGTTACTTATTTTATGGTTATTTAAGACCTGTGCTGGGGGATTTAGTTGCTTGAAAGCATCCCCTGGTTGTGCTTTTATAGAAGGATCCTGGCTGTGAGAGATTCCTTCCCCACGAGCAGCACGGCTCCATCCACTCCTGCTCAGCCCCTGCTGTGGGGGTTGTGCTACTTTATACAGGGCACATGCAACATATCACACCCGAGGGGCTTCAGGAGCTCCTGGAGATGATCATAGCCTCTCCAGGAGCTCCTGCACCCCTTCCCTTTTCTCTCACTACCAGAGAGGAGGAAAACAGGGCAGCGAATCCGGAGTTTCTGCCTGCAGGTGGATGAGGGATGTGAGATGCAGCAGCCAGATCTTGCACCCAGGCTCCTGGCATCTGGAGGCATGGCTAGAGCATCTTCTTACAGGGAGCCTGCTGTTCTGCTGCACGACTGCCAGAGTGTGCAGGAGGCCAAGTGGGAACCGTTTAGACAAACAAAAACACAAACTAAGCCAAGAAATTAATTTTGCTTTGTTACACATAATTCCTGTAATTTAACATTGGGGGGTGACGGGAAAAATAGCTTCCTATTCCAGTATGAACCTCAGAGATCAGGCTTGATCTTTGCGTGTGTCTGAGATGGAGGAAAATGGAGAAAGTGAAGCTGTCTCCAGCAAGGACCCTCCCCACTGCAGAGAGCTCTCAAGCCCAAGTCAGTTCATGGCCTACACTACAGGGTGGCTATGGAGCAGATATGCTTCTTCTGCTCCAAACTTCTCCTTCAAAATGCTTTGAAATTAAAAAAAACCAAGATGATAAACTGATGATCTGTCAGTGAAAGTAATCATTTATGCTCCTTCCAAGAGAAAGGAGAGCAATGGGATGAAGTTAAATACTCAACAGTTTTGCCAAGGAACAGGAGGATGACCCGTTCCTCCAAAGAGCTCCAGATTCAGTAAGAGGCTCCTTCCCATGAAGGCAACCGAGCCACGCCACCCCCCAGGCTCCTTCCCTTCCCTGCTGAGCTAACCATTATATCTCCCCTTGCTTTGTCTCTTTTCAGCGCCCTTCAGCAAAACCTCGTGACGGCAGTGAAGAGGAAAAACAGTTCAGGAATATTTTCCGACAGATTGCAGGGGATGTGAGTATGAAACTGATCCCTGTCCCGGCCATCAAAGCAGCCGAGTCCCAGCAGCACCTACATCGACTGCTGCACAAATTCAAAATGCTGAATTTTAAAACTTCCTTTGAATTTCCTTCCATCAAATTTCCTTTGAGATCTGACGCTAAGCAAAATCAAATCAAAATCCAGTTCAGTATACAGCTATCCTCGTATGCACGTATAAGCTATTCCCATTGGGTACAAGGGAGCCTGATTTAAATTTGGGCTTTTACTTCTATCACTACTACATGGTGCTATTTTGCATAGTATGTATAAGCAAGTTAGAAATACAGTGCCCTCCAGTAAATGCTTAACGAGAAAAGTTACATGTGAAAAGAGGTCAAAGAACTGCGTAATTCGGGAGGCTGCAGATGGGTTACAGGGATTTACGCATTTTGCCTTTTGGCTTATATAAGCACTATATGGTAATTTTAGACCTACCTGGTACTGCAGCCTCAAGAAAGATTTGGACCAATGTTTATACAAACTACAACACGGTCTAGCTTGAGGCTTATATATGCCATACTGAAAAGTGACCAGAGACTTCATATTTTTAGCATATACACCCATTAAGCCATCTGCTTAATAAGCAATGTCGTAATTAATTATATTTTCACCACATTTCCCACCAGGACATGGAAATCAATGCTGAAGAACTCAGGAACGTTCTCAATAATGTCATAAAAAAACGTGAGTTTGAGCGTGTTTTTCAGTAGCCCTGCACAAAGAAGTCTGTGATATGCTGTAACCCTAAAAAAATTATAAAAAAAATTGCACTCTAAAAATCATTTATGGTTTCACCCTTACAAATTTCCTAGTTACACTTCCATAGACTTTGCAGCCGAGACTTCAGCAAGCTGAACTTTTCATAGAGATGGTCTCTAGGAGCCATCAAGTAGTGATAATACAGAAATGAGCAAAAGTTCATCGGAAGCACCACAGGGGATCTTACAGCATTTCAAGCAGTCTGCAAATGCCCTTTAGAAAAAAAAAAAAGTTCTAATGGAGAGGCAGGTTTTTCTACATGTTTAGCAAACTTTAGCTTACAGGCCCTGGGCTTGCTTAGTTACCTGGAAGTTGGTTTAGAGTTTTCCAGAGGTTTTTATTGTATATAACAGGTCAACAAAAGTCATCTCTAACTCACAAGCAATAATGTCTGTTCAGATTTCTCTACTATTCTTTTCTTACTAGATGAAGGAAGTAGGTTTGGCTTTTCCTTTGAGTAGAATTACACCTAAGAGGAAGAAGCACTTGCTGCCTTGCATGACCTGTTTTCATCTGGAATCATTTATTTCAGATAAGGACCTAAAGTCAGAAGGATTTGAACTGGAATCCTGCCGCAGCATGATTGCTTTAATGGATGTATCCTTTTTTGGTGAAAGGGAGTGCTTGATACAACCCAAGTGGACTAGTGGGGTATTTCCCACCACTAGACACACACAGAGCTTAGTAAGCCAGGGCAGCAGATCAGGATATTATAGACCATAGTCAGATAAAATGGCATTCCTGGTTTGGCACAGCTTAACCCCAGTCTTCTCAACATTGGCATAGCTGGCAGATGAAAATCTCTCAAAACAGAGAGCTAGAGGATGAGTCAGTCAGTATATCCTTCCTTAGGTATCAGCAACTGGCCAGCTCAGGTACTAAAGCATGATTTTTATTTTAAACCAACTCAACATAACTACAGTTCTTGCCAACGAACTTAACTATATTTCTCTCTTATCTCTAAGTTTATACATTCCACTATGTGCTTAGCACGCAACGCATACAGAAACTGTCTTACAGCAAGTATAATGAAACACACTAGAAGATGCCATAGGAGGTTACCTCTGGTACAACATCCCTCAGTTTCCCTACTTGACATAATCCATGATTTTGAGAGAACAAAAGTGCACTCAAACATAACCAGAACCATAGAGCCACCATAGAGCCAAACATAACCAACCCAGAGCCATAATAGTTGGAGCCTAAACACATTTTTTTTTAACTGGCTTGAGTCAACATTTTGCTTAGTTCTCAGATCATTTTAAGCAAGGCAGAAAGAGTTTCATTCTAGGAATAAACTCAGTTGTCTTAAAACATGTATGTTTTAAGTATGTTCCACATTTGGAAAGAGCCCACTAAAACATCCTGTTCATGTTACTTTATTATAGCAGCAGGAGCAAACCTCTCTCCTGTACCAGATGGCTCCTTCTACACAAAACACAAATAGTTCTTCACACTCCTGAAACAAAATACTATGCCCAATAACCAAAACGGTCACAAATATTTCACTCAGTAACTCAGGCAGCTCATAACACTAAGGAGATCCTGAACTCAGTTTCACATTCTTCCCTTCACCAGTAGCTACAGACTTAATTAATTTTCTCTTAAAAATATTGTGGTATTTTTACCTGAATGTTTGCATCGCAGACAGACGGCTCAGGGAAGATAAACTTCGATGAATTTCGACACCTCTGGGACAAGATTAAAAGCTGGCAGGTATTGCTGGTATCCACAGGGCTGTTCTTCGCGGCTTTTGGAGCACAAAAGCTTCTGTAGTAAAACCAGACCTCTCTACATACAATACAACAAAAAGAAAACCTAAAATACTGCAAATTACCTTCTAAAAAGAAAAGGGATACCTCTCCTCTCCTACTCACAGCCTGAGCAAATAAATAGCCTGAATCTCTGAAGCTCCAGCACTCATGTAAAGACCTCCCCCATGAGACTTGCATGGAGGCACGCAAATTGGACGAAGGTGGTGATGGGAACTAAATTAGGGGCTCGCAATTAGCTTAATTAGGACAATCAAGAGAGAAGATTAACAGCATAAACTCGTATTAAACAAAGAGAGTCTCTAGGGGAGAGCTTTTTGCTTTTCACACCGTGCATCTAAATTATTTTACTTTGTGACTGAGAGGAGCTCTGTGGCAGCAGCCCAGCAGCAGCAGCGTAAGGCAAACGGCAGAGCCTGCAAGTGCCTGAGTCACACACCCCACACCCACTCGCTGGGTACATTCAACAGAAGAACCAGCTTTTCTTTCTCGTGTGTATTTATTTGTTTGTTTGTTTGTTTTTCCAGAAAATTTTCAAGCATTACGACACAGATCACTCAGGAACCATTAACAGCTACGAGATGCGCAATGCGGTCAAGGACGCAGGTACTTCTCCTGGTGTTCAGTGCCCAACAGCCAAAGAAACCTTATTTTGGTTGATCTGTCAACAGGTGAAATCAGGAATGCAGTGCAGCCTTTTAAAGAGACCCCCACAGAAATACAAAAATCCTTTTTTCCCCCAACAGAGCTTCTCAAATATCTAAATGGCAAGTCTTGTATGTCTTACCAACCAAATAGTTCTCTTTAGCTCTTTCAATTTTCCAGTGAATGAGGGTCTGCTCCCTTAAGGATCTTGCACTTGGGGTCCTGCTCTTCAGGGAGTGCTGCAGACATTTGATTTCATTTAAGCTGTGGATTCTTTATGTTTGTGTCAGTAACAATCAACAAACAGTGGAAAACCTTCAACCCAAGTGTGCAGGCACCAAAACCCAGGCAGAGCAGGTTAAGGTCCCAGTTTGCATCAGAGGCAACTGGATAGACATTTCTTGAGTCCTGTGTGTGTTTCTTAGTGTCACTAAAGCCATGGTGGGCTCAGTCTCCTACCTGCACACCAAGCAGAAAGTCTTTTTGCAAAAGTTGCAGTTAATGAAATTCATTCTGCAAAGAGAGGCTTTTGACTTTTCTTGCTTCTTGTCTCAAGCCTTTTGGTGAGCTCCTCTCCCTGGAGAGCAGGCCTCCCCCAGCAGGGGGCTGTACCAGCTGCTGCTTCTCTAAGGGAGCAAATGGCTTCTTTAATCAGAAAATCTGATTTGATCCTTTGTTAAGGACAAACTTACACCTGGATTTGGACTCCTGCTGCAGTAGAAATATGGGTCATTCTTATTTTCCAGCTTTCCGTTCTCACCAAGAAAGTTTTCAATGTAAAAAATAAAATGAAATTTAATTACCTCCCCTGCCCTGACTTTAGAACTTAGAACACGTTTTGCAATAAAAATGTCTCGGTCTTACAGCCCATAGCCTGTAGCTGACCTTGCATTTAGCCAAGAACCATCAGCACCCAGTCGCAGCAGTCCCTTTGCGAAGCTGCAGCAGGGCAGTGCCGTGGTTTGGCAGCGCCACGCCGAGGAATTTCCTCAGCTATTTTTTGACCATTTTGTAATTTTGTTTTCACAGCAGCTTCCTCATGTACTTCTGTCGCTCAGTTTTTGTGGCTTTGCTCTCATCAGGCTCAGCTGAGCTGCAAAACCTTTGCTGCAGACCTCTCCATGCTTACAGCATGCGGTAGCTCACGGGCTATTGGTCCTCCCAAATCACAATTTCAAAATATTACTCCTGGTTTAAGAAAGCAGCTGGACACGGGGAAGCTCCTTGTAGCTTCACTTCCTTTCGTGCAGTGGCCAAACCTCTCCTGGAGGCGTGACCAGCACCGGCGCAGCCCAGCTGAGCCCCCTTTCTGGTTTTCTTTGCAGGGTTTCGGCTGAACAACCAGCTCTACGACATCATCACCATGCGCTATGCCGACAAGAACATGAACATCGACTTCGACAGCTTCATCTGCTGCTTCGTGCGCCTGGACGCCATGTTCAGTGAGTCCTGTCCTGGTTCTGCTGCGCCGCGTCCCCTCCTCACCCCCGACACGCTCCGCTGTACCCAAAGCACTACTGCCTGCACAGAGTTTTAGTAATTAATGCTCTTAGAGAATCTGCAATGTGACAGCCATCCTCTGCAAACACAAAAGAAAATACGCCATTGCATTTCTTTTTCCATTATAGAAAAGAATCATAGAACCATCTAGGTTGGAAGGGGTCTTTTAAGATCATCAAGTCCAGCCATCCACCTAACACTGGTAGAATCCCAAAACCACCACTAAACTATGTCCCTCAGCACCACGTCTACCTGTCTTTTAAGTACCTCCAGGGAAGATGATTCCACTGCTTCCCTGGGCAGCCTGTTCCAGTCCTTCTTAACCCTTTCTGGAAGGAAATTTTTTTCCTAATAACCAATCTGAACTTCTCCTGACACAACTTGAGGCCATTTCCCCTTGTCCTATTGCTTATTACTTGGGAGAAGAGATCAAACCCCACCTCGCTACATTCTTATTTCAGGCAGTTGTAGAGAGCGATGTCTCCCCCTCAGCCTCCTCTTCCCCAGGCTAAACAACCCCAGCTCCCTCAGCCTCTCCTCTTAAGACTTGTTCTCCAGATCCCTCACCAGCTTTGTTGCCCTCCTCTGGACCTGCTCCAGAAACAGCTCAATGTATTTCTTGTAGAGAGGGGTCCAAAACAGGACACAACACTCGAGGTGTGGCCTCACCAGTGCTGGGTACAGGGGGACAGTCACTTCCCTAGTCCTGCTGGCCACTGTTTCCGATAGAGGCCAGGATGCTGTTGGCCTTCTTGGCCACCTGGGCACACTGCTGGCTTGTGTTCAGCCTGCTGTTGACCAGCACCCCCAGGTCCTTTTCTACCAGGCAGCTCTCCAGCCACTCTTCCCCAAGCCTGTAGCGCCGCCTGGGGTTGTTGTGACCCAGGTGCAGGACACATCACTTGGCCTTGTTGAACCTCATCCTATTGGCCTCAGCCCATCCATCCAGCTAGATAAGGAAAAACATGGCAGAAATCCCCGCTGACTGCCTGAATAAATATCCACACAAGTTTTGCACCACACAGCAGGAGTGGGGTTTGGTTTGCTGTTTGGGATCATCTTTACACACACAGTAATTTAATCTACTCTATACGCTTTTGTTTCCTTGCTTTAGGAGCATTCCACGCCTTCGATAAAGATGGAGATGGCATCATTAAGCTCAACGTCCTGGAGGTAAATTGGTCTATGCCAGTATTTTTAACACAAAGCCACAATACTAGATTTTATTTGTATTATTCATTGCTCAAGGGGGCCTACAATAGTTCCTCTTAAATCGTCAGCCAAGCAGTAAGGGTCCACAAAACCTCCTAAAAATTTTGCTAAGTATATTACACAGAAAATACCTGTATCCATGATCTGCCAGCAACAGCCGCTCTGTAAGAGACTCCAGTTGGTGCTGACAGGCACAGCTCAGCAGACACCTCAGATCATCTTTAAAGTGCTTCAAAAACCCCCTGAGGGCTTTTTTTTACGAGGCAATTTAAATCAAACATACTTTAGTTTAAAGGCAGCAGCTGATAACGGGGCTTAACATAGTTATTTACCCTTTTATAAACCTGATTAAGAAGACTTAGAAAGTTTCAACTTAAAAGCGTGTCTTCTGCTGGGAGACCGCAAAAAACTCTTCGCTTCTTGCAAGGGAAGGAGGAACAGGAGCAAGAGCCCTCGGATACGGTTGCCCATTGCCCCTGGGCCTCACGCTGAGGGGCAGCGAGCACCTGCCTTCCAGGCTCCATACGGTTTGTCGGAGGATGCCAACAAGTCCCTTCGTCCTCTGATTCTGACTCTCCTTTCAGTGGCTGCAGCTCACGATGTACGCGTGACACCGGCGCCAGGGCCCACCTTCAGCAAGACAACGCTCAGGGCGCCTGTTTTGAGCCACAAGCTTCATTCCTCCCTAGTGCAAACGAGCATTTCCTAATTACGTGCTTCACTCGCCGAGATAAACAGCGGGTGGGAAGAATCCCTTGGAAAAAGAAAGCCGTACTCCGGTAGACAGACCAGTGCCCACATTCTGTAACTACTTTTATAACTCCCCGACGTTTTCCTCTGGGCAACAAGGATTAATTTATTGATGACTGAATTAAGCTTTTTCTGCGTGGCAAAGACACGGAGCGTACACGGGTTACTTTGCTGACGACTGGAAAACTCTTCCCTCGAGTCAGGCCAAACTGGGACTGTGTTTGAGCTGTGAACGTCAGAGATGTTTACCACCACCTTGTAATTAGTCATTAACTCTTTGTCCTGCTTTTGATACCATCATTTCAGCCTCTTCGTAATGTTGGCTGAATATTTGACGTGAGACTGTGCTCGATGACATTAACGTGATGCATCCCCCTCCCTTGTGCTGCTGTAGCTGTGGCCGTAGGGCACAAGAGCCCCCAGCACCAGGCACAGCTCAGACCAGTGCTTCCCAAGAAGTATCAAACTGAGCAATTTGGTCTCATTTTTAGTACCCCCCCTAGTATCTTAGTTACACACTGGACGTTTTACACTTGTTTTAGAGTTACTGCATTCTCTGTAGTATCAAAAAAGTTGTTTGCCATTCGAGACAGAAAACCTCTGTATATACATACAAATATATATATATATATATATATTCACACACACACTTCACCCCCACCCCGGCTCCTGTTTCCTGCCAGGATTGTGTATTTCTTTATTGTAAGAAGCGACTGGTAGCAGAATCGGACACTATGTTAGCATGACAGCTTTGGGAAGATTATTAGAATGTATAAGTTCAGTTAGTTTGAACAAAAATAAAATCAACTGGATTTTGGCCTGACGTTTAGGGCTGGTTTTTATTTTTATGAAAAAGCTTGAGGATGACACATTGAGAATGCTTCCATCGTTCTCCTGAACACACAGCCACTTCTGGAGGTTTATGGCAAGCATGGAATCAGCTTAATATCTCAAACACTCACCCCTTTCCTCCTTGAATGCTTAAAGATGGGGTGTCAAGAGACCAGACTTGGCCAGGAGAACCTTCTACTTGGTTTTCCACCGGTGAAAAGTAACAAAGCAATCCACTGCTGTGAAGCAAAACTGTAAAAACAAATCACAGCATCCAGTGAAAGGTGTTCTGCTAAGAAGCACATTTAACTGAGAGGCCACTAAGAAACAGAGAACCTTTTTGGCTATAAAGTTCTCAGTGTTGTCCTGCACTGTGACTTACTCTGAAAGAGTAAGAAAATTCTGTAGTTTGTCTAAAGAAGAGTTATTCTCCTTTAAATTCAACTTTTGTTTTAAAACCCAAATCAAGGCTTTAAAATGACTGGAACAGGAGGAGCCCTGGGCCCCAGCCCTGTGTTCTCTCCACTAAGCTACTATTTTCCATCAAAAAAATACGGCAGAGGTGCCCCTGGGGAGGGTGTTCAGAGAAAAAAATCTGCCAGTCAAGAGACCAAAAATCAGGATTTTTGATTGGCAACCCAAAACTGGTCCTTAAAGTCCCGGTGAGTGACCTACCACAGCTCTAGAGAACTTCCCTTTGCAAGGGGCTGTGGAGCAAGGGAGTCAGCGTGTCACCTCGGTGGCACCAGCAAGGTGGACAGTTCCCATCTTCCCCACGGAAGGTCGAGGGCTGAGATTCCCCCACACAGGGAGGAAAGACTTGCAGTATTCCTGCCCCTGCCAGAGCTTCAAAGTGGCCCGTCCTCTTAAAGGAAAAAAACTTCAGAACAAAAGTCAAGTTCTACCAAATCCTGTGAAGGACTCATTCTGTTCAAAACAAAGAAGAACCAGACTGACAAACCATAACAATATAAAGAACTTTTATTTTTCTTTTTTTTTTTCTTCTTTTTTTTTTTTTTCTTCTTGCTGTGTAAAGTTTTGTTATTACACTCACAGCTTTGTACCAAAGTGAAAGAAGAAACCCAAGGTCAATCTGTGCACATGTTCTACACAGCTTAAATTATGCAATATTCAATCACGTTGTTTTATTCCATTTCCACTCTTCAAAAGGACCGTTTAACACTTACAGCAAAATGAAAATCAGAGAAGCTGGCAGGCGCGTGTAACAGAACAGACCTACACAGGTGGCTCTTTACTTTCACTATCAAATATTTTACAAACAGTAGCTGAAACCGTTTCCTCATCCTTCCTCTCATCCTCTGCACCTCCGGACAACTTGGACTGTTTGAATGCTAAGTACCATAACGAGCCTCAGAACCAAAATTCACCCGTGTTTCGATTCGACAGGAAGGATAAATATTTTCTCAACGCCACGACTTTTGGTTTCTGGGAACCTACAGTTTATGGGGAGTTTTCAGTTCTCGTTCACCTTGATCTGACATCATTATTGTGCAGTTTGAAAACGCACGTGAAGACCTGCCCCGCTGCAGACACACACCCCCACACCCCCCGGCGCATCCACGCTCCCGCTGAGCTGCGGATGTGGCTCACACGCTGATTTGAAGTCGGGAGACCTACAGGTGGGTGCCAGGAGGCAAGCAGAAGCTGGGATATTTAATGCATCTTCGCACCGTCGGAGGTTTTCCCTCCATCTCCTCCCACACACAGAAGCAGCCAGCGTTAGGCCATAGCGTGTGTTGCACTGCCAGCCACCTGCTCTTTCTCCTTCCGACTTGAAGGGAAAAGGAGGCAGGAATACAGACCGGTCCGTGTGAGGCTACGGGGGTTGGGGAAGGTTAAAGTTTTGCAGCGGTGTCTGTCAACTTTAATTGATCACTTTATGCTACTCGCGCTCTCTTTGGGGGCTCGGGCAGGGCTTGGTACGTGCCTATGGTGCAACAAGTTCTCACCCTCTGGAAGGGAATGGTGTCACTGGTTTCAGTGGTGCCTGCCCCATCCTTTGTATCAGAAAAGAAAAAAAAAAAAAAAGAAAAAAAAAACTCACACAACGCCTTGGGAGTGCCTTCTCTCTGCTGGGGGGGCTCACAGCTGGGGGGGGGCACAACCTGTCCTGCAAAGAGGAAAAGCAGTGGCTGCCCGCCCCCCGGCCCTGAAGGACCTGCCATGTGCCATCAGCCACCCACCGGGACCACGGCTCCTTATTCAGCACTGGGTCAATAAAATAAACACACCTAATCTCAAAACAAACCCTCGCTCTACGCACTCTTCCACCCAACAAGCTTTTACTTCCATAGAAAACAAACTGAAAACAAAAATAGACCCGGAACAGGGTTCTGGTGTGTGCAGGGTTCTGCTTCTCGTGCAAACGTTAGTCCATTAAATTTCACAAATTGTCTGCCTTCCAAAGTTCCTACGCTCTCGGAGCAGAGGTGTATCAGGAGTCAAACCCCAAAAGCTGCAAGACCAGGGAGGATCCCATTCATGGCTGATGAGCCAGGGCCTCTGTTTGGCATCACTCTCCCGCCACTGCCCCCGGAAGAAGCGAAGGGCAAATAGCAAAAAGCTGCACCAAATTCCCACTGAACAAGTGGGAATCCTCCCCACGGGACTCCAGAGGAAGCCTAGAGATTTCCAAAGCTGCACAACACCCTTATCAAAGCAAATCCCTTTAAGATATCCTCAGGACAACGCAGCACCGCATTCTCCTCTGAACCCCTGAGCATTTTCTACATTTATTTTTTTTTAACTTACAAAGCAAAGTTTTTATAAACACTCATGCAGCTCTGCTGTTTTCCTGCTTCTTACCCATTTTAAGATTCTTACAACATATCTGAAATTACCTACAAAGTAGCAAAAAGACACCCCTGCTAAAGCTAAAGCTGGATTTCAGAAGTCCAGGCTTTTCAGGAGGACTGTTTTGAAGGACAGATAAGGAAATATCACAGACTACAGGAAAAGGAAGTCTGCTTCCACCAACTAGAAAAGATAAATCCAACAAGCAATCAGGAATGCAAATACAGTGTAATAACTGTGTTTGTTCCAACACCTACTGAGAAAGATCTTTGCATCTTCCCCAAAACAGCTGTGAGAACATGAAGAATCCAAAGGAAGAAGCAATAAAATCTACTTTTACACACCATTTTTTCAGAATTCTACACTCACTCCATGTGCTTGTCCTCGGGACGCACATCTCCACACCTGCACTTTGAGCACTGTCCAGGAAAGAACAGTTCGAGACATTTGCGTTGTTTATGCCACACTGCTACACACTCCCTCCTTGTGGTTCCAAAAATAACAATAAAAAAAACCCAAACCAAACTCAGAAAAACTCTAGAACATCGATAATATTGGAAATGGTTTAAGTACTATCCAATCTTCTGCTTTTAGGTGATAAAACCCCCCCCACACACACTCTCGGAGGCTCTAGAGCAATACAGCCTGCACACAGAACAGTCACACTGTTCACAGATTCCCCTGAACTGGATTCTCTCTTGAAATGCTTCATCCACAGACCACAGAAAGAAAGGGAAAATAAAAACCAAACCCACAAAAATACACCCCAAAAACCAAAACAAAACCACCCTCAAAACAGCCTGCGGTCTGAGCCACATACTGGGAATTTTTTTTCCTGTCCACAAATGTCTTAATAAAAAAGTCCAAACAAATCATCAGAAAAGCACTGGAACCTCAGAGGTTCCCATGAGTTGGAAGTAGGATGCTACGGCACCTCACTCCTATTTTAGTCCTATCTCTCACAAAAAAAAAAAAAAAAAAAAAAAAAAGTCAAGCAATTACAGAGAAATTATACTTCTCTGCTAAGACAATAGGAAAAATAGTGTGCTTCAGAGAAGGCCCTGAAATTCCTTGAGCTGAGGGCAGTGGAAAATCCATGGATTTTCCTTAGTCATTTTCCTGGCCTAAAAAGTCTTCTTTCTAGTCAAAGAACGAGGCTACAAAACTGATTTGGTCGACGGTTGGCACACCAAGCCTCAGAGTAGCGGTGAAAGAGATGCCCAATGAAAACAGTACATTCAATTTGCTGTGTCAGTTTTGACATTGGGCAAGGTCTTAACCTTCTGTTAGAGTTTAAGGAAACTTCTGCTTTTTTAATCCTGAGCAGCAAGTTAAGCAAAAGGGAACACAAAGCTCCTCATTGATTAGTCTTATTGTTAAGAGAGCTCTTTGCTAAATGAGCGTTGTTAGGGGTGAGAGGATCACAAATGCAAGGCGTACATTTCACTGAAATTAATGGGTGAAGTTTTCCACCCCAAGGGACACCTGCAGAGGAACCCTGACAAGTGGAAGGAGTCCTCCCCCTGCACTGGCTTCGCTGTGGCACCTTCTGTGCGTTAGTAGGAAACGAGACTCTTACATGCAATATGCATTTTGTATCCTCAGCTTCTGCTTAGGAACTTCAGACTTTAAAATCCTGCTCCATTCTCTGCCGTTGAGTTTTTGTGAACCTGATACAGCCCAGGCCAATTAATCCAGTTCACAACAGAAACAAATGAGTCCCTAAAGCTGCTGCACTGAGGCCATGCCTCGGTGCTTCTCGTCGTTTGCTGTGCCGTGAAGATACGGGACCGCAAAGCTCAGTCACTCAGATTCCAATTAAAAACAGGAATCCGACTCTGGTGTTGTATCAAGATAGCAGTGGTGGTGCTGGTATTTAATTAAAACAAAAGCCAACACCATTTACTTCTTTTCTGTAGGTAAGGACCTATATTTAAAAAGACTAAAATCACACAGCTCGTGAGCGGAGCCATTTTCCGGTTGTTTTGCTGCTCTTGACGTACCTCTCAAGAAACAACTGCTTTCCTCTAAATGAACAAAATACCTCAGGAGGTACAGTATTTAGGGCAGAATATCACTGTATATATCGTGCCAGTTACAGTGATTCCTTTTACACAAGGAATAAAAAATAAGTTACAATTAACATTAAAAAAAATTAATTTATTCCAGTTCTCCATAAAATACCTTTTCTTTTTATGAAGAAAGTAAAAATGTACACGGGATAATCAGGTTACACTGTTAGAATTTGTGATATTCTGGTTTGCAGAATTTTATTAATATTGGCTAAAAAAATTGGACACAACATAACAACAGACATGTCTTAGACACTTAACACTTTTCAAGCTGTTTGCAAACACCAGCACCTATGGTAAGTTAAGTGTCAACACCCCTCTTGACTTCCCAAGACACTCAGACTATGGTTCTTAAAAAAACAGAAAACAAAACAAAACCCACAACAAAAAAACAAGGCAGACAAGAGGAGGGAATATTCTTATCTGTCAATGAATTAAAAACTTGCAAGTATCTTCAATTTGGGCCAAGTCTTAACTGACCAGCCTTATTTCTACAGAGCGCAGCGCAACCTGCAGTCCCTGTAGGAAGGCATCTCAGCCCCACTCCGTTTTTGCATTCCAAGTGGGAAAAGAAAGTGGAAAGACTGGAGTAAGAAACTGATGTTATTTGGAATAAATCTGACATATAAAATTACTTCCCAATGTGGGAGGTGAAAAGCTTCATGAGTCAATCCTGCTGTCATCCTCAGCATGTCTCTCAATGTGTCCTACAGCATCCTAGAAAAGGACCAGAGAAGTCAGGTCATCATCATCATCATCATCAAAAACTTTGCAAAAGATTCTTGGTCTCTCAGTGAAAGTGACATTCTGGATAATACACATTTTTTGGCCTAAAGCTTATAAAAATTTTAAACAAATATTAAAAAATAATCAATGCTAAACTATTAAAATCACATAACATAAAATATCTCATGTACCTCATGATTTAAGGCAAATAAAAACCATCTTCTTTTCTGACTGGAAGGGTGTATCAAATAAACACATCATTTCCCAAGCCAGTGCTTAAGAAGAAATCAAGGATTCTACTTCTGTTTCTTAGTTCTCAAAGACCCCTTCCTTCCATTACATATTTTGAAAAGCGTTAAAGGAAGGTAGTTTATGTGGCCAAGGAGTAAATTGTGGATTTGACCAATCAGTCTACAGGTGACAGCCCTCCTTTCACCCCCCAACCCTTTCCACATCACTTAATCCAATTGGTATCTAACTCTTACGCTTTTTTTCATTTTTTTCCCCATCTGCTCTAACATTTAGTCAGAAATTTATGCATTATACTTATTTAAAGGTTGTTAGCAAAACCAATCATGAGTGAAAAATAAAGAGCATCAGCATCCACAACAATGAATCGGGGTAGCGATGGACGGAAATTAAGAGGATAAAAAAAAATAAAATCCGTTTCAAGACTTATATTTGTTCAGCTTAAAAAAAAACTTAATAACTTCTTGAGTGTAGTTACCAGAATTTCTTCCAATACTTCAAGAATTTTCCCATTTCCATGTAATGTTTTAGGACCAAACTGTTTTGGATGGACCACATCTCAAGTTATCACACTTGGCTGCACTCTTCATCTGGCAGAGGCTGAACCCTGCTAGCCCTGTATGCCCGTGACAGTAGGCAGTTAAGCCTGTCAAGACTTTAAGAATTAAGACTTTTTAAGAATTTAACCATTTTTAAGAGAAATAGGATCAAGTCCCACAGTTGAGGTTACAGTATGTACCTTGTACAACCAAATACAACCACGGTAGTTCAACCACGTACCTGCTTGGAACCTTTTCTGGAAGTAAAGAAAGCATCACAGTTCTTCCAACGACATTTCAGGGTCTGAAAATTTGGGTTGGTGTGGTCAGTTAGCAAGTGTTGTTTCAGGTGGTCCACAACTCCAAAGATGAGTGAACACCCGTGCCACTGGGAGAAAAAAACATGCCAGAATAAGCCAGGGAAAAAGAACTTTAGATAATGCCTTTATTTGTGCAACTTAACAATATTCTACCAACACTGGCCACATGCACACTGCCTCCTGGGACTTTTTAACCTTTTTATCCCATTTCTGTTTTCAGTGGTCTCTATTCCTTGAATTACAGCTTTACAGAGCTTTTTCCTGCCTCTAGCCAAGCCCGGACCATCGGCAAGAATGGCAGGGAGATGATCGAAGCCACTACAAGATATAAGCTTACCTGAGACAGGAGTCATTGGGAGTTTAATTAAACTTATTTAGCAGAATAAATCCGCTTTTGTACATCACTCAGCTGAAGCTTTTGGTTTTAAACAGTTAAATGTCACTTCCTAAAATTATCTTTTTTCCTGGCAATTTTAAGATGTTTCTACTGACTTGCCCCAAAACATACACATATACTAAAGAATGTGAAAAAGGGAACTAGGGACGTATACTTACATTTAAAATTTATATACGCATTGAAAAAATATTATTGAATTATAAAAAAAAATTAAAGATCAAGCTATCCAAGCCTGAGAAGGGACCACCCCCAGAGTCTAAAAACTGTAACAAAGGAAGGCTAAAATTGGTTTGCTCATTACCCAGCAACGATAATTCTGCATCAGATTAAGCCTCACAGCTCTGACACTGCCATCATAGCATCCAGTGTAGATCTGTAAAAGAAACATTTACAGATAAGCCTCCTTCAAAATTATTATTCCCAGCTTGCTTCTGTGTAGAGCATATTAAGTGAGCAACAATAAGATAACAACATGCAAGGCTTCAAATTTAAAAAAAAACCAGGTCTAAGCTAATTCTTTTAAGGCTTGCATTCATAGTTTACAAAAACCTACTAATGAATAAGAAATGTTTCCATAACTTCTATTGTTGGTAGTGTTATGTGTGTAGAAGGATGTAGAATACAATGCTACTATCCACTTAAATATTAGGCATAAATGTGAAGTTGAATGCATTTCTAGGATTTAACCCGTTATATCAAAAAGGGATTGAGAGAAAGGGTGAGGAAGAACATCAATATTTCAGACTGAGAAGACTGATACAGATCCTGAGAATGCAGGCAATATGACAACTTAATGTTAGGCAAATGCTCTGCAGACAATCATTTTTTGGAAAGAAAAGGATGTCAGATACTTGTAATTCCACAAAGAACATTCATTATTAAAAAAAGTCCTCATGTAATACAGAAAAATCTGCAAGCTCAAGATTTCATCTGTTATCTTTTTTCAAGCCTTTCTGTCTCTTGAAAATTCATCACCAGGGTGTAACAACCAATTTGCTACACCTAGCTAAGGACTACTCCAGAAAATTGTAATTGTTCACTCCACACTAAGCTTCTCATTTGAGCACGTCTTGGATTTGAGAATGCCCAAACCAGAAAATTGCTGGAGACAGTTGAAACTTCAGACTGTAAGCACAAAGCCTGAGGGCACTTCGGTCTCCCACTCGCTCAATCAAGAAGTGAAGCTTGGGCAGAACATATTCCAATTAGCAGGAGATCAGTTCTGTTAGACTTGATTCTTCTGTTATTACAGACATTACTATACATCTATACCTCTTATTTTACCATCTGAAAGAAAGTTTGCACTCAAATTCCTACACACGCAGACGATAAAGTGCTTTTAATGACTATTTTGAACAAGTTAATTATCCAATAGTGCTTCTGAAACCTATCCTGCAGGGCAGATGCATGAAGAAATCTGTGCACCTAAACCAACTGCACACCTTGGTTGAGGTTCTGTCAAAGGTTGCTAGAGAAAAACTTCACATACAGTCAAACCTCTAGTATCTGCATGACTGTCTTGAGTAAAATTCAAATGGGATTTATGCTTGAAAAAAAAGCAATATTTTACTATTTCTAGACTCTTCATTGCAATCATCACGGCAAACAAAACTATTGTTTTAAGACTACAATAAGCTAGAAGTTTAGGGTTTTTTTTTCCCCCAGACAGTAATATTACATAAAGTTTCTATAGCAGCTTTGTATGTATTTTTTGGTTCCTCTGCCTTAGTCAGTCAGCAGGTTCATTTCATTTTCTGAAAAATTTAAAGTGTCTTATATACGCTTATGGAAATTAGAACCTTCTCTTTGAGACCAGTGAAAAGAAGGAAGTTACCATGCTCTTATGGATGGTCATACACATGATCATATCTGTGTGGCCTCCATAGACTTGCAAGCGGTCGTGCGACTTGAAAGAAACAGAAAGAGACATTTAATAGTGTGACAGTTAATACCCATTTTTCACAGACGTGCAAAGGACAATGCTTCCATGAGCAGCTTCCTGGGTAGCAGCTAAACTCTCCCAGTGGATTCCAACCTTCATAGCCGCCATGAAAGCTCACTTTTGCTTACATTACTTCTGGAAGTCTCTCTGTCCACCTAAGCACTTTCTCTTCCAAGCAGACAAAACTAACCATTTCCCCACTTTTCTGAACTGTCATTATCTTAAGATAACCCAAGTTCTAAAAAAACATTATTAAAATGTTTGAGGCTATATTCTTTAAAACCCACGTATTTTGGTTGGTGAGAAAACTATATATTCTGAGAGACAGGAAAGAGAAGGATGGGCCGGAGACCAGTAAGCACAAAGATGACTTCTATTTTACTTCAATCAAAATCATTAATTAACACATATTAGGTAAATTTCATTAGTAACAATCTAATTTCTTACCTGTAGTTCATAAACACGAACAAATTTATCCAGACATGCCGTCACCATCACTTTCCCAAGAATGTTCACAACCGTTACTGCGTGATTATGGCCTTTATAGATCCGTACCAGCTCTCCAGTCTGCATCAAAAAAAACAAGGCAAATTGATGTTTCTTTTTGTTTTGTTTTTGAAAAAAAAAACAAAACCAAACACAACAGAACAAAACAGTTTTATCTAGCCTAGATAGGTAGCTGGCTTCAATGCTCAACTCAAAAAAATGGAAACACCCTTTATTAGGCTTCTATTTCCTATGAACGCACTTCTAGATTACGAACAAATACTGCTTATCCTTTTCTTCACCCACATTAATACAAATACACGTCCCTATGAAAAGTGCCTAATTTTCCTCTTTCTGTCATTAGTTACATGTCCCCCCTATCCTGCAACTAGTGCTGTGCTATTAGCAATAGAAATATTTTATGTAGCCACAACGATAAGTGAGCAAATTTAGCTAAATACACAGAAATATACATTTTTTTTTCTCAGCAATTAAAATTTATCTCTGATAAGTTTCTTAATCTAACTTACTGCATAGCTACATGAATGCTTCTGCTAGCATAAGGTGGTCCTTTTACACCAACGATGGTGTAAAAGAGGAAGAGAGTGGCAGCCTATAGAAAAAGCATTCACAACAGTATAACAGCTTTTGAACTAGCTAGTTTGAAATGCTGTTTGTGTTCCTCATTTTTTTTTTCTGGAATAAAGAAACTCTTCCCCCACCAGAATCTCTCACATGGCTTTGCTCTGAACCCATTCCACATTATCAGCATGTTTGTAGTAATATTTGCAAAAGCAAGATCCCCAGATAAAAAGGCACTGCATAGCATATTAAAAGAGCCAGCATATTTATGTTTCCCAAAGTATTTTATCCTTTGCATCCCTCCTTAGTTAGCTATAGTGCATAGCCACATCAACAAACTCATACAACTTCCTTTTCTGGAAGCTATTCTGCCCCACCAGTCAAAAATTCTGGAAATATTGACCTTATAGCAAAGGAATTAATTGCTTTAATAGTAAAAGTCATTCCAACTTTATATATGAGACTTACATGAATGTTGTGGGCGTGGACAGACTGATCGCTGGAGCCGCTGAACACCAGATCATTTACAACCTTACCAAAAAAAACCAACAAAAAAACAAAACACAGACACCAAAGAATAGTTTTAGACATGGAAATGGGCAAACAAAATATTAAGACACTGTTGAGTTTAAAGTTGTGCTGTGATATTTCCTAAATTTGATAGTCTTAAAATTAACAGAGAGTTAATGAAAAAGCAGCACACACAAAGTTCTTTACAGAAGAGCTAGAAAATGTACTCTGCTATCCTAACGATGATTTTCGACACCTCACAATTGACTTTAGAAATTGTTAACTTGCAGCCCACCAGGCTACCTCATCCTGCCTATGGACTAGTCACAGGGACAGCTCAGCAGCAGCTCAGGGACCCAGCAAACTGAAGGCAGAACGCTGCTCTGCGCTCACACAGCAAAGCCCACTGTTTCCTGGAAACACCGGATATAGAAAGATGGTGCTCCTGAAAAGCACTAATCTAGAAAGGATGCTCAACACATCCACTGTGGATCAAGAAGGGACTGCAGGAAGCGGGACTAGGACAGCCCACAGAGCAAAGGGGGCTGTGCCACTGCCCCAGAATATCTAAAGTGACAGATAAGATTTATGGAATTCAGCCCCTCTCTGTTACATGACAGTGGTCACAGCAAAGCAGTCAGGCAAGCATATGTTCCACCATCTCAGGAGCCCGAAACCTGTAAATAAAGGGTAGAGATTCTTCTATTAAAAAAGAAATACTTCTCTAGAGTTACATTTTTTCCAGTGTTCTCTGAGGTTTGTACAACCTGGGTATGTGAAAGGTAGCTTCATCTCTTCACCAATTTTCCCTCTGTTGACAAACTCACATTTCAAGATTCCCTGAATCTTCTAACAACATGAAATAAAAATGTATTCCTACATATGCACCCCCAACAGTTTTGTTGGGAACATGAGATATGGCAGCCAACCAGAGAATTTTCCTACCAAATTACTCAGTTTTTGTCATTTAACATAGAGAAATCCTCCTCTGTTTCCTACCACAATCTGCTCACTATTAGATGAGGAAGAAAAAAACCACACCATTTTAATCATTCTTCATCAAAACCCTATTTTCAGAGACTTGCCTTCATGCAGAGGATAGTCTTGCTGTGACCCTCCAGGGTTCTGAGGAGCAGCCCGTTCCGCGCGTCTCGCACGCTGATGGTGCAGTCGTAGGAGCCCACTACCAACAGCTTGCGTGCTCCTTCCTGAGCTGTGGCCAGACAGCTCACTGCTCTAGGGCCATGGCATTCGAAGGTATCAACCTGCTTGTTGTTCTGTTGAGGGAGGAAAAAAAGAACCAGTTTTTTAAAGAATTAAAACTTTGCTATGACACTGACTAGAGCGCTGTCTCCTTTTTGGGTTGAAGTTGTTACAGCATCTGATTTCAGTTTAGCAACACACCATTCCAGCAGAGGTAAAAGTTGAATCTTAAAAAACAAGTTTCCAAATCAAGGAAATAACTCCTTATGGTGTGATTCGATTTTCTGCCTTTTCAAAAAATATTTCATTATTTAGCAAAGGTCCAGTAAATCCTCTTTCCGAGTTAAAATAAGGAGACGAAATAGTGTTATGAGAAAAATGTAAGCCAGAATAAATTTGTAAGGATAAATTTGAGGAATTAGTCTAGGATCCATGAAAAGAATAACCAGAAAAATAATTTTTTTAAACAATGATTTTTATTCACTTTTAAATATGGGAACTGCTGATTAAGCCTCTTTGACAGAAAACCATGTGAATGAGTCTATTCTATAATTGCAAACGAAGCAGGCAAAACCAGCAACACATTGAAGTCTCTCCCACTACTGTGATGGGCAAGAAAGGAGGATTCACAAATAATCAGCTGTGTCGAAAAACTCTCGTGAGACATGACTGGTAGGTCAGGTAGAACCTTAAGGAAAAACGTGACAACAATACAGCAATTAAGAGAAAGGTAACAGGAGGGAAGGGGAGATGGGAAAGCTCCATGCACTGACAAAATGAAGGAAAAAAAGAGGCCGACAGTGACCACTTATACTAAAAATAACTTAAATTACAAATATAGTTACTACTCAAGAGGAAGAATGGAAAGAAACAAAGTGGAGAGAAAGATCATCGCAGCAGGGTTTTAGGTGCCAATATTTAAAGAAACTAACCTTTATGCTGAAAGTAACCACGGTGCCATTTGCAAGGCCTGCATAAAGGATCCGCCATCTGCTGTGTAAACAGAGCACTCTGTCTTCCAATTTAAACTGTACCATGCGCTCTCTGGTCTGGCAATAGAAAGAAATATTTAAAGATTTTCATTAACTGAAAACAATTCTGGGGAAAAAAGCCCAAAGTGAATGATGATTTCTACCTACAATTCGCACTTTTTGAACCAAGAGACCTAAAGAAAAACATTTGAAAGTCTGGTCTCACATGGAGGTTTGACACTTGTTTTAATCAGCTCACTCCCATCTTTGAAACTTCACTGTACTTCAGCAACCAGTCATAGCCCTAAAAGCTTTATCCTTGTCACAACCTCTAATGTACACAGAAGTTTAGACTGTAGACTATACATATATATATATGTATGTATGTGTGAAAACCACCCTGTTACATGCTTGAGTTTGGGGAATTTCATGGGGATTCCTCAAAGGGAAGTGCCATGAATCATTGGCCTGAGTCAAAAACCTCTGGCACTTTGCCCCTTGAAGCAGATACTTGCTTTCTAGTCCACCAAATGACAGATTAGACAAGCCTTCCTATCATTTACCCTTAAAAGCCCAGCTTCAGGAAGCCTCAGTCTGTTCTTCCACCTGCCCTCAGAATAATAGATACCTGCTCCTCTATAGCTGCTCTACAAAGAGAGCGGTGGCTTTCATAAGGAACGTAGTTAGAAGTACAGCAAGACAAACAAAATGTTCATGGCCAGACAACCATGCTGCACTTCAGTGTTCCCAACATTCAGTATCCTGTCATGCTGTTCTGGCAAAAACTCTGCTGACAAGCTACCCAAAAGATTAGGGTAGTAAATCACTTCATGGTTTTCTATTTGTTTGGGTTTTTTTCCTGCTCCATTCCAAGGCATAAAGTGGGGCTCGCATCCATCTTATGTGGGTTTTAAAGGCTTTTTTCATTTATATTTGCAAAGAAAAACTCACATAAAAAAGCAGTACATGTTAACCAACACAGAGTTTGAGTACCTTGATATTGTAACAGTTGATAGTGTGGTCACTTGAGCCAGTGTAGAGTGCAGCGTTCTTGCCATTTGTCTGCGTGACCAGGAGGCAGTTTACTTTTGAAGTGTGGCCTTCAAAGACGGCCACACACTTCCTGCTCTGAAAAGGAAAGCACAGGGTCTGTCAACATAAAGGACCACAATGTTTCTCGGACTCTGTGCCTGACAGAGTAGGGTAGGACAGCTAAAAAAAGCAGGATGCATGCAGCAATCTATCTTCCCTTACCCCTCTCAAAGGGAGAAGGGATTAGGGAGGAGGAGAAGAGAGGTTTGAAGGAAAGAATAGAACAAAAAGAACTTAAGCGCTTGAAAAAGCAGCTGCTTCCTTAACTACACGGTAAGGCTTCACAAAACAGACTTGCAACTTGTGATTACACTTAATGTAACACCATCCCCACAACCTTACTTACAACCAGATTGTAGGCACAAACAGTTTTGTCGGCTGAGCAGGTGTACAACAAATTCCCAAAAATCTGAATAGCATTCACTGCAGCTACGTGTCCCTCAAAGCTTCCCTCTGTAGGTTCTTCATCCTCACCTGGCTCCGAAGACGCTTCTGTAGGACAGAGACACATGTGCTTTGACTTTGTGAACACACTCAGGCAAACACACCACTGTTGTTTGTATCACTAAACAGCACTATTTCATGGGCTCAGCACCTTGAAGTCATTGTGGGTCCCAGCTGGAGCCTGTACATGGCAGAAGGCAATATAAAATGCCAGAAAGACTTTTATATGATGTTAAGTCCAGAAAGATCTTTAAAATAGAAAAAGGATTGTATTATTGTTTGCCCTACAGCTCTATGGAGACTGTGAAGCAGAAGTGTTGGTGTGGGAGGATGTGGAGGGTTCAAGGCCCAAAGCATTCAATGAGTTAGCAAGTATACGTCACTTCCTACTTCAGTTTTCAGTGCAGGTTTTTATCTTCAGGGCAAAATTCTCCTCTGGAAGCAGTCTAATTGAGACTTAATTCAAAGTCCTGCAAGACTCTACACAAAGTATCAGAAGAAATGCTTAAAAGATATACCTGATGAGTTCTTTGATCCTCTTAGTGATGATATGGAAGTCTGCGTCTCAGCCACGCTGTAACACAGAAATAAAGAGTAAGGAGAATTGACTTTGCATGTCCATTTTCAGACAAAATATTGGGGCAAGAAACACTCCACAAAACAAGACTCTGCACTTAGTAGAAAATAGCCTGTAACACATAGGCTCAAACCCAGACTTTCCTTGGAGGGCAGTCTTGCTCTTGCACTAGAGAAATCAGTAGGTAACAAGACACATTCAGTTGTTGGACCAAAAAAGCACATTCAATTTTCATTTCCCCTCTTATTTCACTCCTGAATGAAATTAAAAGTTACTGATGTAAGACTTTCTGAACAGGGAAAAAAAAAAAAAGGAGGGGAGAAAAAGGAGGGGAGAAAAAGGAGGGGAGAAAAAGGAGGGGAGAAAAAGGAGGGGAGAAAAAGG